>JAKSZU010000074.1:20000-518027 GCA_026018925.1 Tupaia tana
CCATGGAAATCCATAGTCAGGTCAGAAGCTTTGAATTCTGAGCCTGATCAGGGGACTGTGTCTTCCAGCAAGCAATCTTTACAGGTGTTATCTATACAATGCCTTTGGGCTGACAGGTAGGTAGGATGCTTCCAGGGAGGCATTACATAATCTAAATTAGTTGTCCTTCCTGAAAACTTTAATAGGCACATTAAAACCTCTATTTTTTTTTTTACAGAACCATTGATACACAGAAGTTAACTAGAGAACCAAAGTTTTTTTTCTTTTTCATTTATTTTAATTTATATTTAATCACATATATCTTTCCAGTGTAAAACATTGCTTTTTTCAGCATCAATACCATTCATAGCAATCAAGACAAACATATTACTATATACATTATCATCAGGAAATAGTTTTTCATTTTTTTTGTCAATTAAACACACTCTTTTTCTACCCCTGTTCTCTTCACTCCCTTTGTTTTCTGATTCACTGAGGATTATTTATCTGTAGGTTTTCTTATTTTACGTTAGTCAGATGGCATTCCGTTCTTCTATTAATACATTCTCCTCTTTCTGGTATAACCTCTAAATGCAATTCCATAAGAGGTAATTAAAGGTATTTGAGAACCTCCAACTCTCAGCATGAAGGAGCAGATCTAGGAACATAACAATTTAAAGGATTGACATAAAAGTACTTTTTGAAATTCGGTCTCATAGCATGCTTTTTATATAGTCACATGGCACTATCATACAGGGCTAATAAGCTTTCTGAAATAAAGTCATGCTTTTACTTACCAATATTAAATGTAATAATGCTCTTTACTCTGGAATATAAAAATCTTCAACTCTGCATAACCTAAATTAGTTGTCCTTGCTGAAAACTTTAATAGGCACATTAAAACCTCTATCCTTTCCAGAACCATCCATACACATAAGTTAACTAGAGAACCAAAGGTCTTTTTTTTTGCATTTATTTTAATTTATATTTAATTACATATATCTTTCAAGTGTAAAACATTGCTTTTTCAGCACCAATGCTATACATAACAATCAAGATAAAGACATTACCATATCCATTATCATGAGCAAATAGCTTTCCATTTATTTTGTCAATTAAAGGTACTCCTTTTATTCCTCTGTTCCCTTCACTGCCTATCCCAGTTACCCACCCCCTTGTTTCCAGTGTCCTTACTATCTCTAGTATCTACAGTTGCCGTCCCTGTTAATATACCTTACAAACTTTCAGTTCTGCTATAGAGCACAAACAATCAGTATATATTGACTGGTGACATTAAAGTCTATCTTTCATAGTCCGGCTCACTTCACTTGGCATTATATCTTCCATGTTTGTCCACTTTATATCAAATGTCACGGTCTCACTTTTTTATGGCTGAATAGTATTCCAGAGTACATATGCCACATGTTTTCAATCCAGTCTTCTAATTTTGCACATTTGGGTTGATTTCTTGTCCTAGTGATTGTAAATAATGCTTCAATAAACATAGACGTACAAGTGTTTTTCTGACTGAGAGCCTTTCTTTCCTTGGATAAATACCTAACAGTGGAATTACTGGGTTGTATGGTAGTTCTATTTGTAGGTTTCTGAAGAATCTCCATATTGTTCTCCAAAGTGGTTGTACTAATTTGCATTCCTGACAATAATGTAGGAGAGTTCTCCTTCACACACAGCATATATCATTTATTTATTTATTTAATTTTAATCCTCTGACTGGGGTTAAGTGATATCTCATTGTGGTTTTGGTTTGCACTTACCTTATGAGAAGAGATGTCAAGCACGTTTTCATATGCTTTTGAGCTGGTCTATTTTGGGAACTACTACCTGTGCTTTGGAGGTCTTCAAGAAGTTTCTGCCTACTCCAAGGTCTCCAAGATTTTTTCCTGTGTTTTGAGCAAGTATTTTTATAGTTTGAGGTGTTATGTTTAAATCCTCAACCCATTTTGAGTTAATTTTTGTTGGTGGTGAGAGAAAAGGATTGTTTTGTTCTTCTGCAGGCAGATACCCAGTTCTCACAGCACCATTTCCTGAAAAAGTTTTCTTTTTCCCACTAGATTGTCTTGTGCCCATTGTCAAGCATCCATTGGCTGTAGGCTTTGGGGCTTATTTGAGGATTCTCAATTCTGTTTCATTGGTCTACCTGTCTGTTTTTGTGCCAATATCATGGTGTTTTAATGATCACAGCTTTGGAATATATTTTCGGTCAAGAAGTGAGATGCCTCCTACTTTAATCCCTTTTCACTGAATGTCTTTGGTGATACAGAGACTTATGTTTCTAGAAATAGTTTATGAATTTTTAAAAAAATTTCTGTGAGGGATATCTCTGGTAATTTGATAGGGATTGCATTAAAATTGTAGATTATTTTGGGTAGGATTGACAGCTTGATTATATTAATTCTTCCAATCCAGGAAGATGGGATGTTTGTGCACCTTTTTGTATAATTTTTAATGACATTTTTTAGTATTTCATAGTTTTCCTTGTAGAGATCTTTGGCATCTCTGGTAAGGTTTATTCCTAGATATCTTATTGACTTTGTGGCTATTGTAAATGACATTGCTTTCTTCAATTCTGTCTCCTTTGTTCATTGTTGTCATATAAAAATGCTATAGGTTTTTGTATGTTGATTTTATTTCCTGCCAGTTTGTTGTGTTCATTTATTACTTCCAGGATTTGTGTGTGTGTGTGTATTCTTTTTTATTTTCTATGTATAGCATCATATCATTGGCAAGTAGAGATAATTTCACTGTTTCTTTTCCTATTTAGATGACTTTTATTTGATTCTCTTGTCTAAGCACATTGGCTAGAACTTCCATTACTATGTTAAAGAGGAGTGAAGAAAGTGGGCAGCCTTGTTTTATTGCAATTTTTAGTGGATAGCCTTCTAGCTTTTTACTATTCAGTATGCTGTTAGCTATGGGTTTTTCACTGATGGCTTTGTGTTGAGGGATGTCCCTTCTCTGCTGATTTTCATCATGAAGGGATGTCATTTTTTATTAAATGCTTTTTTCTGCATCAATTGATATGATAATATAGCTTTGTCTTTTTTTTGTTAATGTGATGCATTACATTTATTGTTTTTTATATGTTGAATCATCCTTGCATCCCTGGAATAAAGCCTACTTGGTTATGGTATATAATCTTTTTAATTTGTTGTTGAATATGATTTCCTAAGATCTTGTTGAGAACTTTTGCATTTATATTTATCAGAGATATTGGCCATTCTTTTTAGGTCATGTCCTTCTCTGGTTTTGGAATTAAGATAATGGAAGATTCATAGAAGCCTTCATAGAATTTGGGAGAGTTTCTTCCTTTGATTTTTAGAAATAGTTTAAGAAATATTGTGGTTAATTCTTCTTTAAAAAATTTTTAGAGTTCAGAAGTAAAGCCATCAGGACATGGGCTCTTCTATTTGTTGGAAGAATTTCTATTACTGATTCAATCTCATTGTTAGTTATGAGTTCATTCAGATTTACTATTCTTTCCTGGTTCAATAGTGGTTAAGTTATATGTGTCGAGAAATTTGGCCATCTTACCTAGATTTTCTTGTTTGTTGGTTCATAGTATTCTCTGATATTTTGTATTTCTGTTACAGTTGTTGTAATAATGCCTCTTTTCTTGATGATTTGATTTATCTGGTTTCTTCCTCTGTTCTTGATTAATCTAGTTGAGAGTTTTTAAATTGTGCTTATATTGTCAAATAACTAGTTTTTGGTCTTGTTTATTTTCTGTATAGTTCTTTTATTCTTTATTTTATTTATTTCTGCTTGAATCTTTATTACTTCTTTTCTCCTGGAATTTTTTGTGTGTTTGATTTTCCAGTTCCCTGAGTTGTGTCATTAGGTTACTTATTTTCCACTTTTTTCCCTTTTGCTTATGCACATTGAATTCTATGAACTTCCCTCTTATGATTGCTTTTGCTGTGTCCATAGGGTATAAACGCTTGATGGCTGTTATCATTGGTTCCTATCAACCTTTTGATAACAGTCTTAACTTCTTCTACAGTTGTAAAGTCATTCAGGAGTAGGTTGTTTATTTTCCATATGTTTGTAAATTTTCAAGGGTGCTTTCTGTAGTTGATTTCAAATTTGGTTCATCGTTTTTGAAAAAGATACTAGATATAGATTTCTACATTTGAACTTGTAAAGGCTTGTTTTGTGACCTAGTATGTGGTCGATCTCCAAAAGTATTCCATGTGGGGTGAGAAAAATATATATTTTGTGGTAGTTGGGTGAAATAATCTGTAGATGTCTGTCAAATCCATTTCATGTATGGTATCATTTAGATCTTGTATCTCTTTTTTTTTAGATGATCTGTCCAGAGGACACAGTGAGGTGTTGAGATCCCCTGTGATTATTGTGTTACAGTCTATCTTTCCCGTGAGATCTAACAGTCTCTCTTTGATGTACTGAGGCGCTGCAGTATTAGGTACATAGATACTTACAAGTGTTATATCTTCTTGGTGAGTAAGTCCTTTTAGTACTATATAATGTTCTTTATCTCTTATTATATCTTTCATCTTAAAGTCTATTTGGTCTGATACAAGTATTGCTTCTCCAGCCATTTTGGGGGTTCCATTTTCATGGAATATCTTTTTCCAGCTCTTTGCTTTTAGTCTATGTATGTTCTATCAGTGAGGCGTGTTTCATGTAAGCAGCATATAGATGGCTTTTTTTTTTTAACCAGTTCAGCCAGTATATGTCTTTTAATGGAATAATTTAATCCATTCAATGTTGTTATTGATATTTGTGTATCTATCCCTGATATTTTGTTAGTCATTTTTCTCTGTTGATTTTGTTCTCCTATTTCTGCTTGTCCCTCTTCAGTTATCATGATGCAACACTCCCCTCAGTACTTCCTGTAGTGCTGGTCTACTATTGGTGAATTCTTTCTGCTTATCTGAGAATACTTTCATTTGTTCTTGCCATACAAAGGATAATCTTGTTGGATATAGCATTCTTGATTGCAATTGTTTGACTTTTAATGTATTGGATAAATCTTCCTATTCTTTCCTTGCCTGCATTATTTCAGTTGATAGGTCTGAAGGTAGCCTAATAGGATAACACTTATAAGTAACTTGACATTTTTCCCTTGCAGTTATTAGAATATTGTCTTCATTTTTTACTGATCAGGCTATGATGTACAGGATGAAGGATCTTTTTGTGCTGATTCTATTTGGGGTCCCTTTTATTTCTTTGGTCTGAATTTCTCCACATTGTCTATACTTGAAAATTTTTCAGATAGTATTTTCTAAGAGTTTAGAAATGCCTTTAGGAGATTTTTCACCTTCTGGAATACCTATTACAGAGATATTTGGGCATGTCACAGTGTCTAGGATTTTTGATATGTTGTCCTCATTTATTGTTGTTGTTCTTTTTTTTTCATTCTTTTTGGTGATTTGATTTATGGTAGAGACTTTTTCCAGGTCCAATCTGCTGTTAATAAATTCTAGGGTGATTTAATTTTTTTGTATTGTATCCTTCATTTCCAGAAGTTTCTAAAATTCTTTTCTAAGTTGTTTATTTCTTTACAAAATTCCTGTTTTATGCTCTGGAATGATTATCTCATATCGTGGAACTGATCATCATTTTTATCTTGCATCTGTATAGTTTTGTCACTATAAATATTTGGAATTTTTTTTCTGATATTTCTGTGTATTTCTGTGTGCTGACTATTGTTGGTAAGGGGCTGCTATGCCAACATTGGAAGAGCTACCCTCTTGTTTTCTCATGTTTCTTCAAAATCTGTGCTGATTTTTGGTAATCTGATGCAGTATTCACTTTTTGTCTACTTATTGGAGTAGATTCTGTTAGTATTTGAAGAGGGAATTTCACCCTTAGTTATAAGGTGTACAACATATTGGAGGGCTGTGTCTACAAGGTTAGAGCAGTTATGAGTAATTTCATGTGCTTGCCTCCTCTACCAAAGGTTCAGTTCTTGATTGAGTTGGGAGCAAACTAAGGAGACATACTTAGTGAGGAGGATTAAGTCACATGCCAACTTTGGGTGCTGGGCTGGTGTACCAAAAGTTACAGAGTTGCTTTCAGGCTTTAAGGGTGGACTTACCTAAGGAGGCCTGCCCAGACAAGGTTCAAGCATCCTAGTGGGTAGGGAAATCCCAGGCCACCAGAGCAGTGGGTGACAGACTAGTGAAAGGTCCAAAGTTTCTTCCAAGCTCCGAGTGTGATCTCACCTGAGGAAGCCTGGTCAGATTGGGTGGGGTCTGGCCCAGTGGGTGGAGTGAAGCCCCAAATGTCTTTTAGCACACTCTTATCAGGTGTATTCTATAAAGTAAATTAGAGTTTCCTAAAAAAAAATTCCACTGAGCCTTTTCAACCTAAAATTTCATTTGTGTGTGTTCTAAAGGTCTGGATTCCAAGAAACCCCAATTTTATCAGCCAGAAAACCCAAATTAGCTCTCCACTCTAAATTAGAAGCTTCAAGCATATGAGAAACTGCTATTACCATCCATGATCAAGGTGTCAGCAGGTGGCATGGTGATTGAAGTGCTGGACTCTCACACAGGCAACCACAGTTTGAGTCCTGGACACAGTGGCTTGAACCTTACACCACACGCTTGTGTGCATTCCCAAAATTCCAAGAGGAGAATGTAGAGGACAGGATTGTAGTGTGGCTATTCCCCTCAGGGGAGTGATTTCTCACTTTCTTTATCTCTTTCTCTGTGTTTGTGATAAGTGCATGCTCCCTATAGCAAAAGAACAAACAAGATTTTTCTAAAAAAAAAAAAAACAACAACCCATGATCAGATAAGAGAGTTTGAATTCCTGAGCCTACCAAGGTAAGAATGGCTTACAAATAACAGATTCATAAATATTTTCTTTAGAATGCCTATTGAGTTAATTGGTTGTAAGTAGATTTGGAAATATCCTGTGAGGCCCATTATTCTCTGATTCACTGAATATTCTCTGCCTACAGTATTTCTTTTGCTTAAAGAAGTTTATGCCACATAGCTCTCCTCATGATGCCATTCTCACTGTTCTTGGCGTAACCTCTAAAGTTAGTTCATAAGACTTTATTTGAGGTAATTAAAACCTCTGTGCCTCAGCATGGAGGAGTGGACCTAGGAAGAGAAGGTTTTGAGTGGCCTGAGTTACTAGTGTTTTCTATAGAAACACAATATTGTCCAATATGTGTTATATATTTCCATTTTGATAGTGTTGATAGCCCCTTCATGTTCTTCTTCTTCTACTTCCTTTTTAAAATTTTTTGCACCTTCTTGTTCTATATGGTGCACTCCATAGTTTTTTTGCTCTTGATATTGAATTTTAGAAACCATTCAAACTTCAGTGTATCAAAGCCCAGGCAGTGTCTATATTTTCTTTTATGACTACTACATTTTATTTAAAAGAGGGATTTCAGTCACTTATCAAAGTGCATATGACAGAATGCTTTACCATTTCAAGGAAGAAGCTATAAAATGATATCAGATCATTCCACACAATAATGATAATAGCACAGGATATTGGGGTGATTAGGACCAATACTAGTGCAGGATCTGGTTCTTGTCTTGTGTCCCTGAAGAATTAGAGATGCAGACACAAAGAGGGGACAGCAAATCAGAGTTTATTGAATGATACGGAAGCTCTCAAAGTAGAAAGGGGATATGGAAAAGTGAGTAGCTGATTTGGGACTCTTGTCAGGGATTTTTATCCTAGAAGGAAGACATTGTTCACATTTTGTCCCAGTAGGGATTATGTATTAGTTATGTCATACTGTACATTTAGAGAGCTGTACATTTAGAGAATTAATAAATGATTACACAAGTCTTTTACTTTTTTAAATTTAAATTTATTTATGTTCTTTTATTCTCTGTACATCATTATAGAATACAAAATGAGATTTTCCATCCAGAGTACACTGTATATTGGCTCAATCAAGCACATCAACATACATGTTATTGTCAACAAATAATTTTCCATTTCTTGTTTCCTGTATGTTTTGCTTTTTTCCCCATCCTTGATTCCCTATCTCCTACCCTCTGCCATTTCCCACTCTCCTCCCACACTCTCTGATATCTAAATTTGCTTTATATGCTATTTTCCCCCCACATTTTCCTGAGTCACTGAAGATCTTAATTAATCTAAATAGTTTCATTGCAAGCACAGCTGATATATGTTAGACCGAATTAGCATATGTTAGGCTGAGTTAGTATAGGCCCATTTAGCGAAATTAGCATATGTTAGGCTGAGTTAGTATAGGCTGATTCAGCATAATCACCCTTGCTAGGGCTGTAGGCGAAGTTAACATATGTTAGGCTGAGTTAGCAAAGGCCCTGTAAGCATATTCACTGCCATGACAGGGTTTTGATGATGGGGCACAGGAATTCACAAAAAAAAAACAGGGCAAAGGAATTTGAAAACAAAGAGGGCACAGGAATTCATGAATAAACAGGGCATAGGAATTCGCGAATAAACAGAGCACAGGAATTGTGAATTAACAGAAGACGGGTGGGTCAGGAAGCGCCAGGATGGACAAACCTGGAGGCGCCAGAACAAGGTTTACCTAACCTTAACTGAGAGTTCTTATCTAAATTCAAGCAGGCAATAACAGTTGGTCCCTAACTGCACATGCCCCTTCCCTTGTTTGCTACATACTATGAAAGTTACTGATAGTCTATCCTGTATTGCCTCCTGAGCTATAAATGGGCCCTCTACCCTAGGTTCAGGGTCCTTGTTGCAACCCGCTGCTTTGGGCATAAACTAGCTGAAACCAGCTAGCTGAAAAAAAAGCCTCTTATGCAGTTGCACTGTTGTTGTCTTCTCTGTGTCACCACTGGATAAATCGATTTTTAGACCCTACATTTGGGGGCTTGTCAGGGATCAATCAACTTGGTGACAGCCAGACTAGACATGAAAGAAAAGGCCTTGCACTTTGTCTTGGAAGGAGGATTAATCACCTCCATCTGGGACTCACTGGAGGCCTTAGGGCCTGTTCTCAGACTTGTCTTGTTCTGAAAAGGAGAGTTGGCCACTTCCATTTGGTACTTGCAGGGGTCTTAAATCCTGTTCCCAAGCTTGTCTTGTTCTGGAAGAGAATTCTCTATAGAGGAACTGGGTTAGCCACCCTGGAGCCTCAACTTGAAGTCAAGGGAGAAGTCCCCAATAACTGGAAGACCAACGAGCATCCACATTGGCCTAAAAGCCCTCAGAAGGTACAAGAAATACATACCGAGTGTCTGCACTCTATGACTATAACTGACGGGCTAAAGGATGTACAAACACAAGAGATGGGTGTGAATGCCAGATGTGGTGTGTGTGGAGGAATGGGGCCTGGGGAAGGACATTTGGAGGAGGGATACGAAGACAGCATTGTCGAGATGAGGACTAGAGAGAAATGTTCACATATTGAAAAGTTCAACTTGTAAGCTAAATAATGTGATTAAATGTATTAAAAAATGTAAATAAAAAAATAAAGCAACAATACATTTTCCATGGAAGTCTCTTATTTTCAAACAAGGAAAGAAAAATCTCTGGCTTCAAACAATTTCTCAAAACAGTCAACTCTTCCCAATACCCAGAAGACTTTGCATTTAGTAAACTCTGGATAGACTGTTTTAATTGTTCACTTGCTGGATCACTATGTGGTAAAATTGGAGACTGCCCATCAAATTCTTTCTTAGAGTTTATACCTTCTCATTTGGACATGATGACTGTGGTTGACTCCAGATTTTTTTTTTTTAATCTATAATGCTGTATACATGGTGGCTCAAGTTCTTCATCAGATTCTTTCACAGAAAATAGAAATGAGATCTCTAGGAGATGCAGGCCAGTCTGTGCTTTTTCCCTGGCAGGTAAATACCCTCCACAACTAGGACATGCATTTAGCACCTGATACTATTGGAAGTATTTTATTAAGGTACAATATTATGACAGTGTTATCTTCTACATATCAACAAGATCAGGCAAAATGAAGTCTTGTTTTTCCAACTAGATATAAGTATTAGTGAAACCATTATTTAGAAAATTCTGCCATTAGGGCCTTAGATTTTAAAATATTTAATTTTATATACAAGCATATTTTATAATGTAGAATCAAATACTTTATTTTTTTATTAATTAATTAATTTATTTTCATTTCATTTTCTTCAATACATTCAATTACGTTATTATTTGTCTTACAAAATGGATATTTCAACAGGTGAACACCTCTCCCCAGCACCGTCGATAAAACCACGAAGATCTTCAGCAGATAATACCACACCTCTCTGTGCCATTAATGTTTTCCTCCCTGTTCCTCCCCCAAATGTCTTTCCTCAGACCCCCCTCTTACACACACTATATCTGGTATTTACATCTATATACTGTGTTTCTATATCCTTTAGACAATTAGTTTCAGTCATAGAGTGCAGACACACGGTATATATTAAGTGGGGACATACAATGACTCTCTTTCATAGCATGGCTTGCTTCACTCAGCAGTAAGTCTTCCATATTCATCCACTTCCTGTCAAAAGCCAGGGTTTTGTTGTTTTTTTTTTTTTATGGATGAATAGTATTCCATTGAATATATGTGCCACAGTTTTTCTAACCATTCATCAGTTCGTGGGCATTTGGGTTGCTTCCGTGACTTAGCAATTGTGAAAAGTGCCGCAATAAATATCGATGTGTAAGCACTTTTCTGATAAAGTATTCTGCTGTCCTTTGTGTAGATACCAAGGAGTGGGATTGCTGGATCACATGGTAGTTCTATTTGTAGATTTTTGAGGAATCTCCAAATTGTTCTCCAAAGTGGTTGGACCAATTTACATTCCCACCAGCAGTGTAAGAGAGTTCCCTTTTCACCACACCCCCACCAACACTTACCATTTTTTTGTTTTTTTAATCTTAAACATTCTGACTGGGGTTATGTGATATCTCATTGTTGTTTTGATCTGTATTTCTCTTACAATGAGGGATGTTGAGCATTTTTTCATATGCCTTTTAGCTATTTGTATGTCATCTTTAGAGAGTGTTTTTTTCAACTCATTCTCCCATCTTTTAATAGGATTGATTTTTTCCGGAACAGCTGCTTGAGTTCCTTGTGAATTTTAATGATCAGTCCCTTATCTGATGCATAGTTTACAAAAATATTTTCCCATTCTGAGTGCTGTCTATTCACACTAAGCACTGTGTCTTTTGCCATGCAGAAACTTCTTAGTCTGATGTAATCCCACTTGTCTATTTTGGGGATTATTGACTGTTCTTTGGGAGTCTTATTTAAGAAGTATTTTTCTACCCCAATGTCTCCCAGAATTTCCCCGGTGTTTTCCAGGAGCAGTTTTATAGTTTGAGGTCTTAGATTTAGATCTTTGATCCACCTTGACTTTATTTTTGTCAGAGGTGAAAGGTAGGGGCTCAGATTGATCTTTCTGCAAGTGGAGATCCAGTTTTGCCAGCACCATTTGCTCAAGAGGTTTTCTTATTCCCACTGGATTGACTTGTACCCCTTATCAAAAATCAGTTGGCTGTAAGTTTGAGCATTCATTTCTGGGGACTCTATTTTGTTCCATTGGTCCACCTGTCTGTTTCTGTGCCAGTACCATGCTGTTTTGATTACCACAGCTTTGTAGTATATTTTTTGGTGGGGGAGTGAGATGCTGCCCACTCCACTCTTCTTGCTCAGAACTGCTTTGGCAATACGGGGTCTCTTATGATTCCAGACAAACTTTATGATTGTCTTTCCTAGATCTGTGAAGAATGTATCTGGTACCTTGATTGGCATTGCATTAAATAGGTAGATTAATTTGGGTAGAATTGCGATTTTTTATTTTATTTATTTATTTATTTATTTTTGGAGAGGTTTTTGTTATAGGGTGCATGCGCTCGCCAGACAGACAGAGAGAGAGACAGAGAGACAGAAAGCGAAAAATCACCCCCCAGGGGGTATGGTCATGCCGCAATCCCTTCTCCTCCATTCTTCTCTCGGGATCTTGGGCATGCATGCACTCGCGCCCGTCATGAGTTTTAAGCCACCGGGTCCAGGACGTGAACCGCGGTCAACTACGTGGGAGTCCAGTGACACAGCCATTATTCTAACTGCTGGTTCCCTAGAATTGCCATTTTGATTATATTAATTCTTCCAATCCAGGAACATGGGATGTCCTTCCTCTTTTTTGTGTCATTTTCAATTTCTTTTTTTAGCTTCTCATAGTTTTCCTTGTGAAGGTCTTTAACTTCTTTGGTTAGATTTATCCCTAAGTATCTTACACTTTTTGTGGCTATGGTAAATGGAACAACTTTTTTCAGTTCTATCTCAGTCTGCCTGTTGTTCATATAGAGAAATGCTACAGATTTCTGGATATTAATTTTGTATTCTGAAACTTTCCTGTATTCATGTATTACTTCCAGAAAATTTTTTATGGAAACCATTGGGACTTCCATGTATACAATCATGTCATCTGCAAATAGAGTTTCACCTCTTCTTTTCCTATTTGAATTCCTTTTACTTTTTCTTCTTTTATGATTGCAATGGCCAGGACTTCCAGTACTATATTGAACAGGAGTGGAGAAAGTGGACATCTTTGTTTTGTACCTGTTTTTAGTGGAAAAGCTTTCAGCTTTTCTCCATTGAGGATGATGTTTGCTATGGGTTTTTCATAGATAGCTTTTATTGTGTTGAGAAATGACCCTTCTATGCCGATTTTGCTGAGAGTCTTTATCATGAAGGGATGTTGTATCTTATCAAATGCTTTTTCTGCATCAATTGATATGACCACATGGTTTTTATCTTTCTTCCTATTAATATGCTGTATTACATTTATGGTTTTGCGTATGTTGAACCAACCTTGCATTCCTGGATAAAGCCTACCTGATCATGATCTTTTTTATAAGCTGTTGTATACGATTGGCTAATATCTTGTTGAGCATCTTTGTGCCTATATTCATCAGAGATATTGGTCTATAGTTTTCCTTCCTTGTCCTGTCCTTATCTGTTTTAAGGATTAAGGGTGATAGAGGCTTCATAGAATGAATTAGGGAGAGATTCACCCTTTTGGATCTTTAGAAATAGCTTGAGCAGAATGGGGGTTAACTCTTTGTTGAAAGTTTTATAGAATTCAGAGGTGAATCCATCAGGGCCAGGGCTTTTCTTCGTTGGGAAGTTATTTATAACTGATTCGATCTCCTGGCTTGTTATGGACCTATTCAGGCTTTCTATATCCTCCTGGTTCAATCTAGGTAAGTTATATGTGTCCAGGAATTTGTCCTTCTCATCCAGATTGTCTTGTTTCTTGGCATACAGTTGTTCATAGTATCCTCTAATGATGTTCTGTATTTCTTCTTTGTCTGTTATATTTCTTGCTTCATTGCAGATCTGATTCACCTGGTTCTTTTCTCTCTTCTTCTTAATAAGTCTCGCTAGGGGCATATCAATTTTGTTTATCTTTTCAAAGAACCAGATTTTACTTTCATTTATCTTCTGTATAGTTCATTTATTTTCTATTTCATTTATTTCTGGTCGGATCTTTATTATTTCCTTTCTCCTGGAGTTATTTGGATCTTTTTGCTGTTGCTTTTCCAATTCTGTGAGGCATAATGTTAAGTGATCCATTTGCCTTCTTTCCATCCTCCTCTTATGTGCACTAATTGCTATGAACTTCCCTCTTATTACTGCTTTAGCAGTGTCCCAAAGATTATGGAAACTCTTGTTCTCATTGTCATTGGTTTCCATGAACCTTTTGATTTCTGTCTTTATTTCTTCAGTAGTGGTGGAGTCAGTCAGGAGTAGGTTATTAAGTTTCCATGTATTTGAGTATTTTTGAGGATTTCTCTTGAAATTAAACTCAAGTTTAATTCCATCATGGTCAGAGAAGATGCTGGGCATAGTTTCTATGCCTTTGAATCTGTAGAGGCTTGCTATGTGCCCTATGATGTGGTCAATCTTCGAGAATCTTCCATGTGGTGGCGAGAAAAAAGGGTATCTCGAGGTTTTGGGATGGAAAGTTCTATAGATATCTGTTAAGTTCATTTGATTTATGATATCATTTAGATTCTATATCTCTTTACCTATTTTTTGTCTAGATGATCTATCCAGAGGGGATAGTGCAGTGTTGAGGTCTCCAACAATTAGTGTGTGGCAGTCTATCTCTCTTTTTAGATCTAGCAGTCTTTTCTTCACATATTTGGGTGCTCCTGTGTTAGGCACATAGATATTAATAAGCGTTATATCTTCTTGCTCGAGTGACCCTTTTACTACAATATAGTGTCCTTCTTTGTCTCTTCGAACAGTTTTTGTTTTAAAGCCTATTTTGTCAGAATATTAGTATTGCAACTCCAGCTCTTTTTTGGTTCCTATTTGCATGGAAACTCTTTTTCCAACCCTTCACTTTCAGTCTATGTATATCTTTATCCATGAAGTGGGTTTCCTGTAGGCAACAGATAGAGGGTTTTTGTTTTTTAATCCACTCAGCCAGTCTGGGTCTCTTGATTGGCAAATTTAATCCATTAACATTCAATGTTATTATTGATGTTACTGGATCTGTCCCAACGTTTAAGTTGGCCATTGTCTTAGTTGCCTTTTACTCCTTTGTTTCTGGCTGTTACTTCTTTAGTTTTCCTGGAACAGTACTTTCCTCGGGGTTTCTTGGAGAGCTGGCCTGGTGCTGGCAAATGCTTTCAGGTCTTGTTTGTCTCAGAAAATTTTAATCTTTTTTTCCCATATGAAGGATAATCTAGCAGGATACAATAATCTTGGTTGAAATTGTTTCTCTCTTAACACTTTCAATACATCTTCCCATTCTTTCCTTGCTTGCATTGTTTCCATTGAGAAGTCCGGTGTTAGCCTGATGGGGTGACTTTTGTGTGTCACTTGTCGTCTCTCTCTTGCCAGTTTTAGTATCTTATCTTTATCTGTGGTCTTAGCCAGTTGGGCTACGATATGCCTTGGGGAAGATCTTCTTGGGTTGATTCTATTTGGGGTTCTTTGTATTTCCTGGGTCTGGATGCTTGAGTGCCTCTCTAGACTTGGGAAATTTTCTTCCAATATTTCATGTAATAGGTTTTCCATGCCCTTATTAGTTTCTTCATCTTCTGGGATATCAATTATTCAGATGTTAGAACGTCTAATGGAATCTAGTATTTCTCGTATGTTATCCTCATGTTTTTTTTTTTTTTGTTATTTTCTCTATCTTTTTGGTGGTTTTATCTAGGTCAGAAGTTTTATCTTCTACATCAGAGATTCGATCTTCAGCATGGTCTAGTCAACTTTTAATACTTTCGAGAGAGTTTTTGATTTCTTGTATTACAGACTTCACCTCTAGTAGTTCCATCTTATTCTTTCTTAGCGTGCCCATTTCTTCCTTCATATCATGGAAGGAATTTCTCATCTTATGTAGTTCATTATCTCTTTTCTGTTCCAGCTCATAGTCTTTGTTCAACATGAATGTTTTAAATTCTATCTCTATTTTTTCAAGAAAAGGAAGGGAGTTACTGTGTTCTTTTGACAGAGACATATTTCCTATTTTATTCAGACCTGAAGTTCTTCTTCTACTTCTAACCATTGGGAGACGTGTTCTCTTTGAAATACCTTGTAAGAGAACGTTTCCTAGAATAGGAGCAAGAGTGTTTCCTTTTGGATGCGGAATGAAGACTGCCAAAATCTCTCTTCTATTGTTTTTGGCAATGTGATCAAAGGAAAAGTATTCCCTTCAGCCGTACAAAAAAAAAGTATCTCCTTCTTCACAGGTAGTTCAGAAAAAGGGATGATCTCAGAGAGTCTTAAAATACTAGAATATTTCAAAACTGTAATTCTAGACCTATCTAAACTTCCAGGGATGGTGGAGACAAAGGGAATAAGGACCAGATAACTGGGAGGAAAATAATAATAATAATAATAATAATAATAATAATAATAATAATAAAAAGAAACAAAGAAATAACGAAAAAGTCATATGCCGTGCACTAGCGTGGCGCACGATCTCGCCAGGGGGCAAAAGATAGGAGTGGCATCTCACTCCCCCACCCAAAAATATACTACAAAGCTGTGGAAATCAAAACAGCATGGTACTGGCACAGAAACAGACAAATGGACCAATGGAACAGAATACACTCTCCAGAACTAAATACCCAAACATACAATCAACTGATTTTTGACAAGGGTTACCAGTCAATCCAGTGGGAAAAGGAAAACCTCTTCAGCAAATAGTGCTGGAAAAACTGGATTTCTACCTGCAGAAAGGTGAATATGTAGCCCTATCTCTCATCTTTGACAAAAATCAACTCAAGGTGGATCAAAGATCTAAACCTAAGACCTCAAACTATAAAACTGCTCCTAGAAAACACTGGGGAAACTCTGGGTCACATTGGGGTAGGCAAGGACTTCTTAAATAAGACTCTCAAAACACAGTTGATAATCCCCAAAATAGACAAGTAGGATTACATCAGATTAAGAAGTTGGTTTTTTTGTTTGTTTGTTTGTTTGTTTGGGACCAGCAGTTAGCGTAATGGCTATGTCACTGGACTCCCAAGTAGTCGACCGCAGTTCAAGTCACAGACATGGTGGCTTAAACTCAAGCCGGGTGAGTGTGCGTGCATGCCCAAGATCCCGGGAGGAGAATGGAAGAGAAGAGATTGCATCGTGGCCATCCCCCCGGGGGGTGATTTCTCGCTTTCTATCTCTCTGTCTCTCTCTGTCTGGGGAGCACACACACCCTATAGCAAAAATTTCTCCAAAAAAAAAAAAATGAAAGAAGAGGAGAAGGAGAAAAAACACTGTACCTGGCTGGCAGAGGATTTTCTGGCTCGGGCGTCCTGGGTCTGGGGCCTCAAGGGGCAGTCCTCCCATGCAGTTCCTGGACAAGGGAGAAAAAGATGGGAGTGGGGTGTCTGTAGGTCTAATGGCCTTCCTATGAGATAGTGAGGAGAGAGGAATTTACAAATCAAAGAAGAGGAGAAGGAGAAAAATAAAAGTGTATGTGGCTGACAGAGGGTTTTCTGGCTTGGGGGTCCTGGGTCTGTGGCATCAGGGGACAGTCGTCCCTTGCAGTTCCAGGCCCAGGGGTCGAAAGATGGGAGTGGGGTGTCTGTAGGTCTAATGGCATTGCTATGAGATAGAGAGAAGTGAGGAATTTACAAATGAAAAAAGAGAAGAAGGAGAAAAAATAAAGTGTATCTGGCTGACAGAGTGTTTTCAAGCTTGGGGATCCAGGGTCAGGGCATCCAGGAGGGGGGAGTCTTCCCTATAAGCTCCTGGACCAGGGGGCAAAAGATAGGAATGGGGTGTCTGTAGGTCTAATGGATTTCCTATGAGATAGTGAGAAGAGAGGAATTTACAAATGAAAAAACATGAGAAGGAGAAAAATAAAAAGTGTACCTGGCTGACAGAGGGTTTTCTGGCTTGAGGGTCCTGGGTTTGGGGCTTCAGGGGGTAGTCCTCCCTTTCAGTTCCTGGCCCAGGGGGTGAAAGATGGAACTGGGGTGTCTGTAGGTTTAATGGACGTCCAGGCTGACATAGGGTATTAGGGCTTGTGGGTCCAGGGACTGGGACTTCAGAGGGCAGTCCTCCCTTGCAGTTTCAAGCCCAAGGGATGAAAGATGGGAGTGGGGTGTCTGTAGGTCTAATGGCCTTCCTGGCTTACAGAGGGTTTTCTGGCTTGGGGGTCCAGGGTCTGGGGCTTTAGGGGGCAGTCCTCCATTGCAGTTCCTGGCCCAGTGGGTGAAAGATGGGAGTCTGGTGTCTGTAGGTCTAATGGCCTTCCTATGAGATACTGAGAAGAGAGGAATTTACAAATAAAAGAAGAGGAGAAGGAGAAAAAAAAAGTGTACCTGGCTGACAGAGGGTTTTTTGGCTTGAGGGTCCTGGGTCTGGGGCTTCAGGGGGCAGTCCTGACTTGCAGTTCCAGGCCCAGGGGGCGAAAGATGGGACTGGGGTGTCTGTAGGTCTAATGGACGTCCAGGTTGACAGAGTGTTTTCTGGCTTGGGGGTCCTGGGTCTGGAGCTTCAGAGAGCAGTCCTCTCTGGCAGTTCCTAGACCAGGGGGTGAAAGATGGGAGTGGGGTGTCTATAGGTCTAATGGCCCTCCTATGAAATAGTGAGAAGAGAGGAATTTACAAATGAAAGAAGAGGAGAAGGAGAAAAATAAAAGAGCACCTGGTTGACTGAGGGTTTTCTGGCTTGGGGGTCTTGGGTCTGGGGCTTCAGGGGGCCGTCCTTCCTTGCATTTCCTGGCCCAGGAGGCTAAAGATAGAAGTGGGGCGTCTGTAGGTATAATGTCCTTCCTATGAGATAGTGAGAAGAGAGGAATTTACAAATGAAATAAGAGGAGATGGAGAAGAAAAAAGTGTACCTGGCTGAAAGAGGCTTTTCTGCATTGGAGGTCCTAGGTCTGGTGCTTCAGGGGGCAGTCCTCTCTTGCAGTTCCTGGCCCAGGGAGGGAAGATGGGAGTGGGGTGTCTTTAGGTCTAATGGCATTCCTATTAGATAGTGAATGGAGAGGAATTTACAAATGAAAGGAGTAGGAGAAAAAAAAACACTGTACCTGGCTGGCAGAGGATTTTCTGGCTCGGGCGTCCTGGGTCTGGGGCCTCAAGGGGCAGTCCTCCCATGCAGTTCCTGGACAAGGGAGAAAAAGATGGGAGTGGGGTGTCTGTAGGTCTAATGGCCTTCCTATGAGATAGTGAGGAGAGAGGAATTTACAAATCAAAGAAGAGGAGAAGGAGAAAAATAAAAGTGTATGTGGCTGACAGAGGGTTTTCTGGCTTGGGGGTCCTGGGTCTGTGGCATCAGGGGACAGTCGTCCCTTGCAGTTCCAGGCCCAGGGGTCGAAAGATGGGAGTGGGGTGTCTGTAGGTCTAATGGCATTGCTATGAGATAGAGAGAAGTGAGGAATTTACAAATGAAAAAAGAGAAGAAGGAGAAAAAATAAAGTGTATCTGGCTGACAGAGTGTTTTCAAGCTTGGGGATCCAGGGTCAGGGCATCCAGGAGGGGGGAGTCTTCCCTATAAGCTCCTGGACCAGGGGGCAAAAGATAGGAATGGGGTGTCTGTAGGTCTAATGGATTTCCTATGAGATAGTGAGAAGAGAGGAATTTACAAATGAAAAAACATGAGAAGGAGAAAAATAAAAAGTGTACCTGGCTGACAGAGGGTTTTCTGGCTTGAGGGTCCTGGGTTTGGGGCTTCAGGGGGTAGTCCTCCCTTTCAGTTCCTGGCCCAGGGGGTGAAAGATGGAACTGGGGTGTCTGTAGGTTTAATGGACGTCCAGGCTGACATAGGGTATTAGGGCTTGTGGGTCCAGGGACTGGGACTTCAGAGGGCAGTCCTCCCTTGCAGTTTCAAGCCCAAGGGATGAAAGATGGGAGTGGGGTGTCTGTAGGTCTAATGGCCTTCCTGGCTTACAGAGGGTTTTCTGGCTTGGGGGTCCAGGGTCTGGGGCTTTAGGGGGCAGTCCTCCATTGCAGTTCCTGGCCCAGTGAGTGAAAGATGGGAGTCTGGTGTCTGTAGGTCTAATGGCCTTCCTATGAGATACTGAGAAGAGAGGAATTTACAAATAAAAGAAGAGGAGAAGGAGAAAAAAAAAGTGTACCTGGCTGACAGAGGGTTTTTTGGCTTGAGGGTCCTGGGTCTGGGGCTTCAGGGGGCAGTCCTGACTTGCAGTTCCAGGCCCAGGGGGCGAAAGATGGGACTGGGGTGTCTGTAGGTCTAATGGACGTCCAGGTTGACAGAGTGTTTTCTGGCTTGGGGGTCCTGGGTCTGGAGCTTCAGAGAGCAGTCCTCTCTGGCAGTTCCTAGACCAGGGGGTGAAAGATGGGAGTGGGGTGTCTATAGGTCTAATGGCCTTCCTATGAAATAGTGAGAAGAGAGGAATTTACAAATGAAAGAAGAGGAGAAGGAGAAAAATAAAAGAGCACCTGGTTGACTGAGGGTTTTCTGGCTTGGGGGTCTTGGGTCTGGGGCTTCAGGGGGCCGTCCTTCCTTGCATTTCCTGGCCCAGGAGGCTAAAGATAGAAGTGGGGTGTCTGTAGGTATAATGTCCTTCCTATGAGATAGTGAGAAGAGAGGAATTTACAAATGAAATAAGAGGAGATGGAGAAGAAAAAAGTGTACCTGGCTGAAAGAGGCTTTTCTGCATTGGAGGTCCTAGGTCTGGTGCTTCAGGGGGCAGTCCTCTCTTGCAGTTCCTGGCCCAGGGAGGGAAGATGGGAGTGGGGTGTCTTTAGGTCTAATGGCATTCCTATTAGATAGTGAATGGAGAGGAATTTACAAATGAAAGGAGTAGGAGAAAAAAAAAAAGTGTACCTGGCTGACAGAGGGTTTTCTGGCTTGAGGGTCCTGGGTCTGGGGCTTCAGGGGGCAGTCCTGACTTGCAGTTCCAGGCCCAGGGGGTGAAAGATGGGAGTCTGGTGTCTGTAGGTCTAATGGCCTTCCTATGAGATAGTGAGAAGAGAGGAGTTTACAAATGAAAGAAGAGGAGAAGGAGAAAAAAAAATGTACCTGACTGAAAGAGGGATTTCTGGCTTTGGGTTCCTGGGTCTGGGGCTTCAGGGGGCAGTCCTTTCTCCCAGTACATGGCTCAGGGGGCAAAGATAGGAGTGGAGTGTCTGTAGGTCTAAGGGCATTCCTATGAGATAGTGAAAGGAGAGGAATTTACAAATGACAGAAGAGGAGAAGGAGAAAAGAATAGTGCACCTGGCTGACAGAGTGTTTTCTGGATTGGGGGTCCAGGGTCTGGAACTTCACGGGGCAGTCCTGCCTTGCAGTTCCTTGCCCAGAGGGTGAAAGATGGGAGTGGGGTGTCTGTAGGTCTAATGGCCTTCCTGGCTGACAGAGGGTTTCCTGGCTTAAGGGTCCTGGGTCTGGGGCTTCAGGGGGCAGTACTCTCTTGCAATTCCTAGCCCAGGGGGCAAAAGATGAGAGTGGGGTGTCTGTAGGTCTAATTGCCTTCCTAAGAGATAGTGAGAAGAGAGAAATTTACAAATGAAAGAAAAGGAGAAGGAGAAAAAAAAAGTGTACCTGACTGACAGAGGGTTTTCTGGCTTGGGGTTCCTGGGTTCAGGACTTCAGGGGCAGTCCTCCCTCAAAGTTCCTGGGCCAGGGGTGAAAGATGGGAGTGGGATGTCTGTAGGTCTAATGGACTTCCTATGAGATAGTGAGAAGAGAGGAATTTACAAATGAAATAAGAGGAGATAGAGAAAAAAATATTGTTTCTGGCAGACAGAGAGTTTTCTGGCTTCGGGGTCCTAGGTCTAGGGCTTCAGGGAGCAGCCTGCCCTTGCAGTTCCTGGTCCAGGGGGCAAAAGATGGGAGTAGGGTGTCTGTAGGTCTAATCACATTCCTATGAGATAGTGAAAGGAGAGGAATTTACAAATGAACGAAGAGGAGAAGGAGAAAAAAATAGTGTACCTGGCTGACAGAATGTTTTCTGGCTTGGGGGACCAGGTTCAGGCGATCCAGGGGACAGTCCTCCCTCTAAGTTCCTGGACCAGGGGGCAAAAGATGGGAGTGGGGTGTCTGTAGTTCTAATGGCCTTCCTATGAGATAGTGAGAAGAGAGGAATTTACAAATAAAAAAAAATGAGAAGGAGAAAAGAAAATTGTACCTAGCTGACAGAGGGTTTTCTGGCTTGAGGTTCCTGGGTCTGGGGCTTCAGGGAGCAGTCCTCACTTGCAGTTCCTGGCCCAGGGGGCAAAAGATGGGACTGGGGTGTCTGTAGGTCTAATGGACATCTAGGCTGACAAAGGGTTTTCTGTCTTGGGGGGTCCTGGGTCTGGGGCTTCAGAAGGCAGTCCTCCCTTGCAGTTCCTAGCCCAGGGGGTGAAAGATGGGACTGGGGTGTCTCTAGGTCTAATGGCCTTCTTTGCTGACAAAGGGTTTACTGCCTTGGGGGTCCTGGGTCTGGGGCTTCAGGGGACAGTCCTCCCTTGCAGTTCCTGGCCCAGGGGATGAAAGATGGGAGTGGGGTGTCTATAGATCTAATGGTCTTCCTATAAGATAGAAAAGAGGAATTTACAAATGAAAGAAGAGGAGAAGGAGAAAAAAAAAGTGTACCTGGCTGACATAGGGTTTTCTTGCTTGGGCATACTGGGTGTTGGGATTCAGGAGGCAGTCCTCCCTTGCAGTTCCTGGCCCAGTGGGTGAAAGATGGGAGTCTGGTGTCTGGAGGTCTAATGGCTTTCCTATGAGATAGTGAGAAGAGAGGAGTTTACAAATGAAAGAAGAGGAGAAGGAGAAAAAAAAGTGTACCTGGGTGACAGAGGGTTTTCTGGCTTGAGGGTCCTGGGTCTGGGGCTTCAGGGGGCAGTCCTGACTTGCAGTTCCAGGCCCAGGAGGCGAAAGATGGTACTGGGGTGTCTGTAGGTCTAATGGAAGTCCAGGCTGAAAGAGTGTTTTCTGGCTTGGGGGTCCTGGGTTGGGGCTTCAAAGGGCAGTCCTCCCTTGCAGCTCCTAGCCCAGGCGGTGAAAGATGGGAGTGTGGTGTCTGTAGGTCTAATGGCCTTCCTGGCTGACAGAAGGTTTTCTGCCTTGGGGGTCCTGGGTCTAGGGCTTCAGGGGGCAGTCCTCCCTTGCTGTTCCTGGGCCAGGGGGCGAAAGGTGGGAGTGGGGTGTCTGTAGGTCTAATGGCCTTCCTATGAGATAGTAAGAAGAGAGGAATTTACAGAAGAAAGAATAGGAGAAAGAGAAAAGAAAAAGTGTACCTGGCTGACAGAGGGTTTTCTGCTTGGTTTCCTGGGTCTGGGGCTTCAGGGGGCAGTACCCCCTTGCTGTTCCTGGCCCAGGGGCGAAAGATGGGACTGGTGTGTCTGTAGGTCTTATGGCCTTCCAGACTGACAGAGGATTTTCTGGCTTGGGGTTCCCGGGTCTGGAACTTCAGGGGGCAGTCCTCCCTTGCAATTCCTGGCCCAGAGGGTGAAATATGGGAGTGGTGTGTCTGTAGGTCTAATGGCCTTCCTATGAGATAGTGAGAAGAGAGGAGTTTACAAATGAAAGAAGAGGAGAAGGAGAAAAAAAAAGTGTACCTGGCTGACAGAGGGTTTTCTGGTTTGGGGGTCCTGGGTCTGGGGCTTCAGGGGCCAGTCCTCCCTGGAAGTTCCTGGCCCAGGAGGCGAAAGATGAGAGTGGGGTGTCTGTAGGTCTAAAGACCTTCCTGGGTGACAGAGGGTTTTCTGGCTTTGGGGTCCAGGGTCTGGGGCTTCAGGGGGCAGTCCTCCCTGGAAGTCCCTGGTCCAGGGGGTGAAAGATGGGAGTGGGGTGTCTGTAGGTCTAATGAACTTCCAATGAGATAGTGAGAAGAGGGGTATTGACAAATGAAAGAAGAGGAGAAGGAGAAAAAAAGTGTACCTGGCTGACAGAGGGTTTTCTGGTTTGGGGGTCCTGGGTCTGGGGCTTCAGGGGGCTGTCCTTCCTGGCCCAGGGGTCGAAAGATGAGAGTGGGATGTCTGTAGGTCTAAAGGCTTTCCTGGGTGACAGAGGGTTTTCTGGCTTTGGGATCCAGGGTGTGGGGCTTCAGGGGGCTGTCCTCCCTTGCAGTTCCTGGTCCAGGGGGTGAAAGATGGGAGTGGGGTGTCTGTAGGTCTAATGGCCTTCTTATGAGATAGTCAGAAAAGAGGAATTTACAAATGAATGAAGAGGAGAAGGAGAAAAGAAAAAGTGTACCTGGCTGGCAGAGGGGTTTCTAGCTTGGGGGTCCTTTGTCTGGGGCTTCAGGGGGCAGTCCTCCTTTGCAGTTCCTGGCCCAGGGGGAGAAAGATGGGAGTGGGGTTGTAAAAATAAAATTAAACTATACTTATCCTATTTTGTAAAGACAAAAGTTTTACCTTTGCCTATTTTGCCTCTGTACTAAAACTGATACAACCCTCATGATAAACTGAAGTTGTGGAAGCCCGAGACAATTTACTAGCTCCCTGTAAAAAGCCCCTTATCTTACTTCCTCATTCTTTCCTCTCCTCCCCCCATGGACTTGTGTCTATATAACCTAAATGCCCCTTTGTTCGGGACTTCACTCTCTCTGTTGTGTTTTGTATGATCGAGAGTGGAGTCCTAGTGCACTAGAAATAAAGCCTCTTGTACTTTACATCAAGAACCGACTTTTGTGGTTGATTGGGGTCACCGTAGTACTCCCTGGACAAGGAGGTTCAGCTGGGTACCAGCTGAAACCTTTCATTTGGTGTGTTGGCCGGGGAAACTCAAGGCCACCCCACTCCTACAACGTGGGCCTTGGAGGTGAGCCTTTGTCTGTCTACTATCCTTTTATCTGTCTTCCTGTAAAGGTCTGTATCTGGTATCTCAGCTGTTCGGACTATTGTAAAATAGCCAGACTGTGGTTGGCAGACGTGTCTGGAGGACCACAGGCTGCAGCCCTGGGGGACGCCCCAAGGGCGAGGGAGGATCAGAAATGCCTGATTGTCTCCTGTGGTAAGGGCACAGAGGCCTTAGTAGCCAACGCCCGTCTGAATCTGTTCTGAAATTGTGGAAGACCTAGGTCGGTAAGTTGCTTTTTGTTTCTCTTGTCCTCTTCTTTGTTCTTTTGTCTGTGTTTTTAACCTATCCATTGACGATGGGACAGACTGTAATGACTCCTCTGAATTTGACTCTTGGACATTGGACTGAAGTAAAGGGAAGAGGTCGCGACCTATCTATAGAGATTAGGAAGGGTCTCTGACAGACGTTCTGTACATCCGAATAGCCCACTTTCAATGTCGGATGGCCACCCAAGGGCACATTCAATCTCAAAACTGTTCTTGCCGTTAAAGACATTGTTTTTCAGAAAGGACCAGGAAGTTATCCAGATCAACAGCCTGTACATCTTCGTCTGGCAAGATCTGATACAAAATCCTCCCACCTGGGTCCAGCCCTGGATTCCCAGGCATCACCCTGATCACCCGATCCCCCCCTCAGGTTTCGGTAAGCCAGAGCCCCTGCGCAACATAGCCGCTGCCTGCCCCTCAGCGTGTGCTTTGTTCACAGCTGGTCGAGGAGCCCCCCGGGGCAGGGGGCGGGGGCACTGCGCCAGGGCGCAGGCGGGGGAGCATTGTGTAATCTGGTGGAAGATGGGGCCTGGAGGACAGGCGGTGCCGGCATGGGGCCGACCTAGACGCGGCTGTGCGAGGCCATGAGCAGTGAGGCCGGTGCTCTGTCCCGCCCGGGATGGGCCAGTCCCGGCCTGGCAGGGCCAAGCCGGAGGCGAGGGCTGTGCGCGGGCCAGGCCTGCATGGCGGGCGGCCCTGGGGCTGAGACTGAAATGGACGCAGAGAAAGGGGCTGAGCCAAGGAGGTGGGTAGAGGGGCGAGGGGGCGGAGCGCGGGTTACCCCGGAGACACTGGCCGCTGGGTCGGCCCCTGGGCGGGGAGCTCGCTGTGGCCATTGTTCTGCAAATTGCGGGTTGCTCATGCCCGGAACGCCCACAATCCGCCCCGCGCCCACCCTCCCCATCGCCCACACAGCCCCCTTACCAGTGGGCGCTGGTGAGCGCAAGTGCGGGGGGGGGGCTGGTATGATGCCCAGCTAGCGCACACTCTGTTCCCATCCCGAGTGACCATGAATATACTCGGCGCGGAATGCAGGGCGTACTTGTAATTTCCCGTGCTGTGCTGATCATCAAAAAAAAAAAAAGAAGGTTGTGGACAGCCTAGGTGGCGGCTGCAGACTTCGCGGGCTCCAGCGGGAAGCATGGGTGTGGTGGCGTGTGGCGGCGGCGGGATGCGCGCCCTGGGTGGCCGGACCTGGCACAGTGCCTGGCAGGGTGCCTCCAGGCTGCGACCCCGCGGGACCCTCCCCTCACCCGCATGCCGCAGCATGACTCCCAGCCAGAGGCCCACTCCCGCCAGCTGTGCATAGGGGCGACAGCCAGGTAGCACACCCGCTGGCTTCCTGGCTCCACCGCAGGTCGAGCTGCCTGTAGCAGGGCCCTCTGGAGGCTCGGGCAAAAGAGACCATGAAAGTGAGGTTGACCAGTGTTGATGGAAATGCGCTGTGCATTACAGAAGAGGAACTGGCTGGAAAAGATGAGGACATGTCGTCCTTCCCATGCACCCAGGAGGGCCAGCCGAGACCCCACTGCAGCCGCTGCCAGAAAAACCTGTCTTTACACACATTGGTGCGAATTCTTTACCTCTTCCTAGCCCTGCTCCTGGTGGCCGTGGCCGTGCTGGCCTCCCTGGTTTTCAGGAAAGTGGACTCTCTCTCAAAAGACATCTCCTTGGCCCAGTCCATTTATAACAAGAAGCTGGTGTCAATACAGGAAAATCTCCAAGGACTAGATCCAAAAGCCTTAAAAAACTGCTCTTTCTGCCATGAGGCTGGGCAACTGGAACAAAAGATCAGAAAACTGCAAGAGGAGCTGGAAAAAAATTCAGAAAATGCAAACTGCAAGAGGAGCTGGAAAAAATTCAGAAGATGCTTCTGGCTCAGGAGGTCCAGCTAGACCAGACCTCTCGGGCCCATGAACAGAAGATGGGAAACTGCTCCTTTTCCATCCATCAGGTCAACCAGTCTCTGGGACTCTTTCTGGCCCAAATGAGAGGTTGGCAGGCCACCACTACTGGCCTAAAGCTCTCTCTAAAGAACCTCACCCAGAAGTGCTATAATGTTAAGGCTGCACTGGGAAGAGGAGGCCGGGGAGGGGGAGAAAGGGATAAACGGGGGTAGCGGGAAGCACAGAACTAGCACCATCTGCGCTGTCCTTTGTGTGGCTGCGGCATCAGCGTGAGCGGCTACCAGCCCCAGGACCTTCTGGAAAAAGACATTTTAAAATTCTGCCACCCCGAGGATCAGAGCCACCTGCAAAAAAGCTTCCAGCAGGTGGTCAAGCTGAAAGGCCAAGTACTGTCTGTCGTACCGATTCCGCACCAAGAACCGGGAGTGAATGCTCATCCACACCAGCAGCTTCACCTTCCAGTACCCCTACTCCTACAAGATCGAGTACATCATCATCTGCACCAACACTAATGTCAAGCAGCTTCAGCAGCAGCAGACCGAACTAAAAGTGCACCAGAGAGATGGATTGTCTGTAGGTCTAATGGCCTTCTTATGAGATAGTCAGAAAAGAGGAATTTACAAATGAATGAAGAGGAGAAGGGGAAAAGAAAAAGTGTACCTGGCTGGCAGAGGGTTTTCTAGCTTGGGGGTCCTCGGTCTGGGGCTTCAGGGGGCAGTCCTCCTTTGCAGTTCCTGGCCCAGGGGGCGAAAGATGGGGCTGGTGTGACTGTATGTTTAATGGACATCCAGGGTGACAGAGGGTTTTCTGGCTTGGGGGTCCTGGGTCTGCGCCTTCAGGGATGGTCCTCCCTTGCAGTTCCTGGCCCAGGGGGCGAAAGATGAGAGTGGGGTGTCTGTAGGTCTAATGGCCTTCCTGGATGGCAGAGGGTTTTCTGGCTTGGGGGTCCAGGGTCTGGAGCTTCAGGGGGCAGTCCTCCCTTGCAGTTCCTGGCCCAGGGGGCGAAAGATGGGAGTTGGGTGTCTGTAGGTCTTACTGGCCTTCCTATAAGATTGTAAGAAGAGAGGAAATTACATATGACAGAAGAGGAGAAAAAGAATAAAAAAGTGTACCTGGCTGACAGAGGGTTTTCTGGCTTGTGGGTCCTGGGTCTGGGACTTCAGGGGGCAGTCCTTTCTTGCAGTTCCTGGCCTAGGTGGTGAAAGATGGGAGTGGTGTGTCTGTAGGTCTAATGGCCTTCTTATGAGATAGTGAGAAGAGAGGAGTTTACAAATGAAAGAAGAGGAGAAGGAGAAAAAAAAAAAGTGTACCTGGCTGACAGAGGGTTTTCTGGCTTGGGGTTGGTCTGGGGCTTCAGGGAGCAGTCCTCCCTCCCAGTTCCTGGATCATGTGGAGAAAGATGGGAGTGGAGTGTCTTTAGGTCTAATGGCCTTCCTGGCTGACAGAGGGTTTTCTGGCTTGGGGGTCCTGGGTCTTGGGCTTCACGGGGCAGTCCTGCCTTGCAATTCCTTGCCCAGAGGGTGAAAGATGGGAGTGGGGTGTCTGTAGGTCTAATGGCCTTCCTGGCTGACAGAGGCTTTTCTGGCTTGGGGCCCTAGGTCTGGGGCTTCAGGTGGCAGTGGTCCCTTGCAGTTCCTTGCCCAGGGGCGAAAGATTGGAGTGGGGTGTCTGTAGCTCTAATGGCCTTCCTGGCTGACAGAGGGTTTTCTGGCTTGGGGGTCCTGGGTCTGGGGCTTCAGGGGGCAGTCCTCCCTCGCAGTTCTTGTCCCAGGGGGCGAAAGATGGCAGTGGGGTGTCTGTAGGTCTAATGGCCTTCCTGACTGACAGAGGGATTTTTGGCCTGGGTGTCCTGGGTCTGGGGCTTCATGGGGCAGTCCTTCCTCACACTTCCTGGCCCAGGGACGAAAGATGGGAGTGGGGTGTCTGTAGGTCTAATGGCCTTCCTGGCTGACAGGGTTTTCTGGCTTGGGCGTCCTGGGTCTGGGGCTTCAGGGAGCAGTCCTCCCTTGCAGTTCCTGTCCCTGATGGCGAAAGATGGGAGTGGGGTCAATCACATACTTTAAATATCACAGAATAGACTCCTTTCAAAATGCACACCAATTACTGGAATTTATATGTGTTTTCTAGGAATGTATGTTATGTCAAAAAATGTTGACATGATAACCATGTTTGTCTCCAGCTATTTTATTTGTAGTGATTTAGATGTCGTAGCCAATCCCTCTATGTGATGCTTATAGTGAGAACAGAAATGATTCTACCTAATATCCTAAAATTACTCAAGGAAAGTTCTTTAGATTTAACTTTATTTATACTTATGCTGTATGCAAAAGTCATGGGAGCAGGGATTATAGCCCAATATTAAGTTATAAAATGACTTATGATGAGCATAGCTCAATGTATCTTACCTCGTTTATAAATAAGTTTGTATTTAAAACTAAACATTTGAATTCATAATTATGTATAAAATATTTTTAGAAAATAAGGACCAATACATTACACAAAATTGTTGAATAAAATTAAAAATTCTAATATGAATACACAAAAATTAACACAATACTTAGTTTAGTTTTTGATTTCTATTTGTACCAACAATGTTTAAGTTGAACTTTCAGTTAGTTTGAAGTTGACTCTTAAAAAAGCAGGTAATTTTGTCAAGATGGACAACTAGATATGTTTATAGATTACTTAAATTACTTGTGTCCCAAAAAGATAAAAACTTAATAACAGAAGTATAAAAAACTAAATGTTCATTATTTTCTGTAACAGAATGTCATAAACCCATAGGTTAAGACATTAACATGCTTTATAAAAGCCTCTTTAGAATTCAAGAGTTAAATTTATATTTTGTCACCAATTGCTCCTTGTACTGTTGCATGACAATCACACTTTTACTTAAAAAAAAAAAAAGAAAAGAAAAGAAATCCAAGAGACCAGCAGATGGCATAATGGTTATTTCGCTGAACTTCCACTGTGGTTCATGTCCCAGACCTGGTAGCTTAAACCTTATGCCAGGCATGTGTGCATATGTGCCCAAAATCTTGAGAAGAGAATAGAGGAGAAGAGATTGCAGGGTGGCCATCTCCCCCAGGTATGGGGGAGTGATTTCACGCTTTCTGTTTCTCTAGTACTTTGCCTCTCCAGCAAGCGCATGCGACCCCATAGCAAAAATCTCTCTGTAAAAAAAAAAAATCCAAGATAAAGTCTGCTAAAAAATTTTTTGTTCTCTTTTAAGAAGATTTTTTTGATATTTAAACAGCCTCACATATTTAGTGTATATATTTGGATGAATTTGGACATATGCATACATTTATACTGCCATTATCATGATTAAGAAACCAAACTTATTTATCTTTAGTAAGCCCTTCATAAAGTATCAAGATTAGCTTCCAAGAAATCCAATTCAGACTTTATTCATCTGGATTTTACCAGAGACTATGCACATATCACATTCTGGCCAATATTCTAGAATTTTTTTGCAGGGGGGGATGTAAATGTTCCTCCATTGTTTTCATGACAAAAAGAGAGTTCATTTCACATGGGCCTCAACATAGTGACATTTAAACAAAACTAAGCCTCTACCAAAATGAAAATTTAAGGGTAATAAAGTAAAATTAGAAGGATTACTTGACAGTTAGACCTTCAACCTCTACCTTAAATACACTCTTGATTTATAAATCATGCCGCTCACCCAGCTTCATCCATTTCTGAGAAAAAGCCAATTTATAAGCAACACTGGGTACAACACTGCCATAGATGAAAAAGGATACGTGGCACATTATGAGATCCAAAACATTGTGAATCTTCCTAATCACAAATAGGTACTGGTAAACGTAGACTATCTGCAGGAACTCCCAAGATCAAAGCTGGGTCATCAATGAAGAAATGATAAAATGGCCCATTATTTACAAAGAGGTATAATATTTTGATATTAAATTTATACAGAGGTATCTGAAGAGTCCTGAAATGAAATCATGTGTCTCTGCGCTGTGTTTGTGTGCCCTGTGACTGTGTGCTGTGTCTGCGCATCCTGTGACTATGCGTTGTGTCTGTGCATCCTGTGTCTGTGCGCTGTGTCTGTGCGCCGTGACTGTGTGCCCTGTGTCTGTGCCCTGTGCATGTGTGCCGTGTACGCGCTGTGACTGTGTGCTGTGTCTGTGCGCACTGCGTCTGTGTGCCCTGTGTCTGTGCACTGTGTCTGTGCAACGTGTACGCGCTGACTGTGCGCTGTGTCTGTGTGCCCTGTGTCTGTGCGCTGTGTCTGTGCGCCGTGTATGTGCTGTGACTGCGCGCTGTGTCTGTGCGTGCTGTCTGTGCATGCTGTGTCTTTGTGCTATGTCTGTGTGCCCTGTGCATGTGCACTGTGCACGCTGTGTCTGTGCATGCTGTGCATGTGCGCTGTGTCTGTGCACCCTGAGTCTGTGCACGCTGTGTCTGTGAATGCTGTGTTACTTTAAATCAGAATTAAATTCACCTTTTATGTCTTTGTACTATTTGAGTGGCTTATACATATTCTATACTTTTTACTATCAGAAAAACTGGCTTGCATATGTTGGGGTTTTTAAATTTTATTTAAATAATTATTTTTATTTAACTTTATTTATTTATTTATCTTAATTTTACCAGAATGGAACAGAGTGAAAGAAAGAGAAAGCAAGAAAGCAAGCCGCCAGGTACAGGACTCAAGGCGCAATAAGCCATGTGAGAGTCCAGTGCCCTTAACCACGCCACCTGCCAGCCCCTATGTTGTTTTATAATGTAGGTATATTTATTCAAACAGCAGTCCAATGAATTAATCACCAAGTTGATGACTATGTATTTGCAGTCAAACAGTGCTTTATAAGAATATGTTCTGAGAAATAGATCTGTAGACAATTTTGTCACTGTGCAAACATAGATTACAGTTACACAAACTGAGATGGCATTGCCTACCACACACAGAAACTATCTGGTCTAGCTTACTACCTATGGGACTGCTGTAAACACGGGGTTATTCACTGACTGAAATCTTATGTCTTTATGTAGCATGTAACTATATTCCTCCCAGAGAGTCGCTCTATATGTTCTAAAACTATCATTTGTGAACAGTCTTTATTATGCAAAAATCTTTATAGCTACAAAAATATAAGATGTATATTAATTCATAATCTACTTGTGTTCATCTTTTTGTAGATACCATTTACATTTTCCCTTGTCTTTTTGCATAACATTACTTTCAGTCTTTGTTTTACTAAGCATTTCAAACCACTAACTAATAATCTCAGGCCATTGGATTAAGCAAGAGTTTCATATAACAATCATACTTTGCACATCTATTATATTTCTAATATTTGAAAAGCAGTCCTCACCTGGACTCAGAAGCCAAGAAGAAAATTAACCACAATCCATGGTTCATAACCTATTCTCATCATATATTGGCCATAATTTTTAGTTAGTTAACTTTCAGTAGTGTGCCTACATATTATATCGTTAGAATTTTTAAAATATTTCTTTACATTTAATCACCATACATCTTTACAGTGTACAAAGTATGTTTTATAGAGCATATCAGTAAAGACAAAGAAATTATCTTATACATTATCATCAGCAAATAACTATTTTTGTGTCAAATGTATTTTTTCCTGTTCCCCTCCCTCTCCATATTACCACCTTCTATCACCTTGCCCACTATCTCTACTACCACCATAAGAATTTTTTAAAAATATCCTCTTGGACAGAAGATTTGAGGCTCTAGACCTTTTTATTTCTTTTTTTTTTTTTTAAATCTAACAGTGAAGAAAAGGAGCACATCTAACTTTTTAAAAAATATATAAAACCTAAAGAGGATGTGTAGATACCAGAAACTGTAAAGGAGAGTAGTGGGTGGTAGAGAGTGGGTAGGTCGGGAAAGGAAAGGAACATTTGATAGACAAAAATCTGAAAAGTTCTCTGTGGGAAAAAGTTTCTTAATTTTTGCTTTATGAAAATGAAAATATCTGGCCCCCAGATATGAGGACATGACATAAATATTCTCAGGAACATAACTGCTAAGAATCTTTACCATGTAGAAACCTCCACTGAAACAGTGGTTTGGACGAAGTGGTTAAATACGAAAAGAGACAAAAATCAAAGAATATTTTCAGACATGTGTGAAATAATTAGGTAACTTGTAATATTTGTTAAACAGTTTTTAAAGAGGAAAACTAATCATAGTAACTATTGTTTATTCAATTTTGCTAGATTATGTATTTGCTCACCAGAGGGAGACAAAGAGAGAGAGAGTGCAGGAAAGCACCTCCCCCCCCCATACCTCCCTATGGGAAATGGTCATGCTGCAATCCCTTCTCCACTTCTGCTTTTCCAGAATTTTGGACACACATACATATATACATAACATTTCTTTCAATAAGCTAGGTCTAGGGAACCAGCAGCTAGCGTAATGCCTATGTCACTGGATTCCCACGTAGTCGATCACAGTTCACGTCCCGGATCCGGTGGCTTAAAACTCATGCCGGGTGCGTGTGCGTGCATGCCCAAGATCCTGAGAGGAGAATAGAGGAGAAGGGATTGTGGCATGACCATCCCCCCGGGGGGGTGATTTCTCGCTTTCTGTCTCTATGTCTCTCTCTGTCTGTCTGGTGAGCGCACGCGCCCTATAGCGAAAACCTCTCCAAAAAAAAAAAAAAGATGCTAGGTCAAGGACTTGTACCATGTGGTCTGCCATGTGGGATCCAGCTCACGTAAACACCAAGCTACAGATTGGACCCATATACTAACTCTTAATTAGAAGTCTAGGTAATAGCAACACAGTGGAAATTGAGACATGCATAGTGATGAACTTCTATTAAAGGTCAAAATTTTCTCTGAGGTGGAGAGAAAAACAGTCATTCTGTCAAAGCATCTGATAATATACTTGATTATGACTAATGATTCTCTTTTCCTCTCAAACTCCTGAATCCATGTGCAGCCAGAACTGTGGCCCTGGATTCCAAAAAATTTCCCAAGAAGGAAGACCGTTTTGCTGTTTTACTTGAGACTTTTTGCCCAAAGACAGATATTTCATATCAATCAAGTATGAAATATATAAGCACCTTATAACTTACCCCTTATGTCTGAATAAAAAGGAAACCAATAACATTGGGAATGGAATATAAAGCATCATTGTTTTCAATTCACATGTTCCCTAGTTTCAATATTTTTTGAGGTTTTTGCTGTAAGGCATGTGTGCTTACCAGAGAGATAAAGTGAGAAATCACCCCCAGGGGGATGACCACAACACAATTCCTTTTCTGTTCTCCTGAGATTTAGGGCATGCACATACATGTGCCTGGTGTGATTTTTCAAGCCATCAAGTCTGGAACTCAAACTGGAGTCAGCCATGTGGGATTCTAGTGCCTTAGCCACTACGCCACCTACTGGCCCCATGTTTCAATATCTTTATTTTATAAACACTGTTACTACCATAATATGTGTAAACTCTCTCTGGCTGTGCTTATCCTATTGAACTCAACTGTGAAACCAATTCCACAGTTGCCCTTTGAAATCAGTGCTAAGACAGAGCCACTCTTAGATCTCATACTGAACCATGCAAAAGTCTACCCATAAAATGGAAAACGTGTAATTATCAAGGTTAATTGTGGGTGCTTTAAAAGCTTGAAACTGACAGAGTTTTGCCCTAGGATGATAAGCACAAAACAATTGCAGATAAGTTATTCTAAAACTATTTTACAACTTGTTCAATCATGCTCAAATTTGTAAGGTATGAAGTACACAAAATTAACTAATATCAGAATCTTACACTTTGAAATATTATAGTAAATGAAGAAAATGAAAATGAAGAAAATATTTTAAAAATTAAAGATACAACATTCTAATAAATTCTACAATCTGTAACTTCAAAAAATTACCTGTTATAAAAGTTGTGCATTCTATGTATCAAAATAAATTGTGGTATTTTCAAATCTGAAATGTGGAAAGTTTTATTAAGTTATGCTTCTAAGGGCCAGTAGGTGGTATAGTGGTTAAGCTGTTAGACTACCACATGGTTGACCATGATTTAAGTGACTGACCAGAAGCTTGAAACTCATGCTGGGCATGTGTGTACATATGCACAAAGTCTTGAGAGAAAAGTGGAGAAAAAGGGACTGTGGCATGGCCATTCCCCCCAGAGGGTGATTTCTTGCTTTCTGTCTCTCTGTCTCCTCCTGTCTCTCCAGCAAGTGTATTCACCCTATAGAAAAAATCTCTTCAAAAAATTATGCTTCTGGGGTTGCGTGGGACTTTAAGACAAACTCGCACTTCACCCCACCCCACCTGCAAACTGATCAAGCCAGCCAGCAGTTCTGGACACCAGGCGGCCTGAGAATGCAGGCCCAATTGCCCCAGACCTTCGCGCATCCTCACCCCTACTTCTCTTTGGACCTCAGGTTGGTTGCATGGGACTCTAAGACTAACTCACACCCCACCCCACCTCCCCTGCAAGCCAGATCAAGCCGGCCCACAGTTCTGGACACCTATGTGAGAGTCCAGCTTCTTAACTGCTGGAACTTTTTAAAATTTTTTTTAAAGAACATTTTAAGTTTGTTAAGAACCAACTGGTGGTTACATTGATTCCCTGTATGGTTTTTATATCTCTTATTTACCTCCATTGTAATCTTAACATCTTTCTTTTTTTCAGGGAGATATTTTTGCTATAGGGTGAATACACTCACTGGAGAGACAGAGAGAGATACAGAGACAGAAAGTGAGAAATCACTCCTCCAGGGGTGATGGTCATGCTACAATCTCTTCTCCACCATTCTCCTTTCTGAACTTTGGGCTTTCATGCACAAATGTCCAGAATGAGTTTTAAGCCACTGGGTCTGGGATTCAAACCACGGTCAACTATGTGGGAATCCAGCAGTGTAACCATTATGGCATCATTGTTTCTTTTAACTTTGCATTTACTTTGCTCTTCTTCTTATAGTTCCATGATGTATAAAGTAGTATTGATTTGATGTCTTTCATCTGTTTTTAATGAAATCTGTGAAAGATTTCCATGTCTCTCTAAGCAAAGTTTCTGCAGCATCCACCAAATTTTTGTATGCTATGTTTCTAATTTTTTTGTCTCAGACATTTTCATAAAAATATGAATACTTACTTAAGAAAAAGTACACCGTAAGGATAAAACTTTTCTCTTTGACAAATATAAGCACATAATTTACTTTTTAAATAGTGTAACAACATACCTTTGTAATAATATAATAAAGGCACTGTAATTATCTAACTACAGATAAAGAAAGTGAAAATCGCTTAAATTCACAAGACCCATGATCAGCAGACACATTGCCCAGCTATAAGGCACAGGTATTATTGTTGCTACTGCACAATTCTGGAAGCTATACAGTGGATTTATATCCAGGGTCTACTTGAATATTCCAAGTGTGTGCATAACTTTAACCTGCTGCAGGACTGGTAGAGGATTGCAGTGAGATAACACATTGGAGGATTCCTTGGGTTCACTCTATCATCAAAAACTAAACAAAATTAAACAAATTAAAAAGCTATTGACATCAAATAGGTACAGAGTTGTAATGTAGTTTTTTTTTTTTGGAGTTTTTTTTTTTTTAAAGAGACAGAGACAGAAGACAGAAAGTGAGAAATCATCCCCGGAGTGGGATGGCCATGCCACAATCCCTTCTCCTCCATTCTCCTCTCAGGATCTTGGGCAGGCATGCACTCACACCTGGCATGAGTTTAAGCCACCAGGTCCAAGACTCTAACTGCAGTCGACTACATAGGAGTTTAGCGACATAGCCATTATGCTAACTGCTGGTGCCAGATTTGTAATGTAGTTTTGAAGAGTTCTTCAAAATGACATAATGATTACATCACTGGACTCCTATGTAGTCAACTGCAGTTTGAGTCCTGGACCTGATGGTTTAAAACTCATTCTGGGTGCATGTGTGTGCATGCCCAAAAGGAGAGGCAAATTGAGGGGAAGGGATTGTGGTGTGACCATTCCCACTGGGGGGGTGATTTCTCGCTTTCTGTCTCTCTGTCTCTCTGGTGAGACCATGTGCCATATAGCAAAAAAATTCTCTTAAACCAAGAAAACGGGGGAATCTATTAATCTCTATTAGTACATGGCCAAATATCAACAAATGGATATTCCAGAAAGCAACAAGTAGGTAAAGGTAAAAGCACAGAAATCTTTCATGAACTACTATCTGAAAACTTTCCAAACCTAGAGAAACATACAAACATCTAGATCCAGAAAAATACAAAGGACACCAAGTAGATTCAACATAAAGAGATTCTCTCCAACACACATCATAGGGAAAACAGCAAAAGTCAAAGATAATAATCTAAAAGTGGCAAGGTAAAAACACATCAGTTACTAATAAAGCTTTATTAATTTAAAAAATAAAAGAAACAAACATAAGAGCTAAGTCATACCACATGGACCTGACAGACATTTGAAGGACATTTCATTCAATGACAACAAAATACACAATTTTTTTAAGCCCTAGGCATAGAACATTTTCAAAGACTGACCATACAACAGGGGACAAAGCAATCTTGTAATTTTTTTAAGAGGTTTTTGCTATAGGGTGCGTGAATTCGCCACACAGACAGAGACAGACAGAGAGACAGAAAGCGAGAAATCGCCCACCAGGTGGAATTGCCACACTGCAATCCCTTCTCCTCTATTCTCCTCTTGGGATCTTGGGCAAGCACGCACACGTGCCCAGCATGAATTTTAAGCCATGGGGTCTGGGACATGAACCCTGGTTGACTATGTGGGAGTCCAGTGACATAGCCATTATGCTAACTGCTGGTCCCTCTTTTAAAATTTTTAAAGTATAAAAATTCTTCCTAGCATGTTTGTTTTCTGGTCAGATGGAATTAAAATTGACAAAAGACTTCAAAGGACACAAATACATGGAAAGTAACAATTTACTTCTAAATGACCCTAAAACTACTAAAAATTAAGACTGAGATTAAAAATTTCCTAGAAACACTCAACTGGCATGGTCTGAGGTGTATTTCATGTTGGATAAATTCTCTCATTACAAGCTAAATGAAGTATAGCAATTGAATGTATACAATAATAATGGTAATAAGTAGAAGAAAAAAAAGATAAATGATAACCAAAACACAACTCTCCAGAATACTTGGGAACACAGAAATGTTGTACTCAAAAAAAAAAAAAAAACAGAAAGATGGCAAAAATCAGGGAATTGGAAAAACAACAACAAAAAAATCTTAAAAAAATGCCAGGAGAAAAGAAACAATAAAGATCTGACCAGAAATAAATGAAATAGAAAATAAACAAACTCCACAGAAAAGAAACAAAACAAAACCAAAGGCTGTTTTTCCAAAAAGATAAACAAAATTGACACACCATTAGCTACACGAATTAAGAAGAAGAGAGAAAGGACCCAGATAAATCAAACTCACAAGGAAACAGGCAATATTACAACAGACATAATACAAATAAAAACATCATTAGAGAATACTATGAGTAAATACACCAACAAACAAGAAAAACTGAATCACGTGGAAAAATTCCTGGACACACGTAATCTACCAATATTGAATCAGAAAGACATAGAAAGCCTGAATAGACCTATAAAAAACAGTGAAATTAAATCAGTAATAGATAATCACCCAACAAAGAAAGCCCAGGCCCCATTGCTTCACCTCCAATTTCAGCAAAATCTATAAAGACTTAACCACCATTCTACTCAAATTATTTCTAAAGATACAAAAAGAAGTAACAGTCCTAATTCATTCTATGAAGCTCCATCACTCTCATTCCTAAAACAGATAAAGACATGTCAAAAAAGGAAAACTACAGACCAATATCTCTGATGAAAATAGATGCAAAAATTCTCAATAAGATACTAGCAAATAGTATTCAAAAACATTTCAAAAAGATTATGCATCATGACCAGATAAGCTTTATTCCAGGAATGCAAGGTTGGTGTTACATATACAAAACAGTAAATGTAATACACCATATTAACAGAAAAAAAAGAAAAAAATATGATCATATCAATCGATGCAGAAAAAAGCATTTGATAAAATACAACACCCCTTCATAATTCAGACTGTCCACAAAATTGCCATAAAGGATCATTTATCAACACAATAAAAGCCATCTATTAAAAAGCCATAGCTAACATCATACTGAATGGGGAAAAGTTGAAAACTTTTCCACTAAAAACTGATATAAATCAAGGTTGCTCACTTTCTCATATATGGCTGGAAGTCCTCTCCAATGCAATCAGAAAAGAGAATAAAATAAAAAGCACTCAAGTAAGGGAAGGAGAGGTGAAATTATCTCTATTTGCAGATGACATGATTATGTACATAGAAGAACCAAAGGTATCCACAAAAAAAAAAAAAAAAAAAAAAAACTCTTGGAAGTAATAAATGAATATAGTAAAGTGGCAGGATATAAAATCAACATACAAAAATCTATAGCGTCTCAATATATGAACAACAAGCAGACTGAGGTAGAATTGAAAAGTAATGCCATTTACCATAACCAGAAAAAGCATTATATACCTAGGAATAAATCTAACCAAAGAAGTCAAAAAATATGAAAATCCATAAAGATAAATTGAGGATATATGCCCCAGACAAACTTGCTGTACTGAGAGTCATTTGTGGCTGGGAGCGGTTCAGCAGAGCATGACTCATTATCTCCCCCACCTTCCTTGGGACTTTCAGGTATGTTCATTGGGACTTGGAGAAGCCTGCCTTTGCCCTGTACCCATGCCATTGGAATATCCACTCCAGATGGTCTTCCTGCACAGTGAGACATTTGCAACTGGAAGGGGTGCTGCAGAATGTGGCTCATTCCCTCCCCATATGTCTTGGAAATCTCAGGTGTGTTCACTCTGACTTGGAGAAGCCCATCAGGTCCTGGTTTCCATACCATCCGATCATATGCCTCAGCAATAGACATGGCTACACTGAACAGCAGGGACACTAAACTACAGAGACTGTGGCTCATCCCATGCCACAAGCCTCTAAATTCTCAGACTTCAGCATTTCCTGAAACATGCCACACACAATGTGCATCCTGTGACCCCTTCTCTCTTCCTCAATTAAAGCTCAGCAGCTCAGTCCCAAGTAGACCTGTTTTCTGGAAATTGGGAGGACTTTGAATTATACAAGTCCTGAGACTACAGTACAGGTTGCTGGATGAGCATCAGGAAGGTAGAGCAGCAGACAGATTGTCAATCATCTCCTTCTACTTGCCTTTGGAAACTTAGAATTAACTTGAAGAATTTAGGAAGAAACATATAATTTGCCTGATGACTAGAAACCATCACAGAGACTAAAGAAATATGAGAAACCATGAAAATATCTCTTCCCAAAAGAAAGCATAATTCTTCATTATCCACAGACAAGACTATGGGACTTGTGGAAATGTAAGATAAACAATTCAGAATATTTATAGTGGCATTATTATTTATATGACATATATTATATTATTTATCTCATCTTCATTATATGATGCAAGAGAAAAGAAACAAAGAATTCCAGAAGATGCAAGAAAAAAAGAGACAATGAGCTCCAGGAGATGAGGAAGTCCTTTCATGATTCGAAAGAAGTAACAGACACCATAAAAAAGAATCAAATGAATGGTTAGAGATGAAGACTGTATACAGGAAATAAAAACCTCCCTCAAAAGCATTAAGGCAGATTAGATCATGCAGAAGATTGAATCTTGAATGTAGAAGGCAAAACTCTCACCCAGAAAAAATTATCAAAAAGACTGAGAAAATAACCAAGAAAAATGAAGACAATATATGAGACATACTAGATACCATTAAGTGCCCAAGCATCCAAGTTGATGATATATTAAATGAAACCCTGGAAGAAAACTTTTCAAAACTAGAGAGACATTAAAAAATCCAGGCCCAAGAATTCAAAGGACCCCAATAGAATCAACCCAAGAAGCTCTTATCCTAGGCACATGATAGCTAAATTGGCCAAAACCACAGACACAATACTAAATTTGGCAATAGAGAAACATCAAGCTATTTACAAAGGTTATCCCATCAGGTCAACATTGAACCACTCATTGAAAATACGTTAGTGAGAAACAGATACGGCTTATTAACTGTTGATGTTGACATGTATAGTATTCTCAACTGGATTGGTCTGAGAAGTATTTCATGACGGGCAAAGTATTTATACAAGCAAAATGAGAAATAGCAACTGACTGTTTTTAAAAATAATTAGAATAATAATAATAATGATTGGGGAAAACAGAAAAGATATTGAATGTTGAAGTGGGGAGATTAATGTCTCTGTACTGACTGACATGCATGGCATTCCCTTTTGAAAAAGCAATGTAATACACTGTAAAGTTACATGTAATTCAATGTAATATAAAGAAGAATATGATGATAATAAAAAATAAAAAAAAAGAAAATAATACAGGCATTCACATCCACCTCTTGTGTTTGTACATCCTTTAGCCCATCAGTTTCAGTTATAGAGTGCGGACATTCGGTATATATTAAGTGGAGACATACAGTGTCTCTCCTTCATAGCCTGGCTTGCTTCACTCAGCAGTAAATCTTCCATATTTTTCCACTTTCTGTCAAAAGCCAGGGTTTTGTTGTTCTTAATGGCTGAATAGTATTCCATAGGGTATATGTGCCAATGTGGTGTGTGTGGAGGAGTGGGGCCTGAGGAATGACAATTGGTGGAGGGATACGAAGACAGCATTGTTGAGACAGGGAGGTAGTGTTGTTATATTTTGATCAACTCGACCAAGGATAAATGTTCATATATTGAAATGATCACCTTGTAAGCTAAATAATGTGATTGAATGTATTAAAAAATGTAAATACAATAAATAATTTTTAAAAAAGATAAAAAAGAAAGAAAATAATATAGGCAAGGAAAGAATCGGGAAATCGATTCATTCAAAGTCTTAAAGGTAAAACAATTTCAACCAAGATTACTATACCTGAAAAGATTATCCTTCATATGGGAAGAAAAAATAAAGGCATTCTTTAATAAACAAAACCTGCAGGAATGTGCCAACTCCAGACCAGATCTTCAAGAAGTTCTGAAGGGAAGAATACCAGGAAAACTAAAGTCAGACAGACAAAAATAAAAGAGCAGAAATAAACCAAGAGAAGGGCTAACTCAATGATAGGAACAAATCTTGAAATATCGATAATAACGTTGAATGTTAAAGGATTAAATTATCCGATCAAGAGACACAGATCAATTAAATGGATTAAAAAAAAAGATGGAAACCCTCTATCTGTTGCCTACAAGAAATCCATCTCATGCATAAAGACATGCATAGACTAAAAGTGAAGGCCTGGAAAAAACATATTCCATACAAATGGAATTCAAAACGGACTGGAGTCATGATACTGTTTTCAGACAACATAGGTTTTAAGACAAAAACTGTAAGAGAAAAAGGAGGGCATTATGTAATAGTAAAGGGGATAAGTCATCAAGAAGACATAAGGTTGATAAATTACCTATGCACCAAATTCAGAAGTACCCAAATACCTGAAGGAAAGACTGCTAGATCTAAAAGGAGAGATAGGTTGCACACTATAATCATTGGGGATCTCAACACCACATTACGTCCTTTAGATAAATGTTCTGGACAAGCAATAAGCAAAGAGAAAGAGGAACTAAATGAAATGAACTTGACAGACATCTATAGAACTTTCAACCCTAAAACCAAAAATACACATTTTCCGCCCATCATGGAACCTTTTCAAAGACTGATCATATGAGAGGGCACAAAATAAGCCTTTACAGATTCAAAGGCATAGATACTATATCCAGCAACTTCTTTAACCATGATGGAATTAATCTTGATATTAATTTTAGGAAAAATCCTTGAAAATACATAAACACATTGAAACTAAACTACTCCTGAATGATTTTTCAACCACTGAAGAAATTAAGACTGACATAAAAAGATTTCGGTAAACAAATGATAGTGAGTGCATGAGTTTCCATAATCTATGGGACACCAGAAAAGCAGTTATAAAAGAGAAATTCATAGCAATTATAGCACATAAGAAAAAGATGGAAAGGTGCAAAATAGACAACCAAATATCATGCCGCTGGGGTATGGAGAAACAACAACATGATTCAAAAACTGTCAGGAGAAAAGGAATAATAAATATCCTACCAGAAATAAATGAAATAGAAAATGAATTACTATACATAAAATAAATAAAACCAAAAGCTGGTTCTTTGAAAAGATTAATAAGATTGACATACCACTGGCTAGACTGATTAAAAAGGAGAAAGGAACCATATTAGTGAAATTTGCAATGAGACAGGAAATACTACAACAGACATAATAGAAATACAAAACATCATTAGAGGATACTATGAACGACTATATGCCAACAAACGAGAATCTGGATAAGATGGACAAATTCCTAGACACATGTAATCTCCTAAGATTGAATCAGGAGGATTTAGAAAGCTAGAATAGACCTATATCAAGCAATGAGATTAAATCAGTAATTAATAAACCTCCCAACAAAGACAAGTCCAGGTTCCAATACTTTCACTTCTGAATTCTACAAAACTTTGGAAGAAGAGTTAACCCTCATTCTACTCAAACAATTTCTATAGATCTAAAAGGAAGGAATCCTCCCAGACTCTTTTATGCAGCCTCCATCATCCTCATCCCCATAACAGGTTAAAACTACAGACTGATATCTCTGACTCTTAGCAAAATCAGCATTGAAGGGTCATTTCTCAACATAATAAAATCCGTATTTGAAAAACCTATAGCTAACATTATACTGAATGGGGAAAACTTTTCCACTAAAAGCTGGTATAGGACAAGGCTGCCTACCCTCTTCACTCCTTTTCAATATAGTGCTGGAAGTCTTAGCCAATGCAATTAGAAAAGAGAATAATATAAAAGATATTTTCCCCCTGGGGTACATGTTTATGTGAGTAATAAAATATTTACTATAACATAAATATAAAGGGAACTTCCCAGTCTACATTTTTTTTGCAATAAAGATACAAAGAGAATGCACCAAAACATTGTTCCAAAAAATAATAAAAATAACAAAATTTGAATTCAAACGGTAACAAACAGAGCAGATGGAGAAGGGGGTTGCTCCAAATACATCCAGAAAATAAATAGAAATGGGTGGGTCAGAAATCCGGAAATCATGTTAAAATCTCTTTTTTAGATTAATCGGTATACAAAATCCTTTAGGATCTGAAAGGAGGGCAACCAGGGGAAAAAAAAAAAAAAAAAAAAAAAAAAAAACTAAGCACAGAATGTTTCTTCTCCCAACCAGTGTGTACATATTTCACATATTTACAAGGTTCCCACCTCACCCCAAACTTGGGGACTTTCTCCCCCCATCTGCCCAGCATCCTGCATCCTGGGGTGGAGGCTGAACAGGAGTTGAGGGAAGCTGTAGGAAATCAGGCAGAAGGTTCTCAGAAAACGGCTTATTTCTACAGCTGGTTAAAAAATATCTCCAACTTTTCCAAGTTTCCTTCTTTAGGGCCAAGAAGGCAGGCCCTGCAGGGAGCTGAGTCCCTGCTGCATGGGTCAGTGCACTGGCAGAAACCCCTTCCCACCTATTCCTGTAGGAACGCAGACTCCACCAGCGTGACTGGTTCCAGTAGGGGCTCCCATAAATCCAAATGAAAAATGAACACTCCAATTTTTTTGTTAGTTTTTGTGTTTGTTTTTGTCTTTTTTTTTGTTTTTGTTTTTGTCTTTTTTGTTTGTCTTTGTTTTGCTTCTTTGGGGGACAGTGGGGGAAGATAAGGGGAGAAAATAAATTAGGCTACATTAAAGCTTTGGCTATTTCCTGCTTTTATACAGAGGTGGCTCTCCTGGCCTCCCTCTGGGGCTCCAATAAATACAGTATACAGCGATTTAAATTAAGGGAGCTGGTGGAATTAGAACCCCAGGAGCCTAGAGGCTCCACCAATATATAAAAACCATAAAAAAACAAGCCCAGAGGAGAGTTGAGCCCTTCTCTGAGAAGACTCCTCATGGCTACTGGGAACTAGATATTTCAGGGAACAGGAGAAATGAAGATTTTCTACTCATAATTCAGCCTCCAGCAAGCAGAGCTAGTGTGGCAGGAGAGTTGAGCCCTTCTCTGAGAAGACTCCTCATGGCTACTGGGAGCTAGATATTTCAGGGAACAGGAGAAATGAAGATTTTCTACTCATAATTCAGCCTCCAGCAAGCAGAGCTAGTGTGGCAGGAGAGTTGAGCCCTTCTCTGAGAAGACTCCTCATGGCTACTTGGAACTAGATATTTCAGGGAACAGGAGAAATGAAGATTTTCTACTCATAATTCAGCCTCCAGCAAGCAGAGCTAGTGTGGTAGGGAGCCCCTCTGGCCTTCTATCTCTGTCTCTGTGTCTCTGAGGTCTCTGTCTCCCTCTGCACCTGTCTCCTCATTTTTTTTGGTAATTTTTCCTTTTTACGATTTTTTTTTTTTTGGAGAGGTTTTTTGCTATAGGGGGCGTGCGCTCGCCAGACAGACAGAGAGAGACAGAGAGACAGAAAGCGAGAAATCACCCCCCAGGGGGGATGGTCACGCCGCAATCCCTTCTCCTCCATTCTCCTCTCGGGATCTTGGGCACACACGCACACGCGCCCGGCGTGAGTTGCAAGCCACCGGGTCCGAGACGCGAACCTCGGTCGACTACGTGGGAGTCCAGCGACATAGCCATTACACTAACTGCTGGTTCCCCCTTTTTACGATTTTTTTAAAGGTAAAGTTTTTCTCTGGCTCTCAGCTCCGCCTTTTGTTTTGTTAATAATCCCTTCTGCTCCTTTCTCCCAGGCAGGAGAGTTGAGCCCTTCTCTGAGAAGACTCGTCATGGCTACTGGGAACTAGATATTTTGCGTGGCACGCAGGCACGCCGCGCGGTTTTCTATTTTGTGATTTTTTTCTTTATAAAAAAAAAGAAAAGTAATTTTTATTTTTTATTTTTTTGTCTTTTTTTCTCTCTTTTTGTTGTTGTTTCTCTCTCTCTTTCTCATTTTCCTTTTTCTTGTCTCTCCACCCAATATCTACTGAATCTGCTGCACCAGCGATCACAACAGAACAGCAAACAGATTCTAGAACACCTCTGTCTGCTTGCTCCTGAACATTGAGGGTTAACTTCAAGAATTTGAAAGAAACACACCATTCATCAGATGACAAGAAATCACCGCCGGATCACAAGAAATATGGGAAAACGAGAAAATACCTCTCCTCCACAGGAAAAGAGTAACTCTCCTTCATCCACAAGCAGTTCGGTGAAAGTCATGGAAATGTCTGATAAGGAATTTAGAGCATTCATAATGTTGAAGCTAACAGAGATGGAAGAAAAGAGAGATAATGAACTGCTAAAGAGAAAGGAGAAAGAAGTTGCCGAGTTCCAGGAGATGAGGAAATTCTTGCAAGATCAAAAAGAGGAATTACACACTTTACAAAAGACTCAAACGGAACTGCTAGAGATCAAGTCTATAATACAAGAAGTCAAAATCTCCCTTGAAAGTATTAAAAGCAGACTAGATCATTCAGAAAATAGAATCTCAGATGTAGAAGAGAAAATGGCTGGCTTAGAAAAGTCCACCATGAAGACTGAGAAAATGGCTCAAAAATTTGAGAATGATATGCGAGAAGTACTGGATACCATCAAACGTCCAAATATCCGGATTCCAGAAGGTGAAGAGACCCATAAGGGCATTGATAATCTATTCCATGAAATCCTGCAAGAAAACTTTCCAAACCTAGAGAAGCATTCGAAGATCCAGTCCCAGGAAATACAAAGGACCCCAAATAGAATCAACCCAAGAAGATCTTCTCCAAGACACATTATAGCCAGGTTGACCAAAACCACAGACAAAGACAAGATACTAAGATTGACAAGAGAGAAACATCAAGTTACCTACAAAGGCCATCCCATCAGGCTAACAGCAGATCTCTCATCGGAAACAATGCGAGCAAGGAGAGAATGGGAAAATATATTCAAAGTGTTACGAGAGAAGCAATTTCAGCCAAGAATATTGTACCCAGCAAGATTATCTTTCAGGTGGGAAGAAAAGACAAGAACATTCTCAGATAAACAAAACCTGAAAGAATTTACCAGCACCAGACCAGATCTCTAAGAAGTTCTCAAGGGTGTGCTGTATCAAGAAAATTAAACACAGATACATGGAAATAAGAGTCCAAAAACTATGAAAGTGGCCAACTTAATCATAGGGACAAGTCTGGAGTTGAATATTATATCCCAGAATTTAATCAGGAAAATTGAACCACAACAGAAGATAAAAGTGCATGGAACTGATAGGTTCTTGCACCTTCCATTTGAACAGAATCCTAACTTGTTTCCTGGCTTTAAGCAAAGTTCCTTGGCATTTCTTTGAGTTAAGTTAAAACTGGTTTTCTTAGTAGTAATGAGTGAACTCACCACTGAAAGTAGTTAGATTATGTAGGAAATTGTGTGATCCATGCAATGTGGGTGGGAAGGGAATGAAGGACAATTGTAGACACCAGAGGTGGTGTGAGAGGAGGGTGGGAAGGGACAGAGGGTCAGAAAGAGGGGTGGAAGTAATTCTAGGAACTAGTAATGGAAAATTTTTTGTAATGTGCATGATTGTATCACTATGCAGTGTGTACTGGATGGGAGATTGCATTTTGTATGCTGTGATGAAGCTTAGGGAAGGAATGTAAATTGAGTTACAAAAAAAAAAGTTTCAGAAAAAAATATATATATATTCAATGACTGCAGTAGGATATGTAGCCACAGCTAGGTGCTACTTTATAGGATGCATAAAGTAAGACTTGTGTTCATGGAAATGTGGGTATCGCCTGTGTTTGCTATGAGGGTATTTGGATTGATTAGGGTCTTTGGCGATACAATAAAATGTGAGGAGAAAACAGTATAGAAAGCAAACATAGATACCAGAGACTGTGGGAGGAGAGTGGGAGATGGCAGAGGGTAAGAGATAGAGAATCAAGGATGGGGGAAAAATAGCAAAACATACAGAAGACAAGAAATGGAAGATCATTTACTGACAATAACATGTTTGTTGATGTGCTTGATTGAGACAATATATAGTGTACTTTGGATGGAAAATCTCATTTTGCATGCTGTAATGATGTTCAGTGAATGAATGCAAATAAATAAATTGGAAAAAAAAAAAAAAAGCAAGCCCAGAGAAAGGGGGTAAAGGGTGGGTGGGGCGCATCTTTAGGGAACAGCAGAGGAGAGGAGCGAATAAAGTGACAGCCTCCCACCCTGGACCCACAGGCTCTGGAGTCCTCCCCTGAGAGAGGATATGGGAGCTTTCCTCTCTTTGTCCCCTCTCCAGGGTAATCTCTAACCCTGCACCACATAACCAGTCACTGTAGGGAGCCCCAGCCAGATCTGGCCCTGAAAGGCTGGGGGACTGTAAAAGGGTAGTCTACGGGATGGGGGCAGAGAGCAGGCAGTGGGCAGGGTGCCCAGGGTGAGTTGATGAGTTCCCTGTCTTCGCTTCTCTCTCCTGGGGCCAGAGTGCACAGTCATGGTGTTTGGTTTCCTTGGAAAGTTTCTGGGCTTTTGGGGATCAGCAGGTGGCATGGTGATTAAGGTGCTGGATACTCCCACATGGCTGACCAGAGTTTGAGTCCTGGACCTGGTGGCTTGCTTTCTCACTTTCTCTTTTTCTCTCGCTTGCTCTCATCAAATTTAAATAAGTGAATGAAAAAAAACTAAATATTATAAAAAGAAAGCCTCTGGGCTTTTTGTAAAATCCTAAGCAACCAAACAAAAAGAGTCAGGACTCAGGGTGGGCTGAGCCTCCCAGTCTCCCCTCGCGTGGGTGGGGGGGGTGCTGTCCACGGGGTCACTACTCCGCACTGGGCAGCATGTGGTGGTGATGGTGCTGCAGGGCAGCTCATGGCGCGGCAGAGGCACGGAGGGCGGCGACGCACCCCCGACCAGCCCCTGCTCCCCAGGCGCTTATACATTGTCCATAGGCCGTTAGCCCGAGGTGGCCACAGGTGTCATGTGCTTCTCTTCTGCAGCCTGTTGCAGAACCAGGCGCTCACCACCTCCTTCTCTAACTGCAAGCTGTCGACCAGGCCCGTGATTTCGTGTGCCAAGGGCCTCTCGAGAAAGAAAGTGGCTCTCGAATGTATATAAAAATTAATTAATTAACACTAAAAAAAAAAAAAGAAAGTGGCTCTCTAGCGTGCCTTTGACCCCCACCTCGATGGACGTGCGCTTCTTGCACTAGCGGCCCTGCGCAGCGATTTTGTCCAGGTTGGTGGGATTGTCGCTGGATGAGTAGGTCTCCTCCAGCCACTTGTTGAGCAGCGGCTGGAGCTTGCATTTGAAGCTCAGCTGCAGGACCTCCAAGCGGCAAATGGTGGTCAAGGAGAACATGTCACCCTAGAGCGTGCCCGGCAGCAGCCCCACTTCTGCCTGTGAGAAGCCCAGCTTGATGCGCCTCTGCTTCAACTGCTTGGTGAACTGCTCCAGGTCATCCGAGCTGGGCACATCCTCCTCCAAGAGCTCCCCAAAGAAGAGCCACCGCCGCCTGCGCCCAGATGCAGGTGAGCCGCTGCCCTATGCAGGTGAGCTGCTGCCCTATGCAGGCTGCCCGCGTGTGCATGTCCATGTGCGTGTTCTTGGGCATCCAGATGCGGCGGCGGTGGTGGCGGCGGCGACGACTCCAGCTACTTTTCGTGGCCATCCTCGGGCAGCGCGTGGTACAGGCCTAGCCCTGCGCTGTTGCCGCTGCCGCCGCCCGCCGCCGGCCCCCTGCCGCCAGACTCCTGGCCAGACTGCCGCCCCCACCCCCTCCATAGGCCACCTCTGCTTACAGCCCAAGTGACTGGGGCTGATGGCCCCCTGCAGACCCAGGCGAGAACGACATGGCCAGGCCCAAGTGGTGCGCCATGCCGCCCTGCTCCCATGCTGCCACCGCGTGGGCTGTTCCCTGGTGCACCAGGCGCGTGTGGAAACCGCCGGCGGCGGCGGCACCGCCGCCGCCTCCGCCTCCACCTCTGCCGGCTCTGCCAGTACCACCGCCGCCTGCCTTGCCTTGTTCCAGGTGCGGGCCCCAGCCCAGTCTCCACCGCCGCCTCCGCCCTTGGGTAGCCACTGGGGGTGCGCTAGTCCCAAGGGGTGGCCTGGTGCATCAGCTTCTGCATTTCGCGGTACGTGGCTCCTGCGTGCAGCCACTCCGCGGCAGCCACTGGCTCAGAGGTGACCAGGTACATGAGGGGCCCCCGGTGTCCCAGGCTCTGCCTCTGGCCCCTGGGGCAGATACTGCGCAGTGGTGGTCATGCCGCCCAGCGCCCTGCTGTGCCACCGCTGCTGCTGCTGCTGCTGCTCCACTCCGTCTGCCTAAAAGGCATTTAAATAGGCAAAAAAGAGTCGAAAATATCTTTAGTTGCAGATAACATTATGGTATATTTAAAAGACCCAATGGTATCCATGAAAAAACTTCTTGAAGTAATAAATGAATATTGTAAAGTGTCAGGATACACAATTAACATCCAAAAATCTATAGCATTTTTATATATGAACGAGCTGACCAAGATACAACTAAAGAAATAAATCCCTTTTACCACAGACACAAAATGTAAAAGATACCTAGGGATAAACCTAGCTAACAAAGTGAAAGACCTTTATGAGGAAAATTATGAAAACCTAAAAAATGAAATTGAAGTGATATAATCATAAGGGCAATCCTATCCAAATTAATCCACATATTTAATGCAATCTCCATATAGTTACAAGAGACATGCAATCTCTATATAATTAGAAGAGTCATTCTTCACAGATCTAGAAGAGACAATCATAGATTGTGTCTGGAATCATAAAAGACCCTGTATTGTCAGCAAATGATCTTCCATTTCTTGTCTTCTGTATGTTTTGCTTTTTTCCCCCCATCCTAGATTCTCTATCTCTTACCCTCTGCCATCTCCCACTCTCTTCCCACAGTCTCTGGTAACTATGTTTGCTTTCTATACTGTTTTCTCCTCACATTTTATTGTAACGCCAAAGACCCTAATCAATCCAAATACCCTCATAGCAAACACAGGTGATACCCACATTTCCATGAACACAAGTCTTACTTTACGCATCCTATAAAGTAGTACCTAGCTGTGGCTACATATCCTACTGCAGTCATTGAATATATATATATATTTTTTTTTCTGAAACTTTTTTTTGTAACTCAATTTACATTCCTTCCCTAAGCTTCATCACAGCATACAAAATGCAATCTCCCATCCAGTACACACTGCATAGTGATACAATCATGCACATTACAAAAAATTTTCCATTACTAGTTCCTAGAATTACTTCTACCCCTCTTTCTGACCCTCTGTCCCTTCCCACCCTCCTCTCACACCACCTCCGGTGTCTACAATTGTCCTTCATTCCCTTCCCACCCACGTTGCATTGATCACACAATTTCCTACATAATCTAACTACTTTCCATGGTGAGTTCACTCATTACTACTAAGAAAACCAGTTTTAACTTAACTCAAAGAAATGCCAAGGAACTTTGCTTAAAGCCAGGAAACAAGTTAGGATTCTGTGTGCTTGATTGAGACAATATATAGTGTAATTTGGATGGAAAATCTCATTTTGTATGCTGTAATGATGTTCAGAGAATGAATGCAAATAAATAAATTGAAAAAAAAAATCCAAAAGTAAAAAAAAAAAAAAAAAAAAAAAAAAAAAAAACCAAACAAATAAAAAAAAAACCCTGTATTGCCAAAACAACCCTGCACAAGAAGAGTGGAGTGACCAGCATCTCACTCCCTGTCCCCATAATACATTGCAAAGCTCTGATAATCAAAAAGAGCATAGTATTGGCACACACACAAAAAGACAACTGCACCAAAGGAACAGAATAAAGATGTCAGAAATAAAGCCCAAAATATAGAGCCAACTGAATTTTTACAAAGCATATCAGTCGATTCAGTGATAAAAGGAAAACTTTTAGCAAGTGGTGCTTGAAAAATAGGATACCCACCTGAAGAAAGATAAAACTGAACCCCCATGTTTTACCATTAACAAAAATCAACACAAAGTGGATGGAAGATCTAAACCTAAGACCTTAGACTGTGAAACTACTGGAGGAAAACACTGGGGAAACTCTGAGAGACACTGGGGCAGGCAGAGACCTTTTAAATAAGACCCCTAAAGTGCAGGCAATAGTCCCATAAAGAGAAGTGGGATTACATAAGGTTTAAAAGTTTCTGCACAGCAAAAGACATAGTAATTAGTCTGAATGAACATCCCCTCAAATGGATGAATAGGAGAATGCTCAGTCAGAAAAGAGTCTGCAAATCTATATTATTGCAGCACTATTCACAATTGCTAAGACATGGAAACAACCTAAATATCCATGAACAGAAGAATGGATCAAAAAAGTGTGACACATAAACTCTATGGAATACTATTTAACCATAAAAATCAGTAAGACCCTGGCATTTGATAGAAAGTGGACAAATATGGAAGATTTGCTGCTGAGTAAAACAAACCAGGCTATGAAAGAGAGATATTGTATGTCTCCACTTGAGATACACAGACTGTCTGCAATCTATGGCAGAAAGTGAAAGATTAGAGGATGTAGAAGATTAGAAACATGAAACATGGTTACAGATACTGCAGACAGTGTGGGAAGAAGGATGGAGCTGGGGGAGAATGAGAAGAAGAGAATCAAGGTGAAAAATTGAGAAGAAAGACATTTAAGGGACACAGAAATGAAGAATTGTCTATTGTTGATAATATGTATGATATCTTTAAGTGGGCTGGTGTGAAGTATATTCATGATCGGTAACTCATTTTATAAGCTGTAGTGATGTACAATTATTGAATATAAAAATATTAAAATAGTAATTTTTTAAAAAGAAAGATAGCAAATAAATAATGTTATGACACATCTCATGGAACTATAAAAGCAAGAACAAAACAAAGCAAAAAACCCCAGAAGTAATAGAAGAAAGGAAATGGTAAATATTAGGGCAGAAATACATGAAACAGAGAATAAAAGAACAATATCCAAATATGTGTTTTTTTTGAGAGGATAAACAAAATTGACAAACCGTTACCTATACTAACAAAGAAAAACAGAGGAATGGAGAACTATCTAGTGGTATGATGGTTAATGTGGCTAGATCCCACATGGTTGACTGCAAGTAAGAGTTCTGAGTCCAGTGGTTGACTACAAGGGTTCTGGGTCCAGCGGCTTTGGAAACACACCATCTGCTATGCATGTGTGCCCAAAATTCAGAAATGAAAGAGAAAAGGAGAAGTGAATACAGTGTGACTATTCCCCTTGGGAGATACATTCTTCCTTTCCTTATCTCTCTTTTTCTGTCTCACTCTGGCAAAAATTACAAAAGAAAAGCAGAGAAAGAAACCTGATAAATAAAATAATTAGTAAGTCAAGTGAGATTATATTAGATATCACAAAAGCACCAAAGATCATGAGAAAATATTGTGACTACACACCAACAAACTAGAAATCCTAGAAAAGATGTACAAATATCAGGACACATGTGACAAATCTAGATAGAAGAAATAGAAAGCCTGAACAGAACAATAATAAGCAAGGAGATTGAGACCAGCAGGTGGCATAATGGTTAGTTTCTGGACTCCCACCAGGTCAACTGTGATTTGAGTCCCAGACCTGGTGGCTTAAAACTCCCGCCCGGCACATGTGCATGTGTGCCCAAAATCCCGAGAGGAGAATGGAGGAAAAGGGATTGCAGCATGGCCATTCTGCAATTCTGCGTCTATGCTCCTGCCCCGGGGATGGTGATTTCTCACTTTCTATCTCTCTGGTGAGTGCACACACCCTATAACAAAAAACACAAACAAACAACAACAATAAAAAAAACCTCTTTAATAAAAGAAGAAGCAATGAGATTGAGTTAGCAATAAAGTCAAAGATGACTTGTCCAATGGTGAGAGTGGAATGTTAACATCCCCAACAAAGAAAAGCACAGGTGCCGATAGTTTCCTTTCTGGGTTCTACAGAACTTTTAAATAATTAACACCAATTCTGCTCAAACTATTTCTAAATACGCCAATGGAAGGAACCCTTCCAAATTCATTCTATGAAGCCTTCATCATCTTGATACAAATAACAGATAAGAACATAACAAAAATAGAAAACTGTGTACCAATATCCCTAATGAATACAGGTGCAAAAGCCTTCAGCAACAGACTAGTATATTGAATCCAACAGCACAGTTGAAGGTTATACACCATGACCAAATATGATTTATCCCAGGAACACATATGATGGTTTGACATATATAAAAATAAAAGAACATATATAAGGATGGTTTAACATATATAAAACAACAAATGTAATCAATCAGATTAACAGAAACAAAGACAAAAATCATATGATCATATTAACCAATAGTTACAAAAACACATGATCAAATACAATATCCCTTTATGATAAGTCTCTCAAAAAAATAGGTGCAAAAGTTCCATTTCTCAACAAACTGATAGCTAACACCATAATGAAAGGGGAAATGTTGAATACTTTTCACAAAAACCAGACGATAAAGTTGTTCACTTTCTTCACTCTTTCTGCACATGGTACTGGAAGTCCTATTAATGCAATCAGAAAATAGAGTTAAATAAAAGCATTCAAATAGGAAATAAAAGAATGAAGTTGTCTAGTTTTGAAGATCACATGATCACATAGGAAATTTCAAAGAATTTATTAAAAGCTTTTGGAAATAATAAATGAATTCAGTAGTTTCAGGACACAAATTCAATATACAAAAATATCAGCCTTTTCTATATACCAACAATGAACAGACTGAGGTAGAATTGAACAATGAAATCTCAGTTATTATGCAATAGCCACAGTTTTAAAGGGGAATAAAATATGTGCATTTTGTGGAAAACAACACAAAATAAAGTCTAAATAAGCATACTTGCTTCATACAGATTTGACTTCAAGGAATAAAGAACATTTTTAGAAATAGATCAAATTCTATACTGTTAAAAATTTCAATATGTCAATAAAGTCTAATTATTTATTTATTTTTGCACCCACCCACCCTCTACCAACTATTCCTCTCCCCTTGTACTCTCTTACATCCACACCATTTCTCTCCACCATTACATCTTTTTTCTTTTTCTTCTTCTTTTTTTTTTCTGAGAGGGTTTTTTTTTTCCTATAGGGCAAGTGCGCTCGCAAAAAAGACAGAAAGAGACAGAGAGACAGAAAGTGAGAAATTACCCCCCAGAGGGGATGGCCACGCCACAAACCCTTCTTCTCCATTCTCCTCTCGAGATCGTGGGCATGCACGCACACGCTCCCGGCATGAGTTTAAACCACTGGGTCCAGGACTCGAACCATGGTCGACTACATGGGAGTCCAGCAACATAGCCATTACGCTAACTGCTGGTCCCTCCACCATCACATCTTCAGACTTCTTAACTTTTGTCATAAAGTGCAGACACTCAGTACAAATTAATTATGGGAATATATACTGTGTATCTTTCAAAGTCTGGCTCACTTTTTTCAACATTAAGTCTTCTATATTCATCTATTTTTTTTAGTCAAATTGTTTCATATAACTGTGAAATATCCCATAGTATATATGTGCCACAGTGTTTTACAAAACTATGTTACAACACAGTCATGAAGTTTTTGACACTTATGTTGGATGCATTATTTTAGCAATTGTGAATAATTCTGCAATATGGATGTGAAAGTGTCTTTCAGATTGATTATTTTCCTATCTGTATGGTAAATACCAAAAAGTGGGATTACTGGGTCATGTGGAAGTTCTATTTACAAGTTTTTGAGAAATATTTATATTTTTTTCCATAGAAGTTTTACTAATTTACATTCTCACCAACAGTATAAGAGGGTTCCCTTCTTACCCATTTTCAAAACTCTACCTCACTGTCTCTAGTATAACCATTGCTTTCTTTTTTTCCAAGCTAATAACAGCATGATTTTAATTGCATGTAACATTACAAAACTTTTTCTCATATTTTTAATTGTATTTTTTTATTGACATAACATGCTTTCCTACTTTCCAATCATTCAGTTTCTACCATAGAGTGCTGACATTTGGTGTATATTGACAGGGGATGTACAGTGCCTTTCTTTCATTGTCTGGCTTGTTTCATTTACAATAAATCTTACATATTTGTCCACTTACTATCAAATGTCAGGGTCCCATTCTTTTATGGCTCAGTAGTATTCATAGTGTATACATGCCACACTTTTCCAATCCATTCATCTGTTCATGGACATTTGAGTTGATTCCATGTCTTAGCAATTGTGTATAAGTCTGCAATAAATAGGGGTGTGCAACTGTTTTTCTGACTTAGTGTATTCCTATCCTTTGAGTAGATATCCAGCTGTGGAATTGCTGAATGATATGTTAGTTCTATTTGAGGGTCTTTGAGGAACCTCCATATTGTTCTCTGCAGAGGCTGTACTGATTTACATTCCCATTTACAGTGTAAAAGAGTTCCCATTTGTCCACAGCCTTGCCAACACTTGTAATTTTTTTTTTTTAATTTTGAAATTCTGACAGGTTAGGTGATAGCACATTGTGTTTTGCATTCCACTTATGGTGAGAGATGTTGAGCAGTTTTTCATGTGTTTTGGTTGTTTGTATACTTTCCTTACAGAATTGTCTGTTTCAGCCCATTTGTGAATCATCTAAATGGGTTGATTATTTTTTTCAGGTAAGCTGTTGGTAGTACCTGTATATTCTGGTTTGAGTACCCTGTATATTCTTGTTATTGGTCCCTTACTAGAGGCAATGATGATGAATATATTCTCACATTCTGATGGTTGTTGATTCACTATAATTATTGTTTTTAAAGAGGCACAAATCCAGGCCCATCCTGAGATGGCTACTTCTCTCTGTCTCTTTCTACCTCTACATGTTTTCCTGTGTCTTTTAATTTTTGTTTAATTTTTTAAGGTAAAGTAGTCTCTGGGCTCTCAAGTCCCTCTTTTATCATGCTAATTTGTGCCTTTCCCTGTCCCATTTAGGACAGACACAAAACCATGCCCATCCTAAGATGGCTACAGACCTTGAGCTGTGAAATGTTGCTTTGGCATGGCACACGTATCATGCATTTTTAATATTTTGCTTATTAAAATTAAAATTTAAAATTTTGATTGTCTCTTTTTTCTTTTTTATTATTTTTTTCTTCTTTCCTCTTCTCTAATTATTTTCCTTTAACTTCATCTTTGGCTGCTCAGCCTCCATTCACTGAGTATCTAGACAGGTCCAAGTGAACAGCATCCAAACATATAAATATGATTAGGGTCAGAATATTTCTCAATTTCCACTGCATCTGACGCACAAAGAGTGAAAAACGAAATGGAAGAGTGATTGCAGATCACCTCCTCCTGCACGTCCCTGAATGCTCAGATTGAACTTCGAGAATTAGGAAGAAACACACAATCCACAAGATGACCCAAAATCACTGCAGGGTCACAAGAAATATGAGAAAGCAAGAAAATATCTCTCCTCCAAGGCAAAAGAATAACTCCTCTTCATCCTCAAACAATACAATAGAACTCACTGAAATGTCAGGTAAAGTATTTAGAATACTCATACGGACAAAGCTAACATAGATGGAGAAGAAGAGAGACAATGAACACCAGAAGATGCAGGAGAAAGAAGATGATGAGTTCCAGGAGGTGAGGAAATTTCTGCAAGATCTGAAAGAGGAAATATATGCCATTAAAAAGAATAATATAGAACTGTTATAGATGAAGGTTATAATACAGGAAATCAAAACCTTCCTCAAAAGTATTAAAAGCAGACTAGATCACACAGAAAATCGAATCTCAGATGTAGAAGATAGAATAGCTGGCCTAGAAAAAAACTACAAAGACTGAGAAAATTGCCAAAAAAATGAGAATAATATACAAGAAATACTAGATACCATTAAGTGTCCAAACTTCTGTTTAATTGGTATCCCAGGAGGCAAAGAGACATAAGGGCATTGATAATCTATTTCATAAAATCTTGGAAGAAAACTTTCAAAACCTAAAGAGGCATTAAAAGATCAAGTCCCAAAAATACAAATGACCTCAAATAGAATCAACCCAAGAAGATCTTCTCCAAGACACATTATAGCCAGATTGACTAAAACAACAAAGACAAGATACTAAGATTGGCAAGAGAGAAACATTAAGTTACCTGCAAAGGATATCCCATTAGGCTAACAGTGGACCTTTCATTAGAAACAATGTGAGCAAGGAAAGAATGGGAAAATATATTTTCATATATATATATTTATACATCTATCTATCTATCTATCTATATGAAACTAGAAATGCAAAATTATCAATGATGACATGTATGATTAAGCCACTATGCAGTATATTCTGGATGGGAAATCATTTTGTATGCTGTGATGATGCTCAGTGAATGAATGTGTAATTAATTAATTCATTAACTAGTTAACTTTTTAACAAAAATCACCACAGCTCAATAGATAAATAAATTTTTAAACTTTTTTTTTTAAAGTAAGGGTAATGGAGTCATCATAGAATGAATTTGGGAGTGCTCCATCCTTTTGGATCTTTAGAAATAACGTGAGTAGAAGGGGGTTAACTCTTTTTTTAAAGTTTTGTAGAATTCAGTTGTGAAGCCATCAGGATCAGGGCTTTTCTTTGTTGGGAGGTTATTTACTACTAATTCAATCTCATTGCCTATTATGGGCCTATTCAGGCTTTCTGTGTCCTCCTGACTCAAACTTGGTAGAAAACATGTGTTCTAAAATTTGTCTTTCTTCCAGGTTTTCTTGTTTGTTGGTGTATAGCCTATAGTTGCTCATAGTACCCACTAATGACGTTTTGTATTTCTATTATGTCTGTTGTTACATTACTTGCTTCATTGCAAATTTGATTTATCTGTTTTCTTTCTCTCAATTAATATAGCTAGTGGTGTGTCAATTTTGTTTATCTTTTCAAAGAACCAACTTTTGCTTTCATCTATTTTCTGTATAGTTTATTTTCTATTTCACTTATGTCTGATAGAATATTTATTCTTTCTTTTTTCCTGACATTTTTAGATATTTGTTGTTGCTTTACTAATTCTCTGAGGCATGGTGTTAGGTTTTCCATTTGCCAACTTTATATATTTTTCTTATGTGTACTAATTGCTGTGAACTTCTCTTTATGACTGCTTTTGCCAAATGCCATAGATTATGGAAACTCATGTACTCATTATCATTGGTTTCCATCAGTCTTTATTTTCTTTCAATTATTATTGTTATTATTGTTTTTATTTACACATTCAATCACTATACATCACTTATATTGTAAAGAGACTTTACCCAGCATGATGTACACCTCAGTCCAGCCCAGTTGAGAATACTATACATGTCATAAACAAAAGGTAATAAACCATATCTGTGTCCCACAAATGTCTTACTTCTCTATTTTTGCTACAAATTTTCTTTCCTACACTTTCTCCCTTTCCCACTCTCCTTCCACTTTGCTTCTAGTGTCCAAAGCAATTTTTAATATTTTTATGTCCTCCAGTCTTTCAGTCTCTTCCATAGAGTGCAGTCAGTGTTAAGTGGAGACATACAATGTCTCTGTTTCATAGCTGACTTGCTTTATTCAGCGATAAATCTTCCATAATCATCCATTTTCTATCAAATGCCAGGGACTTGTGTTTAATGGCTGAATATTATTCCATAGAGTATATATGCCACGCTTTTTCAATCCATGCATCTGTTTGTGGACGTTTGGGTTGGTTCCGTGTCTTAGCAAATGTGAATAGTGGTGCAATAAATATATATGTGCAAGCTCTTTTCCAGCTGAGCATTCTCCTGTTCTTTGGATAGATACACAGGAGTGGAATTCCTGAATCGCATGGTAGTTCTATTTCAAGGTCTTTGAGGAATCTCCATATGTCCTTCAATCTTTTGATTTCTGTCTTAATTTCTTTGGTAGTTGTGAAGTCATTCAGGAGTAGGTTATCTAGTTTCCATGTGTTTGTGTATTTTCATGGGTTTTATCTATAATTCAAGTTTAATTCTATCATGGTTGAAGATGCTGGGTATAGTTTTTATGTCTTTGAATCTGTAAAAGCTTGTTTTATGCCCTATCATATGGTCAACCTCCAAAAGGTTCCATGTGAGTGTGGGAGAAAACGTATTTCTTCACCTTCAAGTGGAAGGTTCTATAATTATCTGTTAATTTTCATTTTAAGTATGATATCCTTTAGATCCTCTATCTCTTTGTTTATTTTTTGTCTAGATGATCTGTTCAAAGGAGATAGTGGGGTGTTAAGATCCTCAACAACTTCTGTGTTGCAGTCTATCTTTCTTTTTAGTTCTAACAGTCTTTTCTTCATTTATTTGAGTGTTCCTGAGTTTGGTGCATAGATATTTATAAGCATTATATCTTCTTGATGAATTAGCCCTTTTACTACTAATAATGCCCTTCTTTGTCTCTTACAGTTTTTGTTTTAAAGCCTATTTTGTCTGAAATTAGTATCCTAACTCCAGCTCTTCTTTTTTTTTTTTTTTTTTTGAGAGATTTTCGCTATAGGGCGCGTGCGCTCGCCAGACAGAGAGAGACATTAGATACAGAAAGCGAGAAATCACCCCCCGGGGGGATGGTCACGCCGCAATCCCTTCTCCTCCATTCTCCTCTCGGGACCTTGGGCATGCACGCACACGCGCCCGGCGTGAGTTCTAAGCCACAGGGTCCAGGACATGAACCATGGTTGACTACGTGGGAGTCCAGCGACATAGCCATTACGCTAACTGCTGGTTCCCGACCAGCTCTTTTTTGATTCCCATTTGCATGGAATGCCTTTTTCTAGTCCTTCACTTTTAGTATATGTATGTCTTTACCCATGAGATGAGTTTATTTGTAGGCAACAGAAAGAGAATTCCTGGTTGTTGTTTTTTTGTTTGTTTGTTTTTTGTTTTTTTTTTTCTTTTTTAATCCATTCAGCCAATCTGTGTTTCTTTATTGGATAATTTAATCCATTACTATTCAATGTTATATCAATATTTCTGGGCCTGTTCTTACTATTAAATTGGCCATTTTCTTGGTTGTTTTTTATCCTATTATTTCTGTCTGTCCTTTTTTTAGATTTTCTGGTACAACACTCTCTCCAGAATTTCTCAAACTACTGGACTAGTGTTGGCAAATCTTTCAGGTTTTGTTTGTCTGTGAAGATTTTTATCTTTTTGAGTTCGCTTTCCCACTATAGAAGATCACAGGTGAAAAAGCTGCAAAGCAGGGTACTACGGAGAAGAAACCTGAAGCCTAGAAGGCAGATGCCAGTGGCAAAGTTAAAAAGGGTGACCCCAAGGCTAAAAAGCCCAAGAAGGGGAAGCCCTGTTACAGCCAAAACCCCGTCCTAATCTTGGGCATTGGCAGATACTCCCAGTCTGCCATGTATTCCAGGAAGGCCATGTACAAGAGGAAATACACGGCCACTAAATCCCAGATCAAAAGAAAAAGAAGGAGAAGGTTCTTGCAACTGTCACAAAACCAGTTGGTGGAGACAAGAATGGTGGTACCTGGATGGTTAAACTGTGCAAAATGCCTAAGTATTATCCTACTGAAGATGTGCCTCAAACCTGTTGAGCCACGAGAAAAAAACCCTTCAGTCAGCATGTGAGAAAGCTGCAAGCTAGCCTCACTCCTGGGAACATTCTGCTCATCCTCACTGGACACCACAGAGGCAAGAGAGTGGTTTTCCTGAAGCAGCTGAGCAGTGGCTTGCTCCTTGTAACTGGACCACTGGTTCTCAATGGAGTTCCACTGCATAGAACACACCAGAAATTCGTCATTGCAACCTCCACGAAAATTGATATTAGCAAAATAAAAATCCCAAAGCACCTTACCAATGTTTACTTCAAGAAAAAAACTGCGGAAGCCCAGACACCAGGAAGGTGAGATCTTCGACACAGAGAAGGAGAAATATGAGATATCAGAGCAATGCAAGATTGATAAAACAAAAAAAACAAAAACAAAACAAAACAAAACAAAAAACCTGTGGACTCACAAGTTTTACCAAAAATCAAAGTTGTTCCTCAGCTCCAGGGCTACCTGCAATCGTGTTTGCCTTTACAAATGGGGTTTATCTTCACAAATTGGTGTTCTAAATTTTTTGCCAAGAACCTAATTAAATAACTGATTTTATATATTTTTCTCCCATGTGAAAGATAATCTGTTCAGGTGTAATAATCTTGCCTGAAATTTTTTTTCTCATAAAATTTTCAGTATATCTTCCCATTTTTTTCCTTGCTTGTACTGTTTTCATTGAAAGGTTCAGCAGTTAGCCTGATGGGATAACCTTTGTAAGTTATTTGATGTTTCTCTCTTGCCATTTTTAGTATCTTGTCTTTATCTGTGTATTTGGCCAGTCTGACTATGATATACTGTGGAGAGGATCTTGTGTTGATTCTATTTGGGGTCCTTTGTATTTCTTGAGTCTGGATGTTTGAGTGCTTCTGTAGACTTGGAAAGTTTCTTACAGGATTTTATGGAATAAATTTTCAATGCCCTTAGTTTCTTCACCTTCTAGGATACCAATTATTTAGATATTTGGATGTTTAATAGAATCTAGTATTTCTCATATATCATCCTCATTTTCTTTTGTTATTTTCTTTATTCTTTTGGTGTTTCTTTTTTTTTTTTCCTAGATCAGAGGTTTTGTCTTCTACATTCAAGAATTGATATCCAGCATAGTCTAAGTGGCTTTTAATACTTTTGAGAAAGGTTTTTATTTCCTGTATTACAGTCTTCCTTTCTAATAGTTCTATTTGAGTCTTTCTTATGGTGTCCATTTCCTCTTCGAAATCATGGAAGAAGAAGAGTTCTTCTTTCCTCATCTCCTGGAGTTCATTTTCATTTTCTCTTTTCTGATTCATCTCATAATTTTGTCACCATGAATGTTCTGAATTTTTTCTCTGACATTTAGGTAACTTTTGTTTTTTCAAGAGATGGAAGAGAGCTATTATGTTCTTTTGATGCAGATGTATTTTCTGGGTTTTTTTTTAATTATTTTTATACTTGAAGATCTTCTGTGACTTCTAGCCATATGGTGAGGTATTCATTTTTGGATAACTCTTTGGAGAATGTTTCTGCAACTGGGAACTAGTTTGCTTCCCTTTGGTGTGAATTTCTTCTGTGCCAAAGGCCAAAGTCTCCTGTGCTGTGGTTAGCAATGTGGTCCTCACAGGAGGAGTTTTTTATTCAGGTTTCTCAAGAGCAGTTTCTCCTTTTTTTGCTGGTGGTTCCATTCTGAGCAAGGGTCCCTGAGAGTCTTATAATGCTGAGATGTTTTAAAACTATAATTCTAGACAAGTCTAGTCCCTCTGCAGTGGTGGAGGATGAAGAAAAAATGACGATGTAAAAGGAAATAAAAAAGTATATGAATGAGGAAAAAATAAAAAGATTTCAGCAGGAGGTTGCAGATGGAGATGGACTCTGTTTGAAAGCTGAGAACTGCTCTGACCTATGGGAGATAGGGAAGTAAAAATCTCTAGGCAGTTCCTTTGCATGAGGCCAAACATGTTTATAGGCCTTAGTCATAGCAACCATCTTGACTAACACAGGAAGACTGTGGATCACAAATGACAATTTGTTTCTCTGTTGGTTGGCCAGATTCTATGGATGGCCCCAAATTCCAAATCCCATGATGTCAATGGCCACATGGGCATATTGAATGTGTGCAGGAGTTCTGAAGCTGTTCTTTTGAGCCTTGCCTTATTCATCAGTGCTTCTTTTTTTGGTTATTTTGTTTGTTTGTTTGTTTGTTTTTTGAGAGGTTTTTGCTATAAGGCATGCACGCTCACCCAAAAGACAGAAAGAGACTGAGTGATAGAAAGCGAGAAATCATCCCCTGGGGGGATGGCCATGCCAGAATCCCTTCTCCTCCATTCTCCTCTTGGGATCTTGGGCACGCACGCACATGCGCCCAGTGTAAGTTTAAGTCACCAGGTCCAGGACTCGATCTGCGGTTGGCTACATGGGAGTTCAGTGATATAGTTATTATGCTAACTGCTGGTCCCCATCACTGCTTGTTCATATGTCAACTCTATATCTTCTTTGGTGACCACAGGTTTAATTTTATTCCATTTTTCAAGAATATCCAGCCACTGGTGCACTGCAGTGGCAACTTGTGTCCCTAGGGGCTTCATCAACACAAACACATCCCCCTGGTACTACACTGGGCAGGCAGACAGTTGTGGTGACTCCTCCTAAAGTGATTCAGGGGCTTAACACTGCCTGGCCTCCAGTGACAGATGTCCCTGCTTCCTCTACTGCATCTTTAAAATGCTGTGTAATTAGTGGCATCACTTTCTTTCCCTGTCTGTCATTTCATTACTGACTCCCAGGAGCATCAGCATTTTGTCACAATCTGTGACACTCATTGCATAGAGGTCACTGAGGACATTAGTACATGCAATCGTGCCTATCATGTAAGGGTTGTGGACAATGGAATAAATGTAATCTGTGGTGTTGTTGTGGCACGGCTTCTGTGGTAATGTCCAGGTTCTTAGTGTTTCAGACAATAAATTAAAAAACACGTCAATAGCAAAAGGAAAAGGTAGTTCATTAAACAAAAGTGAAAGTACACTTCTGAGAGGTAAGAGTGAGCCTGAGCAAAGAAAAAGAGGCTCAGGGTCAGAAGATGGTGTAATGGTTAAGGTGCTGGCCAACTGCAGTTCAAGTCCCAGGCCCAGTGACTTGAAACTCTCGCCAGGCGCGTGTGAGTGATGCTCCAAATCCTGAGAGAATAATGGAGGAGAAGGGATTGCAGCATGGCCCTTAGTCCAGGGGAATAATTTCTCACTTACTGTGACTGTCTCTTTGGTGAGTGTACATACCCTGTACCAAAAACTTGCAAGCTGGGGAGTCACCAACAGCTGGAATGTGGGAACTGAGATAACATGAGTGTACTATATTCACTCGCACTGGTGTGCAACTATCACAGTTACCACTCTCCATGACTTTTTATCTTGTAAAACCAACTGGCTAGGCAGTGTGTGCCTCCTGCCCTTAAAGTGCACCCCAGAATCATTCCATTTCATCAACACCTTTAAATTCATAAAGGTTGTCATTTCCAATCTTGACTTGAATTTTTCATCAGCCACAGTGGGGCTTGCAAAAGAGGTGCATATTTTGCATTGAAATACTTTATTTGGGTAAATTGAAATTATGGTGAAATAACCTTAAAGGGGAAGAAAATTCTGAGATGGGTCATAACATGGATAAACCTTGAAATAAAGCTTGTGAGTTCAGCCTATCACTAAAGGACAAATACCATATAATTCCACTTGTAGGTGGTATGTAGAGCACTCAAATGCATTTAAAAATGCAAGATAGTTGGGTCAGCAGGTGGTATGGTGGTTCAGGCACTGGGCTCCCATGTAGCTGACTGTGGTCCAAGCCTTGGACTCAGCGGCTTAAAAATCATGCCAGGTATGTGGGCACATATGTGTAAAATTCTGAGATGAGAATGAAGAATAAAGAACTGTGGCATGGCTGTCCTTCCTAGGGGGATGACTTCTCACTGTGTGTGTGTGTGTGTGTGTGTGTGTGTGTGTGTGTGTGTGTTTCTCTCTCTTTCTGACAAGTGCATAAACCCTATGGCAGAAACAAACAAAAAAAATAAATAAGGACAAGATAGAGGGCCAACTGGTGGTGTTGTGATTAAGGTGACTGGATGACTACATGGTTCAAGTCACAGACCTAGTGGCTGGGATATACCAGGCAGGTGTATGTGAGAATGGAGGAGAAGGGATGTGGCATGGCCACTTACCCTGGGGGATGCTTTCCCATTTACCTTATCTCTGTCTCTCCAGTGATTTCATGTACCCTATATTAACAACAACCCCCTCCCTCCAGAAAAAAGAAAATTAAATATGCTCTCTAGAATGGCATTTGGGGACAGGAGAAAGGGAAATTTCTGGCTTAATGGAGTATAGAGTTTCTATTCTGCAAGATTAAAAAGAGTTCTCAAGATTTGTTGCACAGCATTATGAGTAGATTGAAATGGTTGAAATAACAAAGACTCTTGGCTTGGTCCAACTTTAGTTAGGATCCTGAACTCTCTTCACTTGTGTATTTTTTTTTTTTATGAAATTCAGATTGAGCAAAGAGCTCTGCTAAATCAATGTGACAAGAACACTCCATCATTCATATCAGACTATTCTTAGTAACTAATTAGATTTTTCTTCCTTTGCCATTACCCAGGTGATGCCTGATTATTTTGTCTGCCTTAAGTATGAATCTTGTTAGGTAGGTTGGGCCAGGATCCCACTTATTCCTGACATTTTCTCTTAGTTTCCATCAGTTTCCACTTGTCCATGCTATTTTTCAGTTAAGGAAAACAATCTGGGGAAGTCACCCCCAGAATGTGAAACTGAGATAAAGTACAATTCACTATGCTTGCTCCAACTGTTGGACACTATTATTGCCATCTTACCTACCACAATATTCCTACATAAACTTTTCCTCTTAAACCAATATCATTGAATCATTTTTACTTTAACAGATGAGAAATTATATAGCATGTAGGTTTTTAAAAATTACAATAAAAACTTCCACAAAATACTTACAGCAGTCACAGTCATAGACACAAAAGAGAATGGTGGCTGTCAGGAGCTTGATGGTGCTGAGTAAAGAGATTCCATTGTTTTTTAAAGAGGATAGATTTTTCTGGTTTTGTAAGATGAAAAGGTTTATGTAGGGGAATGATGATAATGGTTGTACAACATTGGGAATAAACATTTTAATTCATTTTTTTCCTTTGAAAAGGTTTACATGGCATCCTATATACCTGACAGCTATCTAAGATATTGACACACATTACTGGACTTTGTAAGGCAATGACACACATTATTCGAGATAACTTGGATCTTGTTGTTTCCAGGTGACTGTCTTAACTCTGGTCCAAATAAATTTCTAAACGCTATAACTACTAAAACGTATAGCTAAAAAAGCACAAGATAGTAACTAGACCATGTGATCCAGCAAAAGTCTCTATATATACAGCAAACTTGCATTTGTACCAAGCAGTGGACACACGTAGGCCTACTAAAAATGTTGTATAATGAACAGCCTCCTATTTTCTCCAGACAGCAGGCCAAAGTCACTTATTAGAATGTATCACACCCTGGCCACAATCATTTATGATTAGAGATAATAGAATTTGCTATTTTCTCTCTATGGTACCATTAAAACAAATTACAGTCTCATTGGATCTATGACAGGCTGAGCCTCTTTAAGTTCTATGAAAAAAAAAATAGCAGATTGGACTGCTAAACACTGCATTGAGTGAAGTCAAAGTCACTACCTTCTTCTTTAATTAATTACCATTTCAGATAAAGGTCATGAATCCAAGAGAATTTCACCCCAAAAATAAGGCATTGTGGTATACAGATTATTTTAATGAAAGACTCTCAAAGTTCACAAATGCTGAGGCTTTTCCCTCTCTGCCTTAAGACAGGGCCCACCAAAGAAAATATAATAACCTCCCAACCTTACCCTGGAATTTGAATATTTGTTGCAGGTAGACTGAAGAATGTAACTTCATCTGGACAGACTTTGACACTTATTTTCAAGCTCATTCACATTCCAAACAAAATTTTATACAGGATAATATCTGCCTCCCTGGTGTATTTCTTTTCCCTAATTTGTTTACCCTTAACATTGATGCACTTCCCCAGCTCCTAATTTCCCATGAATAAGGGTATATAAGCATCTGGATGTCAATGGGTTATTGGGTAATCTCTCTTCCCTAATTTTATCTTGTGCACATTAGTAAATTTTGCATTCCTTTTCTCCTATTATCTTTCATCAGTTATATACGGCCAACCTCACATGTCTGAGGTGAGCTTATCTGTTGCCTCTACAAATGATCCTGACATTGACCCTTATGATCCAAGCACTTTCCAAGTCACCAGATGCTATGGATGGCTCACAAGCCAGCCCTATGGAACTTGAGGTAAATCGCTCCTCTCATTAGGCTGCCAGACATCAAAAATTGCATATGGCTAGTCTCACAGTCTGTACTGACTTGAGGAAGTGACAAATCTAAACTCTATAACTGTCAAAGAGTGTCACCGATAAAGCTCAAGGTACTAACTAGATTTATTGGGGTTTTGCTTTTTTGTTTGTTTGTTTGTTTATGAACATCCTGTTTCCCATAAACATTTTTCCTTATCTTACAGACTAGTGTCTTTATGCTATTTTTAAGAGTAAGCAAATTATTTCAGGTGCTCATGTCATTTTTCTCTCTTGTCACAGAATTTAGTCAATTCTACTGTACGAGATTCCTTGCTACTTCATATTTTTCCAAATTCTACCTTTAAAATCATTCTGAAATTTGTAAGACATTGACATTCCTTACTTGAGATAACTAGGATTTTGTTGTGCTCAGGTGACTGTCTTAACTCTCACCCAAATAGAATTATTTTGCTTTACTTACTTTGCCTCTTAGGACTGTGACTGGATACCTGTGTTCCTTAAAAAGACTGATGATATCTTGGACCTTCAACCTTTCCATTCCTGTGACTGTTTAGGATTGCAATCTCTATCTACTGAAGTGGATGTTAAGACATTTTCATCTCTCCGGAGTTAGAGAACAACATGCTCTCTGCCCAGGTGCAGTCCCTTTTAGTTCCGTTTGAAAAGCTCCAGCTTTCCTTAGGGATTGTGTGGACCAAAAACACATGATAGAAGCTGCTGGTGATATATAAAGAGCCAAAGAGCATATGAAACAATGCTCAACATCTCTTATCATAAGGAAGATGTAAATCAGAACCACAATGAGATACCATCTAACCCCAGACAGAATGTCTAAGATTAAAAAATGAAAGAATGATAAATGCCAGTGAAGTTGCAGTGAAAAAGGAATCCTTCTACATTGTCAGTGGGAATGTAAATTAGTACAGCCACTGTGGAGAACGATATGGAGGTTCCTCAAAGACCTACAAATAGAACTGCCATATGATCTAACAACTCCTAGGTATCTAAACAAAGGATATGAATGCACTCAGTCAGAAAAATATATGCACATCCTGTTTATTGCAGCATTATTCACAATTGCTAAGAGATGGAATCAACCCAAATATCCAAGAACAGACAGGCGGATTAAAAAAGTGTGGCACATATACACTACAGAATACTATTCAGACATAAAAAAAGAACAATAGGACCCTGGCATTTAATAGAAAGTGGACAAATATGGAAGAATTAATGCTAAGCAAAGCAAGCCAGACTATAAAAGAGAGGCATTGTTCCCACTTAATATATGCCAAATATCTGCACCTTATGGCAAAAACTAAAAGATTGGAAGTTATAAAATCATAAAGAGTAACTTCACTTTGTATGCTGTAAAGATAGAGAGTGAATGAATGTAAAAATTTATATGAAAGGAAAAAAAAGAAGCTACTGGTGAATATGGAATATGAGTTGCTATTATACCCACTATTGCATACCAAAATAGTCTTTTTCTAATTCTTGGTTGCACTGATTCCACACTTGAATAGATGGTCAACTTGCTGCCAGGAAGTCAAAAACAAAGCAGACTTAATAAGGAAGATCACAGAGCCAAAGCAGAAACAAAGGTGTTGCTTATCTGTAAAGAAAGCTCTGGGGAGTAGAAAAAAGTCAGAGGTCAGTGGAAGCTAATGCACCAATCATGCAGTTAACAAATCCTATGAGCAGCCAGCCCACAGTTGGCAAGTATTGGAAAGTGTGCCAAACACCAGCTGGTAGAAAGCCCTAGTGTGCCAACACAAAGTCCAGGAACCCATGTGTTGAGAGTCGGAGGAAATGCTTGAGCCCACATATTGAGTGGTTTGGGGGTGATGCTTGGGCTCATGTGTTGAACATCCTAGGGGTAATGCCAGTTGTGACAGCTGCTTCCATAAGGGGACGTCTGGCTAGGTTCTTTGGGTGCTCTTGGCTAGCATGTGGATTGCAAAATGCCCCAAAATGCCATAGGGACTTTTGGAAATCTTTACCAAAATAGTAGGGAAACAAAAAAGAAAGAAAGAATGCAAACCAAAATTTGGGACTTTTATCTAGAAAGACAGGACAGCACAGGAAGTATATTGAAGCAATGACTTGCAAAGTAGTGAAAATACAGGCATAGTTTCTGCTGCACAGTAAGACTCACACTATAATTTCTCAGGAAAACTGAAATCCAAGGTACTGGGATTCATAGAGTAATGACTTATCTGATAATAAGCGTTTTGTTCTTGAAGACACAGAGGACCTGTAAGTTTCTCCTCTCCTCCAAACTAACACCCAAGCAACTAGAGAATCCAGTGATGCTTGAGAAGAGATGTCCACTAGTCAGAAATCAATTATGAGCAATCACAGAGCTGTAGAGCTCCTAACAGTTACTTTTCAGTTTAATAAAAATCTCTGAGAGGAAATAGACATGTAGCCATTCCAATCATGGGACATTGGTAGGAAAAGGATCATGTTAAATTGGGTTGAAATGTTGAAAATGTTCCATTCAGCTGACCTAAGGCACTGCATATACACTGGGGCATGAGCAGACATTGTGTCACCAATCAGAACTCACACTGAATGGCCTGGCCAAAAGAAGCCAATGTTCTCTGTTTTCCATTATGCAGGACCAGCATGTGAAACTTACCAGATATGGTCAAAGAAATGACAATACGGAAAAGTGTATAAACCCCTAATTTAATGGGCCCATGATGAACTGTGTTGGGGGAAGAAAGAACATCTTTTGCCGTCAGCTCCAGGAGCTTGATAAGGGACACTAGACCCTGTGCTGGCACCCATGGTAAGCAATTCTACCACTAGAGTGGCAGCAATAACTGAAACATTAACAAGATGGAAAAGATCTGCCACCAGGGAATCCAATGTTGGATGGAATTAACAAGAACAAGACAACAAACAAAAAGGAGAAAATAGAGGTAGGGAAGAGGGACCCATGAAAGTCACCCACGAATGACTTTGGCAAGATTTGTTCTAGCTGGATCTCTAAAAATAAGACAAATGGGCAACCCAGATCCATGCTCTTAACATTGTGGAAAGCTTTGCCTACAAATAAACAGTTTATTTTTTGCCTGCACTAGGGGAGAGGCTGATGCTATGGGAAGGCATTTTCCACTCACAATGGACCCTTTGGCAGGGGACACACTCAGCCTCAGGGACTTGGATGTGCATAAAGTTGCTCTCTGGCTTGTCTGGTGGAGTTGACTGGGAGGAGGCATATGTGGAACTATGTGTCAGTTCTACACTAATAAGTAAGCAGTTTGATCCTGATGGACACTGAGAAATGCATGCTCCCTATACCTGAATACACGCTGGGGTGGAAAAACTTCAAGAGGTAGACTTAACTGCTCTAAGTGAGAAAACGTGCACTTGAGTGGTAAAGATTATGTCAGTGGGTCATCATAAGAGAAATCCTGATTGTTTGCCAAACTCGCCCTTAGCCTGGAGAATGTTTGCCAATCCCCCTCCCCCCAGAACTCTAATTACCAAGCAGGATAAACTGCCAGGAGGACAGGAAAATAACTGATACCATCAAGTTGCTCAGGAAGGCTGGAGTGATGTGGCCTGCACACATCCCTACAATAGCCCAGTATGACCAGAAGAGAAACAAACTGAAACCTGAAAGTATAGCTCAGAGGGAATTACATAAAGTTATCCCACCTATTCCTGAGGTTATTGCTAATACTGCCACTGTGTTAGAACAGATATCTTTTTAATTGAAAATGCTTCTTTGCATTTCATGCCTCGTGAATGTCTTTGCATTGTTCCTCTGGGTCATGTATCCCAGAAACAACTTGCCTCTGGCTGAGGAGGGAAGACATGGACTGTTCAGGACATACCCTTGGTGTATAACGAACATATAGTCTGTCATGGCACAGTGCCTTGAAACATGGAGTTGTGATGTGTTATAAAGATAATGGGATATATCACTTTGGTTATGATACCATGCTAAATGGCAGCAAGTTTCCTTTTATCTTAAGCAGCATGTACATTACAGACACATCTGAAGACAAGAGGATGGAAAATAGGTACCAGTAAAATTTGAGGATTTGGACAGTGTGCTTGCTCTCTGGTCTAATGAATCAGAAGTTATGCCAGAGGCAGTTGTAGACAAAATTATAGAATCCCTACTTGAATGTGCTACAGGCATTACAATATCAATCACATACACCTTAAAGTGAAGCCAGTAATTACCAACAAGCCAAGTAGCTCTTCTCTAGGCTCCAAAATATTCATGTTTGTAAACTGAGAAAAACAGTATGTAGAGGAGTTTTTTTTGTATATTCCTTCATATATGTAAAGCTATCTTTTTTTTTTTTTTTGGAGAGGTTTTTGCTATAGGGTGCATGTGCTCACCAGACAGACAGAGAGAGACATAGAGATAGAAAGCGAGAAATCACTCCCTAGGGGGGATGGCCATGCCACAATCCCTTCTCCTCCATTCTCCTCTCGGTATCTTGGGCATGCACGCACATGCGTCTGGCGTGAGTTTTAAGCCACTGGGTCCAGGATGTGAACCGTGGTCAACTATGCGGGAGTCCAGTGACATAGCCATTATGCTAACTGCTGGTTCCATGGAAAGTTATCTTGTACCTGACCATGCTAGGGATGGATGGTGGAGATGAAGGAAGGAGGATATCCAAACTTTTTGGTTGGGCTGTGGCCTCTCAAGATAGAAAGCCTGGGAGAGACTCCTGGTGGTTACCAGGATGGCATCTGGACAAGAGGCCTTCCCCAGTCATCTTGGGGACTTGGTTGTGGAGACTCCTCCACATCTACCCTCAGCCCCTGGTGCTATGGTGTGCACACTCCTCACTCAGAGAGATGCAGTAGGTGGCCCCATCCACCAGCTCCCTGCCAATCTCTTGCCCGGAGCTCCACAGCCAGGTCTAGAGGCATCAGAGCCCTGCCTGGCATTGTTTCTGCTACTTCTGTCCCATGATTAGACACAAACCTGCATCTGCACAGAACTTCAGACCAGAATGAAATAAGAAGAAAGGTTTAGGGCACTAGGCACCACACTAGTCCTCTCCTTCCCACCCTGACAGCCATGACTTGGGTGTGACTGCAACAAGCTCACCAGCTTCTCCCCCAACAACCCGTTCAGGCCCAAGATGAGCCCACCTTGCATGACCAGCCTCCTTGTACACAAACAGGAGATGTGGGGATTCCCAGGCAGGATCTGATTGTGGCCTACTGTAAAGGTTACCCAGGAATCAGGGATGAGGGCTTAGCCAACATCTAGATTAGACAAGACTCTCACTCTGGGGATTCTGAGTTCAGGGCAATAGGAAGTTGGGTACAATCGAACACCTGGTTTTCTTGAGTGATTTTTGGCTGAGTGGGCTGAGCAGTGGGCTATCTATAGATTATGGGTGTCTATTACCAGGGTCCCAATTCTGATTGACTCTATTATCTTGGGCATGAGGGCACTTCCTGGGGACTCCTTATTTGAGCTTCTATTTCAGAAGAGACCTGTCCAGGGCCAACAAGTGGTGTGGTGTTTAAGGCACTGGACTCCCATATGGTACACTACAGCTCAAGTTCTGGACCTAATGGCTTGAAACTCACACTGGGCATGTGTGCATGCATGCCCAAAATCCCACGAGGACAATGGAGGAGAAGGAATTATGGTGTGACCATCTCCCTTGGGCAGTGATTTCTTACTTTCCTTCTCTGTCTCTCTCAGGTAAGCACATGCACCCTATGGCAAAAACATAAAATATGTACACACACACACACACACACACACACACACACATATATATATATATATATATATATATATATATATATACATATACACACACAGAACACACACAGAAACACACATACATACACACACATATATATACAGAGAGAGAGAGAAAGAGAGAGAGAGAAAAAGAGACATGTCCGAAGGCTCTTCTGGGCCACTAACTGCTCACCTTCCTCCCCATGCCATGTCCAGAACTACACACATTAACACTACACCGTGCCCACCTTGCTCTGACCCAGACCCTGAGGATGGCCCTCAGCTCTGAGCAGTAAGAACTGAGTTCAGATCTGGCTCCTCGTCCTTTGTAGCTCTGTGTCCCTGTCTATGCCACTGTGCCTTTCCAGGCCACCCCAGTCTCTCCATCTGCACAATGGAGATCATTCTAGCACCTGCTTTCCTGGATGTCACAAGTTATACGTACCTATAATACCTATACGACCCACAGGCTGGATTCACATGTAGCTACTGTACAAATTTAGAGATGGAAATGTTGTGAAATGGGTTAAGAAGTAGCAGGGAATCCCAGATCACAGGACCTGAGGCTGGTTTTGTAATCTAGGAAAGTCACTTTCTCTCTTGGCTTCATTTCTGTAGTTTTTAATTAAAGAATTATTTTATTTAACTTCATTTATTTATTTTAATTTGAAAAGAGAGTGACAAAGAAAGGATTGGACCATGGGGTAATAGATTCAATAGTTCATAGAAAAGGACCAAGTACAACTCTCAGAAACATGAGGATGTACTGAGATGTCCAACTGTCCCCAGATGCCTTATAGTGAGCTTTAGAGGGAACTTGAAGGCAGGTCTCAGGATAAAAACCAATCACAGGCAGAGTCTCCAGGTGGGACATAAGTTGCAGTCATCCTTTCAGAAAGAAGAAAAAGAAAAAGCACTTTCTTCCTGTACCTCGACTTGATGTGATGATTGAAGCCAGATTCCTCAGGTCTCTCTAGTTAAGTTATACTCTCAGGACATTTTATATAAATGAAATCATATACTATGTGACTTAGGACTGTCATGTTTAACTTAGCATAATGTTTTCAAGTTTTATCCATGATGTAGCATGTGTCAGTATTTGATTCCTTTTTATAACCAAGTAATAATTCATTGTATGGATATACTTTTTTTTTATTCATTCTTCAGCTGGTGGACATTTGCCAAAAATAAATCTGAGAAGGAACTTATATCTAGATATATAAAGAGCTCTTACAAATTAATAATAAAAGACAATCTAATCTACCTTTTGGCTATTATGAATAATGCTGCCATGAATATTTGTATATTAGTTTTGTGGACATATGTTTTCGTTTTTCTTGGGTAGATACATAGGAGTAGATTGCTGAAGTCAAATGGTGTGACTATGTTAAGTTGTTGCAGAACTGTAGATGGTTTTTCAGTGTAGCTATACCATTTTATATTCCCACTAGCTTACCTGCAGTAAGGTTTCCATTTCTATATATCCTTGGTGATAAATGTTTTTTTATTAAGAGAGATTTCTTTTGCTATAGGACATGTGCATTCACCAGAGAGATGGAGAGACAGAGAGAGATAGAGAGACAGAAAGCGAGATATCGCCCCCCAGGGGAGATGGGCATGCCACAGTCCCTTCTCCTCCATTCTCCTCTCGGGATTCTGGGAACACATGCACGTGCGTCTGGCGTGAGTTTTAAGCCAATGGATCTGGGACTCAAACTGCAGTCAATTGCATGAGAGTCCAGTGACAACCTTTATGCTACTGGCCCCAGTAATAAATGTTAATATTTGTCTTTTTGACTATAGTAATCCTAGTAGTTTGAAGTGGTTTCCCATTGTGGTTTTCATTTGTATTTCCATATTAACTATTGATGTTGAGCATTGATTTTTTTTTTTCTATAGGGGATGTGTACGAGAGAGAGAGAGAGAGAGAGAGAGAGAGAGAGAGAGAGAGAGAGAGAGAGAGAGAGAGAGAGAAAGTGAGAAATCACCCCTCAGTGGGGGGATAGGCATACTGCAATCCCTTCTCCATTCTCTCAGGATTTTGGGCATGCATGCATGTGTATCTGCTATGTTTCTCAAACTACCAGGTCTGGGACACAAACCTCAGAGTCAGCTCTGTAGGATCCAGCACCTGAACTCCATGTCATCTGGTGGCCCTATATTGAGCATATTTTATGTGCTTTTTGGCCATTTGTATATTGTCTTTGGAAAAATCTATATGCAATTCCTTTACCCAATTAAAATTATTTGTCATTTTTATTATTAAGTTGTAATAGTTCTGTATATATTCTAGATACAAGTTCTGTGGCAGATTTATGATTTGTAAATGTTTTCTCCCATTACATGGGCTTTTTTCACTTTCCTGATGATATCTTGAATCATTCAAGTTTCTTATCCTTTTATCTAATTTATCTTTTATTCTTTTCTTTCTTCCTTTCCTTCTTCCTTCCTTCCTTCCTTCCTTCCTTCCTTCCTCCCTTCCTCCCTTTCCTCCCTCCCTCCTTTCCTCCTTTCCCTCTTTCTTTCTTTCTTTCTTTCTTTCTTTCTTTCTTTCTTTCTTTCTTTCTTTCTTTCTTTCTTTCTTTCTTTCTTTCTTTCTTTCTTTCTTTCTTTTTTTTTTTTGGAGAGGTTTTTGCTATAGGGAGCGTGCGCTTGCCAGACAGTCAGAGAGAAACAGAGAGACAGAAAGCGAGAAATCACCCCCGAGGGGGGATGACCACACCGCAATCCCTTCTCCTCTGTTCTCCTCTTGGGATCGTGGGCACACATGCACACACGCCCGGCGTGAGTTTAAGCCACCGGGTCCAGGACTCGAACCGCAGTCGACTACATGGGAGTCCAGCGACATAGCCATTACTAACTGCTGGTCCCAATCTTTTTTTCTTTTATTAATTGGGATTTTGGTGTTATATCTAAGAATCCATTTCAAAGTCCCAGGTCATAAAGATTATTCTATTTTTTTTAAATAATTTTTTAGTTTTGGCACTTACTTTTAGTACTTTGATCCATTTTTTATTTTATTTTATTTTTTTAAATCATGTATAGTAAGTATTCAACCTCAGTCTTTTGCTATCCAGTTCCTGAGCACAACTTGTTGAAGAGATGATTTTTTCTCCTTTAAATGATCTTGGATTGCTTGTCAAAAATCAATTGGCTGTAGAGCCGCAGATGGCATAATGGTCACATCTCTGGACTCACATAGTTGATTGTGGTTTGAGTCCTGGACCCAGCAGCTTAAACTTATGCCAGGTGTGTGTGCATGTGTCCCCAAAATCCCAAGAGGAAAATGGAGGGGAAGGGATTGAAGCCTGGACATTCCACTGGAATTGGGGAGTGGGGTGATGTCTCATTTTCTGACTCTCTGTCTCTGCTGAACACATGTGCCCTATAGAAAAATCTTTCTTAAAAAATAAAAAATCAATTGACTATAGATGTAGGATTTATTTCCAGACTCTCAGTTCTATTTCATTGATTTGTGCCAGTAATACACTGTCTTGATTACTTTTGCTTTGAAGTAAGTTTTTGGTAATTTTGTTCTTTTACAAAGTTGTTCTGATGTTCTGTATTCTTTGCAATTTCATATGAATTTTAGAATTAATTTGTCTGTTTCCACAAGAATTTAGTTGGGATTCTGATTAGCAATGTGTTGAATCTGTTGATTGATTTGGAGAGTATTGCCATTTTATCAATGTTAAATCTTCTGGTACAGAAACACAGAATGTTTTTTCATTTATTTAGACTTTTTAAAAAATTCTGTAATGATTTGTAATTTTCAGAGTATAAGTTATTCTTTTATAACTGATTTCTTTTACTTTGCATGATGTGAAGGCTTTTATGGGTGATAGCATGTATCAGTGCCTCATGCCTTTTTATTGCCATATGTCAGCTCTGGCTACTAATACAATGTACCATAGACTGGGTAGCTTAAACAATAAACCTTTATTTCTTATAGTTCTAGAGGCTGAACACTCAAGATTAGAGCTGGTCAGGTTCTGCTAAGGGCCCTCTTCCTGATTCACAGGTGGATATCTGCTAGTTGTACTATCATGCAGCAGAATAACATCATCTCTGATGTCTCTGCTTTACAAAAGCACTATGCTAGTCTAGAGGGCTCTGCCCTCATAACCTCTTTTTTTTTTTTTTTTTTTTTTTTTTTTTTTTTTCTTTTTTGGCAAGTTTTTTTGTTCCTTTCCTTTACAATTATTTTTTACATTAATTCACTATACATCATTACAGCTTACAAAATGAATTTTCCGTCCAAAATACACTGTATATTGGCTCAATCAAGCACATCAACATATATGTCATCAACAAATAATTTTCCATTTCTTATGTCTTGTATATATTCTTTTTTTCCAATCCTTGATTCCCTATCCCTCACCCTCTGCCGCAGTTGGGACAGAGGGGTCCCCCAAAGGTGTTAACCAGAGACCTAGATGTCAATTTTAAGCACCCAGGAGAAATAATTGTATCTGACTGCCTCTAAAATTGTATGGGCCCAGGCTCCTTCCCTCCTGTGGCCCTGCTGTCCTTCATCATTTGTCTCCTGAGGTGGTCCTGAGTCCTTATTATTCAGTGCAAAAGAATGTCACTACCTGAAAATCCTCCTGGTTCTACTTATTTATCCCTTCATCCTCCTTACCACCCCTGGTGATTTTCTCTGTGGTGTACTGGGTCTGATGTGAATCCAGTTACTCCAGCTTTCTTGTGATAAGGATTCACATGGTGTTATCTTCCTCAAAAGTGCTCCTCTGAGGAGATACACTTGTTTCTTTTGGCTTAATTTGTGTCTTACTTCATAAGGTGATCACCATTTGTTTCTGTCTAACTGGACTTTTCTTTTTGGACAGTTTTACATTTAAAGAAGAATTAAGCAGAGAGTACAGAGAGATCACTTGACTTCCTACACAGCATCTTCTACAGCATCTACCACATGCACTGGAGTGGGACATTGATTACAGTGTTGACCAGCATTCACGCATTACTATGCACCCAAGTCCATGTTTCCATCAGGTGTCAGTCTCTGTTGTCCGAGTCTGCAGGGTTTGACAAAAGCATAATGCATTATGCACCATTACAATAAAGTGCTAAATAATTCACTACCTGAAAATTCCCCTTGCTCTACTTATATGACCCTCCATCCTCCTCCTCAGTCCCTGATCATTGTCCTTTCTCTGTGGTGGCTGTGTCTGATATGCATACAGCTACTCCAACTTTGCTGTGCCAAGTGTTAACATGATCTATCTTTCTTCATCCTTTTTCTTTAGACAACCTCTGTCTTTGTACTTAAAGTAGGTGAGTTTTTAATTGTTTTTACACATTTCATCACTATACATTGCTTAGCTTATAAGTTGAATTTACCCAATATGAATACACTTCACACCAGTTCAATTTAGGATATAAAACAATTATCATCAACAGATAATAATCCATTTCTATGTTCCATAAATGTCTTGCCTTTCTATTTCCCTCCTTAATTATTGTCCTTACACTCTCCCCCTTCTCCTACCCTCTTCCCAAGTGGGCTTTTTTAGACCGTCATTTTAGTCAGTTCTCTGTTGCTTAATAACTGAATAGCACATTTAGTACTTTACAAAGAATACTTTTTATTTATTTCAGGATTTTGAAGGTTCAAGGTCAGGGGTCCCCATCTCCTTGAGAATCGTATTGTGAGTGTGTTCAGCATGTGCAGTCCTAAGTAGACCAGGGCATCACATGGCAGAAGCTTCTGTGTGTCTATGACTTTTATAAAGCTACCAGGAGCTGGAGACAATGGATGATGATCCCAAACTGAAGAGGGTGGCTACACAACCTGGTCATTTCGGGTCTGTGTTAGGCTGGCTGACCAGGGCAAGGATTCATTAGAACAACAGCACCTCTTAACCGTTTTCTATTTTCATACCCGCTGTGATCTGAAAGTGTACCACACACTGTGTAGGCTGGAAATGTAGTCCCCCGGACAAGTTGTCAGAGGAAGGGACCCTTGTGAGTATAGACTTATAACACATTGTTAAATCAGGAACTATTAACTCTTTAGGTTTCTTCATTTTCAGTATTGTCTCAATTACTCAAAGTTGAAAAAGAGTTTGTCAATATGTACAGAATAGCTTGCTGAGGATTTTATTGGGATTGTGATAAATGAGTCGATCACACTGGGAGGAACTGAAGTCTTGTTAATACTGTTGTGTCTCCTGCCCCCCCCCCACCTGTAGGTGGCACATGCTCACAAGAGAGACACAGAAAGAATAGAAAGCACCCTCCATGGGGAATGGTCACACCACAGTCCCTTCTCCATTCCTCTGTCCTTGAGGAAGTTGGGCCATGCATGCACATATGCCTGGCATGTTTCTCATGGTGACTTGAACCTCATGGTCAGCCATGTGGGATCTAGCTGCCTTAACCACTAGTCCATGAATCTGGCCCCAATACTGTATTTTTTTATCATTGAAAAGGAATATGAATCCATTAACTTAGATTTTTTTCATTTCTTTCAAAATGTTTTCAGAATTTACTCCAAATAGATCTGTACATATGTTGTTACAGTAATACTTGTGGATAACTTTTCCCTTTCTTACCTTTCCTTCCTCTCTCTCTCTCTTTCCTCTCTCTCTCTCTCTCTCTCTCTCTCTCTCTCTCTCTCACACACACACTCTCTCTCTCTCCTTTTGGGGGATGGTGCATACTGTAACTGTTATTATTTACATTTCACATTACAATTTTTGGACCTAACAGGTGGCGTATTGGTTAAGGGGCTGGACACTCACATGGCTGACTGTAGTTTGAGTCTTAGACCTAGCAGCTTGCTTTCTCATTCTCCCCCACACCCTAACCTCACCCTCTCTCTCTCTTGTGAGTTCATGTACCCTGTAGCAAATATTTTTAAAATAATATTTATTATTATGCTAACCAAAATTAAATAGATAATTCTTTAGAACATTTATTGATTCATTATTGGTGTATAGACTTTTTTAATTAATTAATTTATTTTTGTATATACATTCAATCACATTGTTTATCTTACAATGTGAGCATTTCAATATGTGAACTTTCTCCCCAATCCCATTGATCAAAATATCTTCAACCAATAGCACCATACCTCCCCATCCCGTCAATGCTCTACCTCCGTATCCCTTCACCAAATGTCCTTCATTAGGCCCCATTCCTCCACACACACTTTTTAAACTCACTTGAACTTTGATTTTTGTTATTGTCATCAAATGTCATTATGGGACAGGGTAATAGGTTTCACTACTGCTTGAGTTTTCAAAATTATAGCACTGAATAATCTGAACATTGAATTTCAGATATTTAACTGGTGAACATAGAGTGAGCAATGCCCTTCCTTAATCCCTGTTTACTCACAGCCATGCCAATACTGCACTGAGTACTGTGGACAACAGGGGGAGCCCACATGTGCCTTACCTGCCCTGCTGGTGTGCATGCCTGCTCTTCTTGCATTCCACAACACTGGGCACCCTCAAAGAGGAGGAGTCATTCTTTCCTTCAGGACTTTTCTAAAGAGGCACCACAGAGCTTGAGGACAGTGAATCCAGGCTCATGGAGGTAAAATTCTGTTGTCCTTGTCTGGACAACTAAGGAGAGGATTTGCTATGATTTTTCTCAAGAAATGAGTGCAGGAGGCTTCTTGTCCCCCCATTTCTCATGGTTGTTCTTTACTTTCCCTTGTAACATTCTATCAGTAATTACCTTAGGAAAGTGTTCATTCACTGAGAGTTTTCATGGGTCAAATATCAGAGTCTAGTATTTTTTAGTTTATGCTTCTTTTACATTTAATTATTGTGCATCTTTAGAGCATACAAAATGAATTTTCTCAGCACAAATACATTGTATTGTTTTGCTTTCTTCCCCAAGCCCCTCCCTCCCCCAATTGCACACTCCCCTCTCACATTGTCTATATTAACTACAGTTGCTCTCCATATTTTACACCTTATGATCTTTCAGTTTCTACAAGAGAGTGCAAACATTTGGTGTATTTTTTAGTGGGAGCATACAATGCCTCTCTTTCATAGTCTGGTTTGCTTCATTTTTTTTTTTTTTTTTTTTTTTTTTTGGAGAAGTTTTTGCTATAGGGATCATTCACTTGCCAGAAAGACAGAGGGAGACTCGGGAGTTCAGCAACATAGCCATTATGCTAACTGTTGGTCCCTGGCTTGCTTCACTTAACACTAAATCTTTCATAATTTTTAATTTTCTTTAAAGTGCCAGGATCTCATTCTTTTAATGGCTAAGTAGTTTTCTATAGTGTATATTTACCACCTTTTTTTTCAACACATTCAACTGTTCTTGGACATTTCATTTCTTAGCAATTGTGAATACTTCCAAAATAAACATAAATGGGTAGTGTTTTTCTGAGTCTAGTATTTTATAAGAATTAGAATTTTTCCAGGGAAAAATTATTTTACAGATCCAGAGAGAGAGATCATGCATAATTGTAAAAGAAATATAAAGACCCTGGGCCCAAGTGAGGGAGCTGGAGACAGGCCAGAGTTTGGTATCAAAGCAATAGAGGACAGAAAAAGACCACAACAATGTACATAACACACTTGCATGCAGTTTTTAATCCTTAATTTTCTGATTTTTTTAAATTGTAGAATTTAAATTAATTTTTAAAATGTGTGACTGATTCCATTAAAACTGAAAAACTGTTGTCAGTTAAATTTTTATTTCCAAACCAACATTTATACTCTTATTTCCTGGATTTAAAGGAAACTAATTATCAACAATATCTTAAGCAATATTTATTTCTCATCTTCAAATGTAAAGTTTTTTTTTATCATTTTCTCATGACCTGTGATGAAGTCTTAAAAAAAAATTCAACTCAATAAATTATTCCTCATAGGGCCTCACTGTAAGTAGTTATTAAAAAATAAATGGATGATGGCCACTTTCAAATTTATGATAACATTCCAGGGAACAAAATCATGAATCAGCTTTAGAAGATAGAAATATTGTGGTGATTTTTTTTCTTTTATTTATTTATTTATTTATTTATTTATTTATTTATTTATTTATTTAGCAAGCTCTTACTTACTGCTTTAAACTATTTAATAATTAAATATCTATGAGACACAAATCACCAAAATCTATTGAGAGTGAAGTTACTGTTATTTGTTTATACATCACTTCCATTCATTGAAAATAGATTCTCTTGGGACCAGCAGATGGTATGATGATTATATTACTAGACGTCTAAGAAAGTTCGAGTCCCAGGCCCAGTGGCTTAGAACTTGTTCCGGGAGTGTCTAAAATCCCAAGAAGAGAATGGAGAAGGGATTGTAGTGTGGCCATCCCCCAGAAGAGTAATTTTTCCTTTTCTGTCTCTCTGTCTTTCTTGTCTCTCTGCCATGTGCACATGCCTGGTAGCAAAAATCTCTTCAAAAAACAAAGATTCTCTTGAAAACAGAGTGTCAGAGGGCATTTAGTTTAATTTTATTTTATCTTTGTTTGAAGGGTGAAATGTAGATGTTTTCAATCTCTTATCTTTCTGTTATATGCATTTTATTCTTGAGAGGTCTGCAAGAGTTTATGGAAAGTGTGTATTGTGATAAAACTATGCATGAATTTCAAAGTTTTTACACCAAAATAAACTGATTATTTAATCCTTGACTTTTTTTGAAGTCTCTTTATGTTATCAGTATGTTTTATTTATACACTTTAAATATTTTCATTTGATTCAAGGTATCATCCTACCATAAGCTCCTGCACTGCAGAGTCTTGTGGCAGCGAGAGAGACTACAGGACTGCACATATCAGACTTCTTGCTACTGTCTTTTGCCCACCTGGGTGTGTTTTACACCCTCCCCCACTCCACATGTCTCTACCATAAGCCCCTGTGGAACAGGAGCCAGTGGCACTGAGAGAAAGAGAGTACAGAGGACCATGCATCTCAGACTCCTTGACACTGCCTTATGCCTGACCAAGTGTGGTTTGGGCAATACCTCCTTCACAGTGCCATAAGCCTCTACAACAGGAGCCATCAGCAGCAAGAGAGATAGTGAGCACAAAAGGACAACATGTCTCACATTTCTTGCTAGTGCCTTTTGCCTTCCCAGGTGTACTTTGAGATTTCACAGTATGCTGAGTTTCTACTTCCTTGGTCGATTTTTTTCCAGCTTAGCCCCAAGAACTTCTGACCTTGACAGACTAGGAAAGGAACCAACCCTTACATACGCCCTTCTCTGATTGGAAGATGAAACCCCCCTCCCAAGAGCGCACCTGGAAAGAAGAACTCTTCTTTCTCTCTGACATCACAGAATCAACTCCAAAAAATTACAAAGTGTACAACCGATTAAATGACTAAAAACCAGTGCAGAGGCACAAGAAATGTGAAAAAACTAGGAAATCGCTCTCCCTCATAGGAACAGAACAACAGGACAACTCCTTCTCATCCACAAACAGCACAAGAGAGTTGACAGAAATGTCAGAGAAAGAATTAAAAATATTCATAATGACAAATTTAAGCAAGATGCGAGACGTGAGAGGACACAGACAACCAACTTCAGGAAAAATGAGGAAATCCTTCCATGACTTGAAAGAAGATAGACACCATAAAAAAGAGTCAAGCAGAACTTCTAGGAATGAAGACTATAATATGGGCAATTAAAACCTCCCCTCCAAAGTATTAATAGCAGATTAGGCAATGCAGAAGATTAAATCTCTTATGTAGGAGACAAAATGTCTGACTTACATAAAACCACCAAAAAGAATGAAGAAATAACCCACCCCCAAGTGAGGATAACACACAGGAAATACTAGATACCATTAAACCACCATATATCCAAATAATTGGCATTTCAATTATTATTTGAAGAATCTAGTAAGGGCACAGAATATCTATTCCATGAAATACTTGAAGAAAATTTTCCAAACCTAGAGAAAACTTCAGATATTCAGACCCAAGAAATACAAAGGACCCAAATGGAATCAACCTGAGAAGACCCTCTCCATGGCACATCATAGCCAGATTGGTCAAAGTCAAAGACAAAGACAAGATTCTAAAAATGGCAACAGAGAAATGTCAAGTTACTTACAAAGGTTATTTCATCAGGCTAACATTAGAGTAAAACAATGCAAGCAAGGAAAGAATGAGACAATATATTCAAAATGCTAAAATAATAAAAAACCAATTTCATTCATCAATACTACACCCAGCAAGAATTTTCTTCATATGAGAAGAATTAATTAATTCACCAACATTAGACCAGCTCTTCAAGATGCACTGAAAAAAGGGAACCAGCAGTTAGTGTAATGGCTATGTCGCTAGACTCCAACGTAGTCGATCGCCATTCGTGTCCCGGACCCGGTGGCTTAGAACTCACGCCGGGTGCATGTGCGTGCGTGCCCAAGATCCCGAGAGGAGAATGGAGGAGAAGGGATTGCGGCGTGACCATTCCCCCTGGGGGGTGATTTCTCACTTTCTGTCTCTATGTCTCTCTCTGTCTGTCTGGCGAGCGCACGTGCCCTATAGCGTAAAAACCTCTCAAAAAAAAAAAAAAAAAAGATGTACTTAAGGAAGTACTTATCTGGAAAACTAAACAGAGACAAACAGAAACAAGAAGACAAAAGCAACCAAGAAAAAGGCTAACAAAATGGCAGAGATAAGCCTGCAAATATCGATAGTAAAGTTGAATGTTAATGGATGAAATTCTCCACTTATAAAAGAAAAACAGCCTGGCAGAAGAGATATATAAAAAAGTATCCCTTTAGAGATTCCCAAAATATTCAGACAAGAAGCCATTTTAAAACTGAGGTGTGTCCTGTTGTGTTCAGGGAAGCCATGCTCTAAACCCATCTCCTAGACTCTCAAAATATTCAGACAATGTAGGACGACCTCCATCTTCTCTTTGTCTCTGGCTGTCTCATCTCTGTCTCATGCTCTCTCTCCCTTTAAATTAATTTTTTTTTTAAATTTCAAGCACCTCTCCTCAGCTTGGGCCTTTTCTTTCAGTTGTTAATTTCAGAAGCCATTTTAAAGCTGAGGTGTATCCTGGTACATTCGTGCGGTTTTCATTTTTTCTCTTGTTTGGTAGTATTTGTAGTTTTTTTTTTTTTTTTTTTTTTTTTTTTTTTTTTTTTTTTTTTTTTTTTTTGCTTTTTGGTTATATATTTTTTTTATTTTACTTTCTTACTCTAATCTTCACTCTCCACACACTTAATGTCTAGATAGGCCTTGGTGCACAGTAGCCAACATCTGAACCCTTTTAGAGTCATTGAAATCTTCAACACTTATTGAAACTCTTGTTTTAATGAAGAAATTTCTTTCTTTCTTTTTTTTTTTTTTTAGTTTTTGCTATAGGGCATGTGCACTCACCAGAAAGACAGAGAGAGACATAGAGACAGAAAGTGAGAAATCACCCCCCAGGGGGGATGGCCATGCCACAATCCCTTCTCCTCCATTCTCTTCTCGGGATCTTGGGCATGCACACACATGAACCCAGCATGAGTTTAAGCCACCGGGTCCGGGACTGGAACCACGGTTGACTACATAGGAGTTCAGTGACATAGCCATTACGCTAACTGCTGGTTCCACAAAGAAATTTCTTTCTACAAATCTGAACTCCTAATCTTACTGCTGATACCACATTGCTAAGCACTGTGGAGGAGAGATTTTGACACAGAATGAACAGGAACAACCGCAGAGGCACAAGAAACATAAGAAACCAAAAAAAAAAAAAACTCTCTCCCCTAAGCGAATACAACAATACCTTATCATCTATAGACAGTACAGTAAAATTCATGGAAATGTCTGATAAAGACTTCAGAATATTCATAGTGACAAAACTAAATGAGATGCAAGAGCTGAAGATAATGAACTCCAGAAGATGCTGCAAAAAAAAGAGACAATATCCAACATCCCGGAGATGTTGAAGTTCTTTCATGATCTGAAAAAGGAAATACACATAATAAAAAAGAATCAAATGGAGCTATTAGAGATGAAGACTGCCCTTCAGGAAATCAAAACATGCCTCAAAAGTATTAAAAGCAGATTAATTCATGCAGAAAATCAAAGCTCAGATGTTGAAAGCAGAATCTCTGAGCTAGAAAAGAACAAACAAAAAAACTGAGAAAACAACAACAAAAAAAAGAGAATTCTATACGAAAAAAACTAGACAGCATTAAGCACCCAAACATTCAGATAATCGGTATACCAGAAGGTAAGGAAACTAATAAGGACATTGATAATCATGCATGAAATCTTGGAAGAAAACTTTCCAAATATAAAGAGGCTTTCAAATATCCAGACCCAAGAAATACAAAAGATTCCTAATAGATCAACCCAAGAAGATGTTCTCCAAGGCACAGCATAGCCAGACTGGTCAAATCTACAGACAAAGACAAGATACTAAAATTGGCTAGAGAGAAACATCAGGTTATTTACAAAGGTTATCCTATCAGACTAACCTCAGACCTCTCATCATAAACAATGCGAGCAAGGAAAGAATGGGAAAATATATTCAAAGTGTTAAGTGAAAAGCAGTTTCAACCAAGAAAACTATACCCAGCAAGATTATCTTTCATATGGAAAGAAAGAATAAAAACATTCTCAGATAAATAAGACCTGAAAGAATTGGCCAGTAGCAGACCTACTCTTCAAGAAGTTCTGAAAGGAGCACTCAGCCAGTAAAATTAAAGATACATACAGAAATAAGAGAACGAAAGACAGCCAAGAAAATGACCAATTTAATGCTAGGGACAAGAAATATCAATAACAACATAGAATGTCAACTTCCAGGATTTAAATGAAAAGACTGGACCACAGCAACACTGAATATTCAACAGAAGAGAGTCTGAACATAAGACTAAACTGGCAAAATAGAATTTTATGACTTTTCAGTAAAACATTACTTATTTTTTTTACTATGCTTTATTTTCCCAATTTAAATAGTTTACTTTCCTTTGAGGTGTTGATAGGTTCAGCAATATGTTAAATATTTTTCTTGTTTCTTTAAATGGAAACATAAAATTTTCTCCCTCCCTGACCCCTCAGAAATAGGAAAATATTTGGGGACATTCTTATTTTGTGGCAGAAGGGTTATTTGCAAAAGCTCAATAATGCTTGTTGCATTGAATCAGACATTGGAAATACTCATTATTGGACAGGGCTTTGACTGGAATGTCATACCTGAAGATTAATCAGAAAACTATGAACTAAGGTGGATCTCAAGTAATCCAATAGAAGCTCTTAGAAATTTGGCCTGGCAACATAAATAGTTCTTCCTGGCAGAGAGGATTAGAGGAGATATATGAAAAAAATTATAACATAAAATAACCCGGACTTTTTCATTCCAGCATTGTAATCAGTAGAGATTGCAAAAGAACAACCACACCAGAGAATTATCTTGAGAAAGACTTTGAAGGAAGAAAAAGAGACCGATCTTTGCTAGCAGACGTTACATCACAGAATACTTGGTAGGCAGGGCTGAATTGAGAAGGTTTCTGTGTGACTAGTGTGCTGGGCATTTGCTTTTCAACAATTTGAGTAGCTGACATGTAAATATTTTCTCAAAAATATTTAAAACCATGCTACCACTGTTGTTATAGAGTTACAAACAAAATTATAAGAAATATTTTGAACATCTTATTTAAAATTCAGTATTTTGAAATTTTGAAAGTTGTTTATTAACTTTCAAGAACTATGGAGTATGAGTTAAAATTGTTTAATATGTAAAGTAAATGATTGCGGAAAAATGTAAAAATACATTAAAAAATGAAAAAAAAATAAATGAAAAGTATCCCTTTATATGCTGCTTACAAGAAATGCATTTCATGAATAAAAACAGATTGAAAGTGAAGGGCTTTTTCATATATTCCAAGCAAATGGAAATTTTAAAAATGCAAGAGTGATACCATTAGAAATAAATAGACTTTAAGAGAAAAACTGTAAGAAGAGACAAAGAAGGGCACTATATTGTACCAAAAAAGGAATTAACCAAGAATATATAATACTTATAAATATCTATGTACCATGTACCCAACACTGGAACATCCACATACATAAAAGAAAGTCAGTTAGATCTAAAGGGAGCAGTAAATTGTGCCATACTAATCAGTAGGGATCTAAACAGACCACTGTACCCTCTGAATAGATCCTCTATACCAAAAATAAGCAAAGAGATGCAGTATCTAAACGATAGCATAAATCAAATAGACTTCACAGACATTTATAGAAGTTACCACCCAACAACCACAAAATAGACATTTTTTTTCCACTCCTGTATGGAACATATTCAAAAACTGACCATATGATAGGACACAAAAACTGCCTTTACAAATTCAAAGATATAAAAACAATATCCAGCATCTTCTCTGATCACAATGTAATTAACTTTGAAATTAACTGCAGAGAAAAAAAAAACTTGAAAATGTTTAAAAATGTGGAAACTAAAAAGACTTCTCCTCAATAACTTCATAACCACTGAAGAAACTAAGACTGAAATAAAAAGATGCATTGACACCAATGATGACACACAAGTTTTCATAGCCAGCGGAACACAACAAAGCTGTCATAAGAGGAAAGTTCATAGCAATTATGGTTTACAAGAAAAAAAAAATCAAGGATCCAAGTGGTAACATAGTAGTTAAAGATGCTGGACTCTCACATGGCCAACAGTGGTTCAAATCCCGGACTTACCCTGCTTAAAACACATGCCAGGTACCTGTGTGTGCCCACCCAAAATCCCTAGAGGAGAAAAGAGAAAGGATTGCAGCTTGGCCATCTCCCCACCTGTGGGGTGATTTCTCACTTTCTCTCTCTCTCTCTCTCTCTCTCTCTCTCTCTGTCTGGCAATTGCATGTACCCTATAGCAAAGATCTCTCAAAAAGAAAGAAAAGAAGAGGGGACCAGCAGTTAGTGTAATGGCTATGTTGCTGGACTCCCATGTAGTCGACCGCGGTTTGAGTCCCGGACCCGGTGGCTTAAACTCATGCTGGGCGCGTGTGCGTGCGTGCCCAAGATCCCGAGAGGTGAATGGAGGAGAAGGGATTGTGGTGTGGCCATCACCCCTGGGGGGTGATTTCTTGCTTTCTATCTCTCTGTCTCTCTCTGTCTGTCTGGAGAGCGCACGCGCCCTATAGCAAAAACCTCTCCAAAAAAAAAAAAAAAAAAAAAAAAAAAAAAAAGAAAAAAAAAAAGAAAGAAAAGAAGAGAAAACAAAACAAAACAAAAGATGCCAAATAGACAACCTAACAACAACAGTTCTAGGGAACTGGAGAAACAAAAATAACAAAAAAACAAATGCAAATAGAAAAAAAATATAGCAAACATTAGAGCTGAAATGCATAAAGATGAGAAAGAACATTATACGAAAATGAATGAAAACAAAAGATGGTCTTTAAGAAAATAAACAAAATTGCAAAATTGATACTCCATTGACTAGACTAACTGAGAACAGAGAAAGGAACCAGATAAATCAAATCAGCAATAAAATAGGCAAGATTGTAACAGACACAACAGAAATACATATCATGAGAGAATACACGTGACTATACACCAACAAACAAGAAAACCTAGATAAGAGGAAAAATTTCTGGACACAGATAATCTACCAAGATTTAATCAGGAACACATAGAAACCCTGAAAGGACCAGTAACATGCAATAAGATTCGATCAGTAATAGTCTCCCAAACAAGAAAAGCCTAAAGTTTGATGGCTTCACCACCTAATTCTACAAAAGAACTAACCCCAAAACTCCCCTAATTATTTCTCAAAATTCAAAAGGAAGAAACCTTCACAAATTCACTCTATGAAGCCTCCATGACCCTCATCCCCCAAACAAAGATGTAACAAGAAAAGAAAACCACAGACGAATAATCCTGATAAGTACAGCTGCAAAAATTCTAAGCAACATACTAGTAAATCACATTGAACAAAGCATTAAAAAGACTGTACATCACATATTCCCGAGATGCAAGATGGTTCAACATATACAAAACCATAAGTGTAACACATCATATTAACAGATGAAAAAGTAAAAACCATCTTACCATATCAATCAATGCAGAAAAAGTATTTGATAAAATACAACATTCTCTCATGATTAGGACCTTCAGCAAAATCAGCAAGGAAGGGATGTTTCTCGACACAATAAAAACCACATATAAAACCCATAGGTAATATCATACTGAAAAGGGATTTCCACTAAAAACTAGAAACAGACAAAGCTTCCCACTTCCTCCACTCCCTTTCAATACAATATAGAAAGTCTTACCCTATGTAATCAGACAAGAGAATAAAATAAAAGACATACAAATAGGGAAAGAAGAAATGAAATGACCTCTACTTTCAGATGATATATATTGTACAAACTCCAAAAGAATCCACAAAAAAACTCCTGGAAGCAATAAATGAATACAGTAAAGTGGCAGAAAACAAAATCAACATACAAAAATCTATATCATTTCTATACACCAACAATGAACAGCCTGAGGTAGAAGAGAAGAGAGCACTCCCATTTACAATAGCCACAAAAAATGTAAGACACCTGGGAATAAACCTAACCAAAAAAGTCAAAGACCACCACAAGGAAAACTATGAAAAACTCAAAAAAGAAATTGAAAATGACACAAAACGTGGAAAGATATCCCATATTCCTGGATTAGAAGAATTAATATAAACAAAAGGGCAATTCTACTCAAATTAGTTTACAAATTTTATGCAATCTCAATCAAATTACCAGACATATTCTTCACAGACATAGAAAAAAACAATTTGTCTGTATCAGAGTAGGTCCTGTATCTCCTAAGTAATATTGCACTAAAAGAACAAAGTAGAGGCATCTCACTTCTTGACTTCAAAATATATTACAAAGCTGTGATAATCAAAACAGCATGGTATTGGCACAAATAAGAGCCAGATAGACCAATGGAACAGAACTGAGAACCTAGAAATAATCCCCCAAACATACAGCCAACTAATTTTTGACAAAGGGCATGAGACAATCCAATGGGGAAATGAAAGTATCACCACCAAGTGATGTTGGGAAAGCTAGATAGCTACCTGTAGAAAAATGAAACTGGACCCCTATCTCTCACAGCAAAAATTTTTTAGCAAACATCAACTCAAAATACATCAAATTCTCAAACTATTATAAATGGGAGTGCTTTCTTCTCTTCTACCTCAGGCTGTTCATTGTTGGTGCATAGAAATTATATGTAATACACACACACACACACACACACACACACACACACACACACACATGCTAGTTAAAAACACAAGAAAAACACTTCAAGACATTGGAATAGGCAAGGATTCTTAAATGAGTCTCTCAAAGCACTGGCAGGAATCCCAAAGAAAGACAAGTGGGATCACATTGAATTAAAAAACTCATGCATAGCAAAGGAAACAATAGTTTGAGTAAGGAGGGAACCCTCTGAATGGAAGGATGTATTTGCAAACTATACTTCAGATGAGATACTGCTAGCTAGAATATACAGGGAACTCAATCAATTTACCTGCAAAAAATAATCAATCCATTGACTGCCAAATGAGCTGAAGGGACAACTCTCCAAGGAAGACATACAAATGACCAAAAAGCACCTAAAAAAATCCTCAATGTTTCTAATCCTAAGGGAGTTGCAAATCAAAACCACAATGAGATATCACCTAACCCCAGTCAGAATGGCTTAGATTTAAAAAATAAGGATAAGTGCTGGTGAGGCTGCAGTGAAAAGGGAACTACACTGTTGGTGGGAAAGTAAATTATTAGCCCAACCACTGTGGAGAACAACATTGAGGTTCCTCAAAGAACTACAAATAGAACTACCATATGATCCAGCAATACCACTTGTGGGTATCTACCCAAAGGATAGGAATTCACTCAGTCAGAAAAACACCTACTCACCCATATTTATTGTGGCATTATTCACAATTGCCAAGACCTGGAATCACCACAAATGTCCAAGAACAGATGAATGGAATTTAAAGCATGGCATAACTACACTATGGGATACTTCTCTGCCAAAAAAAAAAAAAAAAAGCAATGAGACGCTGGCATTTGATACAACATATATGATTATGGAAGATTTAATGCTAAGTGTAGGAAGCCAGACTATGGAAGAGAGCCATTGTATGCCCCCACTTCACGTAAACTGAATGTCTGTATTCGATGGATAAAACTGAAAGATTGTAAGGTATGGAAAGCATGGAGAGCTACCATGGATTCTAGAGACGATGATGATATAGGGTGGCCTTGAGAATTGAGAGGGAAGGAATCAAGGGGGGGAAAAACAAACATTTAAAAAGACACAAAAATGGTCAATTATGTTCTGACAATAATGCGTATATGGTAATGTCTTTGACTAGACTGATGTGCAGTGTATTCATGCTGGGAAATTTTTTTGTTTTCTGTGGAGATGTACAGTGATTAATTGTAAAATAAAACATATAGGAAAAGAAGAAGAAAATAAAATACAATTTTTAAAAAGGCTTAAAAAATAAAGAAAGAAAGAAAGAAAGCATTGCATTGTGACCATTTCCTGTTGCAGGAAGCTTTCTCTCTCTCCTTCTCTATTTTACTCTTTCTCCTTTCTCTGGTGAGCATGTGCACACACTCTGACACTTAAAGAAAAATAATAAAAAATAAGTGTGCCAAGTATTCTATCAGCTCCCCTGCACCCTTATGTACAGTTATGTGGTGATGGAGTTTGCTGCTGGGTTGACAGCCCTGAGAGGGTACTCTTAGGATTTTGACTCATTTCCTTGAATCTCCTCCAGCTGGTTAGTAAAGGACATGAGGAATGAATAAAGTGCTTAGAGCTAAACACCAGAGTGAGCACTCTTAATATGGCTAAGGCTCCAGCATTTTCTTCAAAATGAAATTAGTTCGACAGTTTGCAGACAAAAAACCATGAGAATTGCTTTATCTTGCTGCATTAGTGTGTCATAGCCTTTCAAAAATGGGATTATAAGATGTTTGCCGGGAAGCCAGGCAGTGACATGGTGGTAATACAACCAGCCCCACATACAAAAGGCACCAAGGCCCTATTTCAGGACCTGCTTGAGCCTGCTATGTGTGTAGGATCTGAGCTGGCTGAGACCGTAATGTATTGGGATATGAAGACCCTCTCAGAGGTGGCTCCTCTTTTCTCTCTCTCTCTCTCTCTCTCTCTCTCTCTCTCTCTCTCTCTCTCTCTCTCTCTCTCTCTCTCTCTCTCTCTCTCTCTCTCTCTCTCTCTCGGAAAAAAATAAATTTAAATAAATACACTTGAGGTTAAAGCACCCATGTCCCATATAACCGACCTTCTGTTTGGAGTCCTGGAATCGAAAGTTTGGAAAACATACTGGATGCATATGTGTGCATACCAAAATCCCCAATGGAGAAAGATGAGAGAAGGGATTGAAATTTGACAATGTCTCGATGGGGAGTGCTTTGTCTTCTGTTTCTCTATGTTCAGTGCATGTGCCCTTTACACAAACAGGAATCCAAACAAACTAAACAAACACTTGCAAGAATCCAAACATATAAAACTTCGTTTGCAGTTTCAGTAACTCAGATAGATACTTCCCAGTTAGTAGTGCTGGGTGAGGAGACCTGGAAGGGGGTCATCAGAGGCAAACACAAAGTCAATAACAAACTCAAAGCCAATATTGCTTGAAGGGAGAGCAGCTGTGAGTAAGCCTGGCCTTGCAGATCTTATTTCTCAACCCTGGGTCACACAGGTCATTTGTTGACATGAGGCTCTTACAGAAGACGATGGTGTTGCCAGTGACGGCCAGGTTGGCCTCTCTGATAATGACAAGCCAAGCTATGTGTTTCCTTTATCTAAATGTCAGCATATTGCAATGTACTGGTCACAAGTGACATATTTTCCCATTGGTTCAATCCAAAGAGTTGTGCTTTGTTATGATCAAGTTGCAGAAGAGAAAACTCATGTGCTCTCTCCCTGCTTTCCTTCTATACTCTGTCAAATAAAGTCAATACATCTGTCTTTGTTTTTAAAATTAATTGGGGGGATAAAAATGACCTTCTCATGATGCTATCTTTATCTTTGAATTCATGTTACCCTCAGTTGCTCAGAATGTCCTGTGTTTCTAATACATATGCGTGTGTATCTATCTATCTATATCTATATCTATATCTATATCTATATCTATATCTATATCTATATCTATATCTATATCTATATCTATCTATATCTGTATCTCTCTCTCTCTCTCTCTCTCTCTCTCTCTATCTCTATATATATATATATATATATATATATATTTCTATATATATATACATATATATATAGCAAAAACTTTCTGGCAAGTACATGTCCCTATAGCAAAAACCTCTCAAAAAAAAAAAAAAAAAAAAAAATAAAAAGAAATCTCTTGAATTTTCTGTCAGCTTGTCCTGAGGAGTGTAAGTTTGTGAGAGGGATGGGGGACACTGATGCAGAGGTTCCCCAGATTGTTCTAGTGGGATATCTTCGAGACCAAAAGACTCTAAGAGCAGTATTCTGACAGTGAAAGAAACCATCTTTATCATTTTTATACTGTAATACTTACCCATTTATATATTTAATTTTTATTGCTAGAGGCATGTATGCTTGCCAGAGAGTGAGAGAGACAACATGCCACAACCTCTTCTCCATGTCTCTATCCTGTCAGGGCTTTCGGCATGTTTGCATATGCATCTGGTGTGTTTTTGAAGTCACTGAGCCAGGATTTGAATAACAGTTAGCCATGTGGGATATGGTTTCCTTAACCACTGAGCTACTGGGCTAGCCCTATTTTCATACTTGAATATATTAATTAACAAAAATTTGGGTTAATGGACAACTTTTAACTACAAACCACAGAGACCATGTAGTTTGTTTTGAAAAATGAGGATACAGTTTAGCGAAAAATAAAATGCTGATTTCACCTCAAGTTATGCCTGGTATGAATACAGCACTACAAAAACACCATTGCTGTTGGCTATTAAAATTCTTTACTGCTGGTCCATATATATTTTCAAATTACAATATAGTATTTATATAGTTAATAAAATAAGAATTATTCACTTATAAATATAGAACAATATTTACAAAACTTTGTCTGGAGAAATGTTGCTTGATGAAGACTTAATTTAAGTCAAAGATGAGTGTCTTAATAACAGGATCTCCTTCCCTGCTGATGAGAGAGAATCCAAACATTCTGGGGAGAGAAATCCCATATTGCCTGCCATGTTCCAGGAAGTCCAATATTCTTTTATCCGGAGGAACAGACTATTTAAGAGGTCACTATTTTGTCCAGCCTGGGCATACGGAGGAAATTCAACCCATAGAGAATCTGCTCCCCTGGATCCACAGCCCATCAGACTGAGGTGAGGTGAACAGCCTTCATATCCAGAGGCCTGAGTGGAAGGGAGGAAAGAAAGCTGATTTAAGACCCACTGCTGGGCCAGGGCACTCATGGCTGGGTTCTTGACCTGGAGTAGCTCCTTGTGACTTGGTGGTTCTCATGACATCTTCTAGAGACCTGACCATATTTAGCCTCTCCTTTATCACCTTTAGTTGTTTTGAGCACTTGTATCTCTCCTCCAGTTCTTGAACCCAGGGGAATTAAATACTCCATAAGCATCAACTTCATCCTCCTAATCTTCCTGTAAGTTACTACAAAGTTGGGAATATTTGCTTCTTCTTATTATTCTTGTTCTTCTTCTTTTTTTAAAAAAAATTTTCCAGAGGGTGTGTGAGCTCACTAGAGAGAAACTGGTGGGTGGAGGGAATGAAAAAAATACTCCTCCTCCCCACCCACCACACTCGTTGGGGGGATGGTGAGATGGTCCCATTGCAACCCCTTCTCTTCCATTTCTCCCTCTCTCAAAATTTTGATCACACATGCTCACATGCCTGGCATATTTTTCAGGCCAACGGAACCCAGGACTCAAACTGCAAGAAGGCTATGGAGGACCCAGTTGCCTTAACCAACATCCCACAGACTGTCCCCAGGCTGGGAATATTTAAAGACCCTTTCTCCATCCTGGAATTCTCTAAAGATGACTCAGACTCTGCATTCTCCTTTTCCACAGCAGAAGCTTGTTAATGAGCTGGCATTTCTCCTGAATCCAGGCAGCTGGCATTTCTACCAGTTGCATATCACGTCTTCCATATAGTCATCTACCAACAGAGTGAACAAGTGTGAATACAAATGGGCCCCATCAGTACAGTGGTGACTGGTGCACACAGCAGGGGCTCCTTTGGAGGCTATGGAAAGTGACTCAGGACACAGATAATCAGGCAACTGCAATGCCACTATCTCACACAACTTTGCAAGAATCAGGCCAAAGCCAAACTCCACAAAGGATCACAGCTCCTCCATGGCTCTGCAGGCACCACAGGGCCCTGCCCTGTAACCATGGATCTAGCAACCAAATAAATCCCAGAGAACATCTCAACATTCCACCTAGAACCCAACTTGCAATTATATAGTCAGTTGGGGGGGGGATTTGAAAATAAAATATACTTGTCTCCATAACCTCCAATGATCCTCCTTTCTTTCCCATTGTTTGTGTATCAGCATGAAATTCAAAGATAGTGAAAAGTACCCATCTTAAGTGTATGGCAGGCGGAGAGAGACACAGTAAATGTGGTGTAACTTGAGTGGCATGTGGAGAGCTAGGACTAGACAGAAAATCAAGAAAGGTTTTTTTTTTTTCTTTTTTTTTTCTTTTTAAAGAGGTTTTTGCCTTTGAGCATGCGTGCTTACCTGAGAGGGAGAGAAAGAGACAGTAAGAGAAAAAGTGAGAAATCACCCTCTAGGGGGATGGCCATGCCACAATCATTTCTCTTCCATTCTCCTCCTGGGACCTTGGGCATGCAGGCACACATACCTGGAGTGGTTTTTGAGCCACCAGGTCCAGGACTTAAATTATGATGTGGGAGTCCAGGAATGTAATTACTACCCCATCTGCTGTCCCCAAGGTTATTTCAACGCTATTTTTTCTTTGAAATAGAAGTGAAATGAAAAAGAAAGGAAGGAAGGGAAGAGAGAGAAGAGAGAGAAAGAAAGAAAGAAAGAGAAAAAAAAAAGAAGGAGCAAGGAAGAAGAAAAAAGAGAAAAAGAATGAAACAGAAAGAAGAAAAAGAGAATGAAAGACAAAGAAAGAAAGACAAAGGAAAGAAATAAGCATAAAAAAATCAGCAAAACCAATTTCTGGTTCTTTGTAAAGATCCATAAAATCAATAAATTTCTAGCTTGGTTAACTGAGAAAAAGAGAGAAGACATAAATGTCCAATATCAGTAGTGAGATATCATCTATTGATCTCATGAATATTAAAATGATAACAAGAGAATATTATAAAGAACAAAAAAAAATAACAAATAGAAGTGAAAGTCTTCTTTTATAACTCACCATGAAATGAGGAATTCTGGTTAAGCAAACAACCCAATACCAGAAAATCAAGCCCAAGGCCACATTCACAGTGAGTTTATGAACAAAACAGTTCATCCCCTTGTGAAGTAAACACTTTATCGCTCGCCCTTCCCGTCTACCTACCTGCAGCTTCAGAGGACCCCAGGACCCAAGAGGGTCCTCAGGACCTCTTGGAAAAAGTGATCCCATACTTCCTGCGCTGCACCCCGGTGGCCGGCAGGCAGCGCCAGAACACAACTTTTCTGCCCCAAGTGGCGCGCAGGCGTGTTTGCGGGGACCCAGGAGCTGCCTCCACAGCGCAGAGCTCCTCATTCCTTCAGGACTGACCTGAGGAGGCCCAGGGCAGAGGCCAGCTCTGGGACGTCCTGGGGCTCATCCACCAGATGCCTTGCCCAGTGCTGGAGGCAGGGGCTTTGCTGTGGCTTCCGGACGGTTTTCTTAAATAGTGAGTAGGGAAGCTTTCACTTTCTGGAATGTTCTCACCTGTTTTATTCTTTATTCTCTCACATACTATTTTAACAAGAATTACTTTACAAAATACTTGTTTACTTAGGGTTTTGATGGGTCGAAATCGGCTTTAGGCTTGTTTCTGAGGGAAATTCTGATACAGATTCAGAGACGTACACAGTTGTGACGTGAATCCTAAAATTGAAACAGGCCAGTGTTTGGTGGAGCTTCATCTGGAGCCCAAGGAAAGGAAAACTATGTGTCTACATTCCTGTTTATTAATTTTTATTGTTCATATACCCACCACTGTAAAGTAATTGAAGATAGAAAAGCTAAGTATACTAAAATTTACATTATCTTTAAGTTCTAATATCTTAGACCGAAACCAAAATTCATCTTACTTTCTCAGCTTTAAAAGAAACTCATTTATCAATAATATACTAAATTCATACTTATTAGTTTATCTCATTTTTAAATGAAAGTGTTGTTATTTTTTTCTTTTCTCATGATCAAATGACAGCCTGAAAAATTTGTTTAAATACTTTGAGTTTATTATGTTCTTTCTGGACCTTGTTGTGAACTGGTATGTTACACAGAAAGTGAAACAACATCACCTTCTCCGAAACTGAGAGGATTTTTTCCAATAATTTCTGTGATAACCTGGTTGACTTATTGGAAGTAAAACTCACATGTGTGTGAGACTTCCTATGACTTGAACCTATTGATTTTTTTTGAGAGGTTTTTCGCTATAGTGTGTGTGCACTAGCTGCCAGAAAGACAGAGACAGAGAGATAGAAAGTGAGAAATCACTCCCCGGGGGGATGGCCACGCCGCAATCCCTTCTCCTCCATTCTCCTCTTGGGATCTTGGGCATGCAGGCACTCGCGGCCGGTGTGAGTTTAAGCCGCCAGGTCCAGGACTTAAACCGCAGTCAACTACATGGGAGTCCAGTGACATAGCCATTACGCTAACTGCTGGTCCCAACCTATTGATTTTTTTTTAATGTATTGATTTTTATTTTTTTAAATGTAGAAAGGGAGAGAGGCACTCTCCACAGGGTTTTACTCCATGGTCCTTCCCCCGTCTCTGCCAGCCAGAATTACAGACACATACAGGCACATGTGCCTGGTGTGTACAGGGGGACCTTGGGTCACAAACCTGGCACCTTCTGACTTGTCCTCAGTATGGCACAGAGTGTTGTATTAACCACTATAGTGCCATGGCTGGACGCCCTGGAATTTTTCATGCTCAGAATTTTCCACTCAGCCTCTAGCAATTCTTCTATGACACTCAGGTTTTCCTGCCTTAGTTCTGTTTCCCATATGTGTTTCTGCTCCAGTAGGCTGTGATTTTCTGTATCCTCAAGACTGTTTTTTTTTTTTTTTTTTTTTTTTTTTTTTTTTTTTTTTTTTTTTTTTTTTTTTTTTTAATCTGAGGGCAGCAATTTATTTATTTTATAGGTAGAAGAAAAATTGTGGACTTTTCCATTTGTTCATTTCTGTTAGTATGGACTGATCATTTCCAACTCCGTATAGCAGAACTCTCACCTGCAGAGCATGGGAAGGAGCAGGTGTTTAGTTAGAAGGCTCTACAGTCATGCCGTCACAAGGTGATAATGACTCTGGCCATGTTAAAATAGGGGAAGGTAAAGGAGCATCAGTTACAGACTGTCCTGAAGCTGGGATGGGAGCTTTGCTGATGAAGTGGGGATGACGTGGAGAGAAGAGAAGATGTTGAGGAAGACCCAGAGCTAAGGCCTGTAGGGGACCAATGCAGAGCAGGTTCAAGGAGTCTAGAGTTTGGTCTTGGCATGTGAGATGTTGATATCGAGATGTTATGGAGGCTGCTACATGAGTGTGAGCCTCAACTGAATTGAGAGGCTTGGCATAGATAAACAGATGCAGATGTCATGCCAATGTAGGTGACATTTTGAGCCGAGGGGACGAGTGAGGTCAGCAAGGGAGTAAGTGTCTGAAGAAGAAATTAGCTCAAGGACTATAGGGTCAAAACTAATCGTGAGGGGGCTGGACAGTGGCACAGTAATAAAACAGGATGCTCTATGAGGCTGATCCACATGGGAGGGTTTGGAGTTTGTATCCAGAGAACTCCCGGAGTATGGTGGTCATCTGTGCACCCATGATCTGATCTGGCTATGGCTGGAGGCATATCACGACATCTGGGGGATGCTTTCTGTCTTTCTTACTCTTTGAACAAGTACAAGAGCAGCTTTCAAAAATCCTAAAATCTAATGGTGAGAGGTTTGAGAGAATAGAAATGAGTTGTGGAGAAACAAATGGAATAGACAGTGTGGTCGATCATAGAATGTAGTAAACTGGAAAATAAGTAGTGGGAGCATTTCTAAAAGGAGAAGGGGATGGACTATGTCAAATGCAGCCAATAAAGTTAAGTTAGAGAAGTCTGTTAAGGGTGACAGAAAAGTTCTAAAATGGGATTGTGATGGTTAGAGAATTGTGTGTGTGTGTATGTATATTTACATATATATATATATTATATATGTATAATGTATAGACATATATATGTATTTTTATATATAAAAAGGTGTACATTATGTGTATATGTGTGTGTGTGTGTGTGTGTGTGTGTGTGTGTGTATTCTTTATTGTTGCCAGGGCATGTGCACTTGCCAGGAAGAGGCAGAGACTGGGAGAAGGAGAAAGCACCCCTCCCCCATGGGGTGTGGTTGCAATGTAGTCCTTGCTCCTTCATTTTTCCTTCCTCTAGGGCCTTGGCCGTGCACCCCTGGCATGTTTTTCAAGCCACCAGGATTGAGATTCCAACTACCATCAGTCATATGGGATCTGGCTCTTATCACTAGGCCAGGGGGCCAACCTTTATGCATATGTTTTAAAAATCAGTGATTTATGTATTTTTATCATAAAGAACATGTGTGTGAATGTGTGTATGTGAAAGAGAGAGATAAAGAGAGGGATAAAAGCACCCTGACAGGGTCTTACAGGCAGTCATGCCTTTTCCTCAGCCCTCCAGCTCCTCAAGATCCTGGATACCCACACATGCACTGGTGTGTTTTCAGGCCAAGGCAGGGATTCAAACCTTTGGTTGACCATTGGGCTTCCAGCCTTACGGGGCATTGCATTACCACTTCACCAGAAGGGTTGATCTAGGTTGTGCATTTAATTAATTAATTTCAGGTTATGTGAATTATAGATCATGAAAGCTGTTCCCAAAATATCTTTAGCATACAACAACCCAGAATTTCAATTCCCACGGGAAATGAAAACCTATGTTTATAAGAAAGACATGTGCACAAATATCCACCATGTCTGTATTCAGAATAGCCCACATTTAAGGCCCCAAAATGTTAATGAAATATTTTGTGTTTTATTAATTTATTGTCACATAACTCAGACATAAATGGTAAACAGCTTGTCTACACAAAAACAGGAATAAATTTCTTTTTTTTTTTTTTTTTTTTGTTTGAGAGGTTTTTGCTATAGGGTGTGTGCACTCGTGAGAGAGAAAGAGGGACAGAAAGCGAGAAATCACTCTCCAGGGGCGATGGCCATGCCGTAATCCATTCTTCTCCATTCTCCTCTTGGGATCTTGGGCACGCACACACGCACACTCGCCTGGTGTGAGTTTAAGCCACTGAGTCTGAGACTCGAACCGCAGTTGACTACATGGGAGTTCAGCGACATAGCCATTACGCTAACTGCTGGCCGTGGGATAAATTTCAAAATTTTGCTCACTATTTTGAGCAAAACAGGCAGAGATAGACCTGTACACTGTCATTTATTTAGTTTCCAAGATGTTTAGGCCCAACTGATGTCTGTTCATAGAAACCAAAGCAGAGGCTGCATGTGGGCAGGTTGAGTGGGCACTGACTGAACAGTTCCTGGGGGTTAGTATTTTCTGTGTTAAAGCATCTGTTTCATATATTGATGGAGTTGTCAGATATAGTAGGAGAATAAAGTTTTAAAGATATCTTTTAAAGTCATACAGTTTCTATTAGCACATTTCAGTTCATTTTTATTGTTTATTGATATAAACACAGTAAGAAACAGGTAAAGAAGGATGACTATTAGACAATAGAACCATTTTACTTGCTAATCTTCCCACCCCCACTGACTATGTAACTGACCAATCCAGGCTGTCCATGACTGGTTGAGTTCCAGACAGAATATTCTGGATCTTGTAGCTGCTGGAGCCGTAGTTACTGAGCTGTGGTGGCCACAGTGCCATGAGGGGCTGCGATCCTTCCTGGAACTTGGCTTTGGGCTCATTATCAGGAAACTGGCTGAGGTGGCGGTGGAGATGCTGCACAAGATTTGAGTTCACAAGTCATTTTCTATAGCGTTGGGGGAGCCAGAGTTGCCCATACCTATGAGCAGCCTATCTATGGGCCTCTTTAATTTTATGGAGATTTTTTCAGTCTGTTAGAAACTGACTTTATGGAAGACATGAAAAACAACTGGCAGAAACTCTAACTGTTCAGACTGAGATGCCAGTTCATTGCCATGCTTAGTGCTGCTGAAGAGGAGCACACAGATGGAGTTATCTTTAGAGAGGGCCAGGCTAGAGAAGGGTCTTTAAATATCCCCAGCCCTACAGTCACTTATGGAAAGGTGAAGAGGAAAAACCTGGATGCTGATGAAGGACCCAGTTTTTCTGCTTCAAGAAGCCAGAGGAGAAATCCGAGTGTTCAAAATATCTAGAGATTATGAAAGACATGAGTAACACGGAGGTGCCTGCAGAAGAGGACATGAGAACTTCCACATCACAAGGAGCTTTTGCAAACCTGCCAGGAGGCAAAGAGCCCAGGCCTGGGGGCTTCCTCAGGAGCAGGCATGATTCTTAGAGCAGAGCTGCTGTCTTCCCTCTTCTCAGGCCTCCTGAGCTGCCAGGCTGCCTTTATTCACCTAGATTCCATCTGAGTGTCACTAAGACCAGTGGCCCCAGGGGAGCTCCCTCTGTGGGCTAATGTGCTTTTACCTTGTCATGCTGGACACAGCAGGGAGCACCTCCTGCAAGGTTGATTCCTCCAAATCTTTATAATATTGGCCTTCTCAGAATAGTCCAAGAAATATGGGACTGTCTTTTTCTGAACATGAGTTTTAGATTCTCTATCTGCAATGAAAAAATTCTGTGCTTAAGAGACAATCGGGACCAGCGGATAGCATGGTTGTTAAGGCACTGGACTCTCACATGGAAAAATCATGGTTTGAGTCCCAGACCTGGCAGGTCTGGGACTCAACTTCTCTCTCTCTCCTCTCTCTGGTAAGCACACATGCCTAACAGCAAAATTTGAAATAATAATAATAATAAATAAAATTAACTAATTAAGTAATTTTAAAGAGACAAGCTTACTCATTCAAACTTTATTAAAGTATATTTCTCAAGACAATATTTTGTATATATTATTTGTGTTAACCCTTTAAGGGCGTGAAATAGTAATGCTACATATAAATACCCTATTAAAATAGAAATATATGCAGTTTATAAATAAAGACTTCTACTGGTCACTAGCAGTGTTTTACTAGCATTATATTTACAAGTCTTAAATCATAAGTAAAAACTTTTTGCTTAAATATGTATTCATTTAAAAAAGAAATAGATCTTTTGGGAATTGAGTTAAATGATGTGCTTAGAGATGTAAGTATGCTTCTACTATTTATTATTTATATTTTTATATAATGGTAAGTATTTTATAAAACAAAATTGATTAATTTCTTAAAGTTTGTTTGCTTTCATTGCAAGAACATTGCAGTAAGATTTTTTTATAAACAACTGTAAAACCCACTTGGACAATTTGGGAAACTTCCACATCATTTGCCCTCAACTTTCTCTTGCTCACCCACTAACACTGCTCAGTGGAAAATTATAGGAAGTCTAAAGGGGTTTATCTCTCACACACTAAACCTGGGGTCCTCACAATTAGTATAATATTTTTAGTTACAAAGGGTATTTCCCCACTAGGAAGTGAATACAAACTTGATGTTATCCTCCTGGCCTCCCCTCATTCTCCTTCTCCCAGAATCACTGCCACCCTCTGCCAACATCCTCCCTAACCACCACCCTCAGCCAACCATCCCCAATCTCCTTGCTTCTGCACCCCTTCCTGGCTGAGTTCCAGACAGAATATTCTGGATATTCACTGTCAAGTACACAATAATGTATTTTATATACAAACCCTTTCTTATACAGTAGATCTCCTGAGGCAAGGGCACGGCCACAGCCATGCTCTTCCCACCCCGGCAATCAGCAGCCAAGACCTTGGCGCCACTGCAGCCATGGGCCACCTGTGCCTAGTAGGTGGCTGAGGTGGGCTCTGTGGAGGCTCCTGGGAGGCCAGGGAGCAGCCACAGCCCACTGCCATCTGGACGGACCTGGCACCACCACCACTGCTGCCACCACAGGTAAAGGGTGGGTGAGTGGGCAGGAGAGAAGCAGGGCCTTCACCCCAAGTTCTCCGTAAACCCTGCCAACCCGGGGCAGCTCATCCTTCAGAGAGGGAGACGGACATGGCCGCACAGTTTAGGGGCAGTCACCCTGATCTCCATAGTGCTCTTGTTGCTTTCAGGGCCATTTGCTCGGCACCCTGAGCCAAAGTAGTTGGAGACTCTCTCCCCTGGAACCAGGAGCCAGAGACCTGTTTTTTCCCTATTCTCCCTGGCTGCTTGCTTTCTGGTACTGGAAAGGAAAAGATGGCACTTGTTAAAAACATGCAGGCCCCACTTTTTCTTCCCTAGCTGAGGATCCTTCTGCATGTACAAGCACTCAGGCATGTTACTGGAATATGCTTGATAAGAGAAGCTGTATATATGTAGTGAGTCTGTATACACTACATATGTATATGTATGTTGGATAGGTATGTGCCCTTGAAACCATCACCCCAAGTAAGGCCATGACTTTGTCCATCAACTCTAAAAGTTTCCTCCTGCTCCCTTCCATTTACTTATTTTTATTTTCTGATAAGAACACTTAACATAGAACCTAAGCTACAGTCCAATGTCAAGCATACAATAATGTATTTTATATACAGGCCCTTTATTATACAGTAGATCTCCAGAACTTCCTCATCTTATGTAACTGAAACTTTAACCTCTCCACATGACCCCCTTCCCAATCCCCCTGTAAACACTCTTCTATTCTTTGCTTCTGTGAATTGGACTAGTTTATATTCATCATAAAATTGGGATCATGTGGCATCTTTCCTTGTGTGTCAGACATATTTCACTCAGCATAATGTTCCCCAGGCCAGTCTCTGTGATTGCAAATGACAGAATTTTTCTTCTTTTTAAAGGCTAATATTCCACTGCATATTTATACTATTTTTAAAAATCTTGGTTCTCCTGCCATTAGCATTTTGGGTGTTATTATATCTTAACTATTACAATAAATATAGCAATAGACATGAGAGTGCAGATATCTCTTTGAGATCTTGAATTTAATTCTTGTGTATATGTACTCAGTAGTAGCCTCACTGGATCAAATGGCAAGTTTGTTTGTTTGTTTGTTTGTTTTCAAATGGCAAGTTTTTAAATGTTTTGAGGAACCTTCATAGTATGTCCCAATAACTAAGCAATTCATATTCCTGCCCCAATCCAAGTGTTCCATTTTCTCCACATACTTCCTAACACATTTCTATGTCCTCTTTTAAGAAGTTCCTATTTAGATTTTTTGCCATTAAAAAAGTTTCACTTTATAACTATATTTATTCTAAATGGTGTGAGGTGATATCTCATTGTGGGTTTTATTTGCATTTCCTGGATAATTATTGATGCTTGGTACATTTTCATATCCATTGGCCATTTGTATGGCACCTTTTGAGAAAGGTCTACTTAGAAGCCTTGCATATTTTCACTTAATTTTATTTTTTAAAGATGTCCCAGGGCCAGCTGGCATGTCACAGTAATTAAGACAGCTGTAACCCACGTGGCCAACTACATGGTCAAGTCTGGGCCCAGCAGGGTAAAAGGCATGCCAGATATGTGTGTGCACCCAACATATCGAGATTTTTAAAAATCATGCCGTTTTTTTCATAATAGCATTTCCATGAATTTTTGAAGACTTTCCATACATATATAGGTAGATATACAGATATATGAAAGATTATTTATGAGGGATTTCTAAAATGTTCATGAAAAAGGCTCAGTATGAGAAAATTGCATGGATTTCATTGGGGGGGTTTTGCACCAAAATAGACTTGTACATTAATTACATTTTCCATAAATTTTTTGAATTTTCTTTTTATTAGGGAAAGTAGCTCACACTATTATGGAGACTGAGAAGTCTCCTAATAAGCCATCTGCAGGTAGGATAACCAGGAAAGCTAGCAATGTGGCCCAGTTCAAACTGGAAGGTCTAGGGACCAAGGGAGTCAATGGCGTAACTCTCAGTCTGAGGCTAAAAGCCCAAGAATCTCAGGAGGCTGCTGTGCAAGTCCCAGGGACCAAAGGTTGAACAATTTGGAGTTTTCATGTCCAAGGGCAGAGAGAAGTAGCCCTAGTGTACAAGAGATAATTTTTCCTTTTTCCCTGGTTTCTGTCCATCTTGGCCTCCAGCCAGTTAGATGGTGCCCATTCACACTTCCCCATCCAGGCCACTGATTTGTGTGCCAATCTCCTCTGAACATAAACGCACAAACAAACTCATAAACAATGCTTCACCAACCATCTAAGCATCCATCTATTCAGTCAGCTTGATATCTTAACCAACACAAGAGTCAAAGCAAATGTTTGGTCATGGCTACTTTCAAAGTCAAGATCAAAGGAAATAGAAAGTTCAGTAAGAAAGGGTCATCTGTAGCATTATGACTCTCTGGGCTAAGGTAAAAGTCAAATTAAAGACCCAGTTAAAATTCATAGTCCAAGAAACACATACACATAAGGTCAGGATCAAAGGACATGTCAGTGATAGAAAGTCAGATGATGGAGACAGGACATGTGTCAAAAGACCCAAGGGGAAAGGCAGGCATACTTCCAGGACAATGTCAAGGTCAAACTCAAGATTAAATTTGATGGTTAGGATCAAGATGAGAATTAATGTTAGAATGGAGGTCAGGATCAAAGTTAGCATCAAAATTCAGGGTCAGGGATGAAGTTATACAAAAGTTAGATTTGACGTTCTGGCTTAGTGTATTAGATCATGGGCAGTGATACAGTGTTTAGATTTGGATCTGGTTTGTGTATGTGTCTGTGTTTGTATTTACGTTGTGTTTGTTGTCAAATTAAAATGAGGCTCAGTGTTGGGCTGAGATTTGGGAGAGTATGTAATATAGAGCAACTGAAATGGCTCATAGAAATAACACTATCTGGGGCCAGTAGATGGCATGATGATTGAGGTGATGGACTCCCACATGGTCAACCATGATTCAAGTTCTAGACCTGGCAGTTTGAAACTCAACGCCAGGTGTGTGTGCATGCATATCCAGAATCACAAGGGGAGAATGGAGGAGAAGGGATTGCAACATGGCCATCCACCCTGAAGGGTGATTTCTCGCTTTCTGTCTCTGTCTCTCCGGCAAAAATTTGCACCCTATAGCAAAAATCTCTCTGTCCCCACCCCCCCCCCCCCCAAAAAAAAGAAATAACATTATCTGTATTGTGATTTCTTTTGTTATTATTTCTTTCTAGTGTGATCTTGAGGTCTGTATAGTTCATTCTCTGTTGCTTACAACAAAACTACCTACATTTATTTACACAGGAGCTAAACAAACTTTTGTCTTTCATTTATAAGGAACACTATTTAGCTCACAACTTTGGATATCCAAGATCAAGGGGCTTCATTTTCTCAGGGCCTTCCTGATGATGGGGAGTCTGTACAGAGCCAAGGTGGCTCAGGGCATCATATTGTAAGAAGGCAAGAGAGCACATGCTTCTGTATCTGTATGTCTCTTTCTTATAAAGCTATCAGTATTCAGTCATGAGGGCCTCACTCTGATGACCTTCTCTCATGTTAATCACCTACCAAATGTTCCAGCCTATTTTATAAAAAATAATTTTCTAAAAAATGCTATTTATTTCTTTATCTTTGAACAAGAGAGACAGAAACAGAGACAGAGAGACAGCACTTCCAAAAAGGTCCTCATACCATGATTGACCCCCAGCTTCACCCAGTCCCAGATCATGTGTACATGCGGGCCTGACATGTTTGCGATCTTCAGATGCAAACCCAGGACCTTCCTGTGTGAGCCAGCTCTGCAGAGCATTGAGTTACCACTGTCCTACTACTCAGCCCTATCCATCATTGTAATACTGTTGTGACAGGAACCAAATCAATATGAAGTTTGAGGGGACAAACCACAGCAAATTCTTTCCATCAAGAGTGGCAGTGAGCGGTTCCTGGGTTCTGGTGGTGGTAGCAATGGACGCTTTAGATCGAGTTGTAAAGCCCAAAACGAAAAGGGCCAAGAGATTCCTTAACAAGAGAGAACCAAAACTCAGTGAAAATATTAAAAATGCCATGCTGATTAAAGGTGGAAATGCAAATTCAACAGTGACATAAGTACTTAAAGATGTGTATGCACTGAAGAAACCGTATGGTGTTATGTATAAAAAGAAAAATGTTACAAGACCATTTGAGGATCAGACATCACTGGAATTCTTTTCAAAGAAGTCAGATTGTTCTTTATTCATGTTTGGCTGCCATAATAAAAAGCGGCCAAATAATCTGGTAATAGGTCATATGTATGACTATCATGCGCTGGATATGATTGTATTAGGCATTGAGAAGTTTGTATCTCTAAAAGATATTAAGAATACAAAGTATCCTGAAGGAACAAAACCCATGCTAACACTCACTGGTAAAGATTTTGATGCAACAGAGGACTACAGAAGACTAAAAAGCCTCCCTATTGATTTCTTCAGGGACCACACAGTATCAAATATCCGCCTGGCTGGATTAGAGTATGTTCTGCACTTCAACGCATGAAATGGGAAGATTTACCTGCGAAGTTATGAGTTGCTATTAAAGAAATCTGGTTGCAGAATGCCACAGGTTGAGTTGGAAGAGATGGGACCATCGCTTGACCTGGTTCTCAGGAGGTCACACCTGGCATCAGATGACCTCTATAAGTTATCTATGAAAATGCCAAAAGCTCTCAAGCCAAAGAAGAAGAATATCTCTCATGACACTTTTGGTACAACTTATGGAATGATTCATATGCAGAAGCAAGACCTGAGCAAGCAGCAAACCAGAAAGATGAAGGGGTTGAAGAAACGGCCTGCAGAAAGAGTACCAGAAAACCAGAGGAGAAAAGATCAAAGAGAATTTTAAAAAATTGATGGAACTTAGCTGACAACTACAGTTTTATTGTTTTCTATTTACTTAAGACATCAAGCTTTAGTCCAGAGTTTTATAAGATTTTATTGTATATTTTTAAAGAAACGTAATTTAATATGTTACTATGAACAGTAATGTCCAGTATTAAGTTTAAGATAAGCCTCTTACTTAAAATATTAAAAAAAAAGAGTGGCAGTAATCCAAAGTAACCATTTTCTGGGAGAGCCCTGACAAGGAGAAAGTCTTAGTTGCTTGTGTCCCTCAGGTGAGAAAATCAGGAAATAAAACCAACATGCTTGAAATAGAATTAGAAATTCATTGCTTACAGATCCAAGAGAGGTTAGAGGTGTCAATGGGGCCCACATGAAGGCCAAAAATGACAGAAAGCTCAACCAGCAGGTGGAGACAGAGAGAGAGAGGGAATCTGGGGATGTGCCTTTAAGACTAATGGGCATTATCCACAGACTTTTCTACAGGGGTTTGTGTATTGACTGGTTTAAAGAAAACACATATGAGGGCCAGCCAGTGGCCTGCTGGTTAAGGCAGCTGGATCCCACATGGCTGACTGTGCAGATAAAGTTCTGGACCCAGCAGCTTGAACAACATGCCAGGTGTGTGTGCACGTGTCCCCAAATTCCCAAAAGAAGGGAGGGATGGAGCAGACGATATTGTGTCATGACCATGGCTTGGGGCGGGGGGTTGCTCTCTCATGGTTCCTCTTTCTTTCTGTCTGTTTCTTCAGTGCATGCATGTGTCCTCTGGCAAATTAAAAAGGAAAGGAAAAGAACATATGAACAGGGAAATGAATTCATCATAATTCCAGTATTCACATTGGGGTTTATTTTCCCTCCTTTATGAAAAGGATAGAGCTAGAAAGAGAGAGAAAGTAAGTCAGATATAGGCATTTTTGACAGATTCTTACTGCGTTGTGATTCTTCTGCCCCACTTTCCCAACCAGCTAGCATCACAGCCATGCACAACCATACCTGGCATGTTCAGCTTGGCCAAGGAACCAAACTTGGATCTCCCATGTGGCGTCCAGGATCCCAAGTGGTGGCGATATCTGTGTGCCACCATGGCTGGGCCTGACCATTAGATTTTATTATGGTTAGCAGCTGTAGAGTGTTGGGTATGAGATCATTGTGACGAGGAACAATTTGGCTGCATTAACATACAGTCACATGGGGGGGGGATGCTTTGAGTAGGCCTAAAGCGACAACTGTGTTTCAAACAACTATGTCAGATCTGAAATTAGGTGGCAAGGCAGCAACTATGTTAAAAAATGTATGACACCTATTTATTTCTGCCTTTATTTACACTTTTTATTATTCTTTTAAAACAGGGTCTCACTGTTTCACCATCCCTCTGTCTTAGCCTTCTGAATTGCTGATTTTACAGGCACATACTCCCATGCCTGGCCTTTAGGCCAAACTTTGCCTCTCATATGGTCCCAGCCTGTGATTCACAGTGGGTTGGAAGTGTGCCCCACTGCAACCAGACACAGCCAACGCTGGGAGATATTGACCACATATTCCTTCAGAGAGTGTGTAACATACTATACAGTGGGCATTATAGTGTTTCAGAGAAATAAGAGCAACCCAATTAAGGGAATCCTCAACCAGCACCATTAGAAACATCTTCCAGAGGCCAGAAGTTGGCGTAATGGATATGTTGCTGGACTCCCATGTAGTTGACTGTGGTTTGAGTCCCATATGCGGTGGCTTAATATCATGCTGGGTGCGTGTGTGTGTGCCCAAGACCCCGAAAGGAGAATGGAGGAGAAGGGATTGCAGCGTGACCAACCCCTCTGGGGGGGGGGGGTGTGATTTCTCGCTTTCTGTCTCTCTGTCTGTGTCTTTCTGGAGAGTGCACATGCCTTATAGCAAAAATCTGTCCAAAAAAGAAAAAAAGAAACATCTTCCTAACCTATCTTTTACAGAGTGTATAATACGAAGTAGATAATGATGAACACTGCATACTGGTGAAATAACACTGTCCTCCTTTGTTACCACATCTATCACTAGTACTCTTAATATCATGCCTTATACATATTTCTTTTTTGTAGTTGCCAAAGGATGTGTGCATTTGCCAGAGAGAGAGCACACCCCAAGTGGGGTGTGGTCATGTCACAATCACTTTCCTCCATCACCCTACCTTATTATGATTTGAAGCATGCACACACACATGTCCAGCATTTTTTTCAAGCTACCAGGGCTGGTATTCAAACCACAGTGGCCACCTGGGATCTGGCTCCCTACACAGCACTTAACATCTACATTATGGGGCCAGCCCAATACATGTCTCTTTAGAGTACATGACATATAACATAGACACACGAACAGTATTTCACTGAATTACCATTTTGCTGATTCATTCTTGCAACTATCACCTTTAGAACCTTGTATTCATATGTATGTATGTTGTGAGCAGAAGTGTGAAAGACAGACAAGCACCTTCAATGGAGGCTCATGGTATGATCTCCACCTCTTGTCCTCTCCAGCCTTTCCAGCTTGCCAGGATCACAGGTGCATGTGCCCCTTATGTGTACCGTTTGACCAGTCAACCAGACCTGCTGTCTTCTGTAGAGATCCAGTATCGCCAAGCACTCTGTTATCCATGCACCACTGAGCAGGTGCTCTTTATTAATTATTTAGATAGAGTCTTCTTGTCCCTGACTTCTTTCCTCAGCCTCCCAGCTGGAACCACAGGCAGGCACCACCATGTTTAGCTCTCTTTTAGACAGGGTCTCACTATACTGCCCAGGTCAGCCTTGAGCTCCCTCTGACCTCTTCTCCCTGTGTTGCTGGAATTACAGGCATGTGTCACAGTGTCCAGCCTTAAGGTTGGACCAGGAACCTACCAAGGCTTCCCAAGTGGTTCCTTTCCATGGAGCACAGCAACTTAGCAGTGGGTGCCTCTGTGACTGGACCTACATGTGCCATTAGAGTGTGTATAGTGTGCAGCACAGAATAGTGAATACAGAGTCTCACTGGAAGAACACACCACATTTAAAGAAAAAAAAAGGTATTTCTTTCATACATGTGTGTGTGAGAGAGAGAGAGACCTCCCCATCCCCCCAGGCTTCTCATACACCCATGATCATGGGCACATACAGGTGTATGTGTGTGCCTCTCTGCTTGCCTAGGTCAGGGTAGACCTATGGAAGAAGGGGTTTCTGAGACTTGGGACGGACACATCTGGGTTCAGATTCTTCCTTAAAATCCCCCTTTCTGTATTGGGAAGAATTGGATGAATGTCTTCAACTGTTAAATCAGTTTACATATGATTTTATAGGGAAAAGGAGATGCTATAAGGCTAGTGGCTCTGTTTATAAAAGCATAGTCAGGGTAATTTTTAGCCAGTGTTGGGGAGATCAGGCAGTCTTTAAGACAAGAGTTCGGGTTCCCTGGAGGAGAATGTTCCTCATTTTCAAGCTCCAGGTTGACAGTTCATCACCTTGGAGTTTCTAAGGAGAGAGCTCTAACAGAATATCAGACTGAGAGAAAGACAATTTCAGTTAAGAAGATGGAGTCAGGCTGGCTAAGGCAGACCTGTCTCACAGATCCAGTCTCATGTTACCATGTTATGGAGGTGCCACTGAGCCAACCCCAGAATCCTCATTCTTTCAGGCAACTAGATATCTTAAAGACATCTTTCATACTCATGTCTCTGAAAATATATATATAATATGTAGCACAGACCAGCAAACAGATTTCTCAGCCTCCAGAATTGTGAGCTAAATAAGCTGTTTTTCATAAATTACCCAGTCTGTAGTATTCTGTTATAGCAGTACCCTCTGATTGCTCAGGGCAGAGGTCAATCTGTGTCTTCAGAATAGGACACAGAAAAATTCTCTGGAGGCACCTCTGACAATTGGGCCCCAAAGGGACTGTGGCCAGACCAGTGGTGTTCTACCTGTTGCCAGTGATGGCTTGGGTACTCACCATGGTGAGGTGCACCCACGCAGACCAGTCACTCCTGGAAGAGCAGGCTGATCAGATGCAGTGTCGAGACCCAACCTATGGCCACAGTGGTAGCTCTGCTGGAATAAACTTGACAATGACTTGCAGATGACCCCTATGCTCCCCTGGGTCAGGGAATACCTATGGAGGAAGAGCTGTCTGAGACTTGGAGCAGACACGTCTGGGTTTAGTTTCTGACTCTAACGCCCCCTTTCTGCTCTGCACCTTAACTTTCTCTTTTATAAAATGGGGCTGTCATAGTAGATATGAATGCTAAATGAGGCCAAAAAGGAATGGCATATGGCAGAGGTGCTTGACACTGGTTGCATTCTTGGCAAGTGGCAACAACTCTTCTTGCTTCTTATTCTTGTGAGGTTCCTGGGCCATGAAGGTGTAAGGGAGATTTAGAACAGTGGGGAGTGGGATCAGCAGTTAGTATAATGGCTATGTTGTTGGACTCCCATGTAGCTGATCACGGTTCGAGTCCCAGAACTGGTGGCTTAACCTTACACTGGGCGCGTGTGCATGCGTGTCAAAGATCCTGATAGGAGAATGGAGGAGAAGGGATTGCGTCATGGCCACCTCCTCTGGGGGTGTGATTTCTCACTTTCTGTCTCTCTGTTTCTCTCTGTCTGGCAAGCACACACATCCTATAGCAAAAACCTCTCAAAAAAAAAAAAAAAAAAAAAAAAGCAGTGGGGACAGCACATTGCTAAGACCTGGGACTCCCTGAACCTCATGGACACTGCAGTCAGATCTCCAGGGACCACTTTCTTTCTTTCTTTTTTTTTTTTTTTTCATTTTAAAAAGTTTTATTTACTTTTAATCATGAGAATAAGAGTGCATGAGAGAATGAGAGAGCAAGAGAGAGAGACTCTTGACAGGGTCTCATCACAACATGATTCCTTTCACCAGCCCCCCCCCCCAGTTCATCAGGATCTTGGGCACACATGTACCTAGTGTGTTTATATATATATATATATTATATATATATAATATATATATATATATATTATCATCATATTCTTCTTTATATTACATTGAATTACATATAACTTTACAGTGTATTACCTTGCTTTTTCAAAAGGGAATGCCATGCATGTCAGTCAGTACAGAGACATTAATCTCCCCAATTTAACATTCAATATCTTTTCTATGTTTTCCCCAATCATTATTATTATTATTCTAATTATTTTTTAAAACAGTCAATTGCTATTTCTCATTTTGCTTGTACAAATACTTTGCCTATCATGAAATACTTCTCAGACAAATCCAATTGAGAATACCATACATGTCAACATCAACAGTTAATAAGCCATATCTGTTTCTCACTAATGTCCTGCCTATCTATTGTTCACTTGTTATCTTTCTCTATTCTCTTCTCTTCACTTCCCCCATTCCACACTGTCCTATTCTCGTTAAGTACCTTCACTGCTTTTATGTCCTCCAATTTTTTGCTCTCTATTATAGAGTGCTGATAGTAGGTATATATTGAGTGGATACATACAATATCTTTCTTTCATAGCCTGGCTTACTTCACTCAGCAATATATCCTCTGTATCTGACCACTTTCTATCAAATTCCAGGGTCTTGTTATTTTTTATGGCTGAGTAGTATTCCATAGAGTATATATACCACACTTTTACAATCCATTCATCAGTTTGTGGACATTTAGGTTGGTTCCATGTCTTGGCAATTGTGAATAATGCTGCAATAAACATTGATATGCAAGCACTTTTCTGACTGAGTGTTCTCCTGTCTTTTGGGTAAATACCCAGAAGTGGTATTGCTGGATCAAATGGTAGTTCTATTTGTAGATCTTTGAGGAACCTCCATATTGTTCTCCACAGTGGTTGAACTAGTTTACATTCCCACCAACAGTGTAGGAGGGTTCCCTTTTCACCACATCCCCTCCAACACTTATCACTTTTTATATTCTTAATCTTTGCCATTCTGACAGGGGTTAGGTGGTATCTCATTGTAGTTTTTATCTGCATCTCCCTTATGATGAGGGATGTTGAGCATTTTCTCATATGCTTTTTGGCTGTTCTTATGTCTTCCTTAGAGAGACTTTTGTTCAGCTCATTTTCCCATCTTTTAATTGGGTTCATCATTTTTTTTCGCATAAGGCACTTGAGTTCCCTATGTATTCTGGTTATCAGTCCCTTGTCTGAGGCATATTTAACAAAAATATTTTCCCATTCTGAGGGATGTCGGTTCACACTTGTTACTGTGTCCTTTGCTGTGCAGAAACTTCTTAGTCTAATATAGTCCCACTTGTCTATTTTAGGGATTATTGCCTGTGCTTTGGGAGTCTTATTTAAGAAGTCTTTGCCTACTCCAATGTCCCCCAGAGTTTCCGCAGCATTTTCCACCAGTAGTTTTATTGTTTGAGGTCTTAGGTTCAGATCTTTGATCCATTTTGAGTTGACTGTTGTTAATGGTGAAAGATGGGGGTTCAGTTTCATCTTTCTGCAGGTGGATACCCAGTTTTTCCAGCACCATTTACTAAAGATGTTTTCCTTTTCCCAATGGATTGACTGATATCCTTTGTCAAAGATCACTTGGCTGTAAGCTTTGGGGGTTATTTCTGGGGTCTCTATTCTCTTCCATTGGTCCACTTGTCTGTTTTTATGCCAGTACCATGCTGTTTTGATGACCACAGCTTTATAATATATCTTGGGATCAGGGAGTGATATGCCTCCTACTCCATTCTTCTTGCGCAGGATTGCTTTTGCAATACGAGGTCTTTTATGGTTCCAGACAAATTCTATGATTGCCTTTTCTAGATCTCTGAAGAATATCTCTGGTATTTTGATTGGAATTGCATTAAACATGTAGATTAATTTGGGTAGAATTGCCATTTTGATTATGTTAATTCTTCCAATCCAGGAGCATGGGATGTCCTTCCACATTTTTATGTCACTTTCAATGTCTCTTTTAAGATTTTCGTAGTTTTCTTTATAAAGGTCTTTGACTTTCTTAGTTAGGTTTATCCCTAGGTATCTTATACACCTTGTGGCTACAGTGAAAGGGATTCCTTTCTTCAGCTCTGCTTCGTTCAACTTGTTGTTTATAAATAGAAATGCTATAGATTTTTGGATATTAATTTTGTATCCTGCCACCTTACTGTATTCACTTATTACTTCAAGCAGTTTTTTCATGGATACCTTTGGGTCTTCTAAGTATACCATCATGTCATCTGCAAATAAAGATATTTTCAATTCTTCTTTGCCTATTCGAATGCCTTTAATATTATTCTCTTCTCTGATTCCAATAGCTAAGACTTCCAGTACTATATTAGGGAGCAGTGGAGAAAGTGGGCAGCCTTGCCTAGTACCTGTTTTCAGAGGAAAAGCTTTCAGCTTTTCCCCATTCAGTATAATGTTAGCTGTAGGTTTTTCATAGATTGCTTTTATTGTGTTCAGAAATGACCCTTCTATACCAATCTTACTGAGAGTCTTAATCATAAAAGGATGTTGTATTTTATCAAATGCTTTCTCCACATCAATTGAGATGATCATATGGTTTTTATCTTTCTTTCTGTTAATGTGGTGTATTACATTTATGGTCTTGCGTATATTAAACCACCCTTGCATCCCTGGTATAAAGCCTACCTGATCGTGATGAATGATCTTTGTTATATGTTGTTGGATACGATTTGCGAGTATCTTGTTGAGAATTTTCGCATCTATATTCATCAATGATATCGGTCTGTAGTTTTCCTTTTTTGTCATATCTTTATCTGTTTTGGGGATGAGGATGATGGAGGCTTCATAAAATGAATTTGGAAGGTTTCCTTCCTTTAGAATCTTTAGAAATAATTTTAGTAGGATAGGGGTTAACTCTTCCTTAAAAGTTTTGTAGAATTCAGAAGTGAAGCCATCTGGGCCTGGGCTTTTCTTTGTTGGGAGATTATTTATTACTGATTCAATCTCCTGGCTTGTTATGGGTCTATTCAGGTCCTCTATGTCTTCCTGATCCAATCTTGGTAGATTATATGCATCCAGGAATTTGTCCATCTCCTCCAGGTTATCTTGTTTGTTGGCGTAAAGTTGCTCATAGTATCCTCTAATGATATTTTGTATTTCTGCTATGTCTGTGGTAATATTGCCTGTTTCATCACATATTTGATTAATCTGGTTTCTTTCTTTCTTCTTCTTAATCAGTCTAGCCAATGGTGTGTCGATCTTGTTAATCTTTTCAAAGAACCAGCTTTTGCTTTCATTTATTTTCTGTATGGTTTGTTTATTTTCTATTTCATTTATTTCTGCTCGAACCTTTATTATTTCTTTTTGCCTGGCATTTTGGGGGTTTGTTTGTTGTTGTTTTTCCAATTCTCTGCGGCATGATGATAAGTTATCTACTTGCCATCTTTCTATCCTTTTCTTATGTGCACTTATTGCTATGAATTTCCCTCTTATGACTGCTTTTGCTGTGTCCCATAGATTCTGGACACTTGTGTACTCATTTTCATTAGTTTCCATAAATTTTTTTATTTCAGCCTTAATTTCTTCAGTAGTGAAGAAGTCATTCAGAAGTAGGTTGTTCAGTCTCCATGTGTTCGTGTATCTTCGGGGTTGTGTCTTGAAATTAATCTTGAGTTTAATTCCATCATGGTCAGAGAAGATGCTGGGTACAGTTTCTATGCCTTTGAATCTATAAAGGCTTGATTTGTGTCCTAATATATGATCTATCTTTGAAAAGGTCCCATGTCGGGGTGAGAAAAATGTATATGTTGTGGATGTAGGGTGGAAAGTTCTATAGATATCTGTCAAGCCCATTCCATTTATAGTATCATTTAAGTCCTGTATCTCTCTATTTATTTTCTGTCTAGAAGATCTGTCTATAGGAGATAATGGGGTGTTGAGATCTCCAACAAGTATAGTATTTCTCCCTATTTCTCCTTTTAGCTCCAGCAGTCTTTCCTTCACATATTTAGGTGCACCTGAGTTGGGTGCATAGATATTTATAAGGGTTATGTCTTCTTGCTGGATTACCCAATTTACTATTATATAATGCCCTTCTTTGTCTCTTCTTACAGTCTTTGTCTTGAAATCTATTTTGTCTGAGATCAATATCGCTACTCCAGCCTTTTTTTGATTTCCATTTGCATGGAGTATCTTTTTCCAGCCCTTGACTGTTAGTCTATGTATGTCTTTATCCATAAGGTGAGTTTCTTGTAGGCAACAGATAGAGGGTTTCTGTTTTCTTATCCATTCAGCCAGTCTATGTCTCTTAACTGGAGAATTTAATCCATTGACATTCAATGTAATTATTGATATTTCCATACCCGATCCTATCATTAAGTGAGCCATTATCTTGATTGCTTTTTGTTCTCGTATAACTGTCTCTGATTTTTAGCTTTCCTGGTATAATACTCCCTTCAGAACTTCTTGAAGAGCTGGTCTGGAGTTGGTAAATTCCTTCAAATTTTGTTTATTCGAGAATGTTTTTATCTTTTTTCCCATATGAAAGATAATTTTGCCGGGTTATAGTATTCTTGGTTGAAATTGTTTTTCACTCAACACTTTTACTATGCTTCCCCATTCTTTCCTTTCCTGCATTGTTTCGGCCGAGAGATCCGATGTTAGCCTGATGGGGTGATCTTTGTAAGTAACCTGGCGTTTCCCTCTTGCCAATTTTAGTATATTGTCTTTATCTGTTGTTTTTGCCAGTCTGGCTATAATGTGCCTTGGAGAAGATCTTCTTGGGTTGATTCTACCCGGGGTCCTATGTATTTCCTGGGTCTGGATACTTGAATGCCTTTCTAGATTTGGAAAGTTTTCTTCCAGGATTTCGTGGAATAAATTATCTAGGCCCTTATTATTTTCTTCCTCTTCTGGAATACCAATTATCCGGATGTTGGGGCGCTTAATAGTATCCAGTATTCCTCGTATATTATCCTCATTTTTCATGGTTGTTTTCTCAATCTTCTTGATACTTTTTTCTAGGTCAGATGTTTTGTCTTCTACATTGGAGATTTGATCTTCTGCCTGGTCTAACCTACTTTTAATACTTTCAAGGGAGGTTTTGATTTCCTGTATCACATTCTTCAATCCTAAAAGTTCCATCTGGTTCTTGTTTAAGGTATCCATTTCTTCTTTCAAGTCATTGAAGGACTTCCTCATCTCCTGGAGCTCCTTGTCTCTTTTCTCTTCCATCTCAGTTAGTTTGGTCACTACAAATAATCTGAATTCCTTATCAGACATGTCCACCACGTCCATTGTATTAAGTGTGGGTGGTGTAGGCTTGATGATTTCCCTTGGGAGAGAGGCCTTTTCTTGGTTGCTCATATTTCTTGAGCCTCTGTGATTGTTCCTAGTCATCAGGTAATCTATATGTTTCTTCCTAACTGATTGTTAAAAGTTGTACAGGCTTAGAAAATTGATGATTTCCCTTATGGTTGTCCTACCTGTTGCTCACAATTACCATTAACTGTTGCCACTACCCTGGATGGCCCAAAGTCCTCACTGTCTCTAAGGAGAGGTGAGTCTTCAATTGACTGAATAAGCAACACCCCAAAAGCAAAGAAAAACAGAATGAAAAAAGGAAATCGCGCGGTGCGTGTGCGTGCCGCGCGCTATTAAAATCAGTACAATTCAAAGAGTCCAAAGACTAGTGGGAAAGGGTCAGAAGATGAGTGACAAGACCAGGTTGGTCGGGCCTACACCCTGAGTCGGCCTGGAGCCCAGAACTGCTGGCCGGCTTGATCCGGGTTGCGGGTTGGGTGGGCTGGGAGTTCGCCTTAAAGTCCCAGACAACCAACCTGGGGTCCAAGGAGGAGAAACGGTGGGGATGCGTGGAGATTCAGAAGGGTTGGGCCTGCAGCCTGAGTCCACCTGGAGCCCGGAACTGCTGGCCGGCTTGATCCGGGTTGCGGGTGGGGTGGGCTGGGAGTTCGCCTTAAAGTCCCAGACAACCAACCTGGGGTCCAAGGAGGAGAAACGGTGGGGATGCGTGGAGATTCAGAAGGGTTGGGCCTGCAGCCTGAGTCCGCCTGGAGCCCGGAACTGCTGGCCAGCTTGATCCGGGTTGCGGGTGGGGTGGGCTGGGAGTTCGCCTTAAAGTCCCAGACAACCAACCTGGGGTCCAAGGAGGAGAAACGGTGGGGATGCGTGGAGATTCAGAAGGGTTGGGCCTGCAGCCTGAGTCCACCTGGAGCCCGGAACTGCTGGCTGGCTTGATCCGGGTTGCGGGTGGGGTGGGCTGGGAGTTCGCCTTAAAGTCCCAGACAACCAACCTGGGGTCCAAGGAGGAGAAACGGTGGGGATGCGTGGAGATTCAGAAGGGTTGGGCCTGCAGCCTGAGTCCCCAAGACGTTCTACATTGACAGTCGTGCTTGGAGAAACCTAGGCTCCATCAACACTGAATTGCAAAATGTGCAGAGGATCATGGTGGCCAATATTGAAGAAGTGTTGCAATGGGGAGACGCACTTTCAGCATTGGATTCAAAGGCAAACAATTTGTCCGTTCTGTCCAAGAAATACCTTCAGGATTGAACATTGTTTCACTTATGCCAAACTTGCTGCAGTAGCTGTATTTTTCATCATGTTAATAGCCACGATTCTGTTGGCTGTGAAGTAGTGGATCCAGGCACTGGTAAGGAAGAACCTAGAACCAAGCAGGTGTGTGTTTTCAGGAAGCTGAGCTCACAGGGATGTGTATTAGATCCAAGTGGAATTTCTGCCTCTAAAAACCTTGCAAGAAAAGACATGTCTTGAAAATGAAAAATTACACCTCATTTAAGGCAGCTTAACCCTGGGTAGAAAGTCTCTTTTGATGTCAGAGACTTTCTCTGGGTGCTAAGCTATATATGTTAGAGAACAGTAGATTGTTTTATTCCTTTTTTTCTCCCAGTACATTTTACAAACAGCACCGACAAGAGCATTCTCATTCTTTCATGGAGTCATTAGTGAGACTTAGCTTAGCCAACATATGCTAGCAACATCCTGAAGTTCCTTCAAAGATGGCAGTCCTTTGGAAAGTTTTTTTTACTCCAATCAACATTACTTTTGTTGGTGACACTTGTGATTTTCAGTAATCTGAGTTTTAAATGGCCTTTCAAGCAAGACTCCAGTATGTGAAAGTTAATTGCTGTGATGCACAGATCTTGCCTTTGGCCCCTGTAGGAAGTTAATCATTGTTGTTTTCCTTTTCTGATATTTTGCTTATTGCACAACTACTTTAGGGTTAAATGAATTATACTAAAATACCTTGAAATTTAAAAAAAGAAAGTGGACAAATGAACATTTAATGCTGAATGAAATAAGCCAGGCTATGAAGGAGAGACATTTTATGCCTCTACTTAATAATATACAGACTGTACACACTCTATGGATGAAAATCAAAATAGAGCATATAGAAGTATGGGAAATGGTTATGGATATCAGTGTGGAAAGAGGGTGGGAGAAGGAAGAGAGTGTGAGAAAAGAGATTAAGGAGAAAAATAGAGAGGCAAAACATCTGTTGCTGATAATGTGTACATCCCCAAATGGACAAGTGTGAAATGTATTCATGCTGGAAAATTCACTTTACAAATGAAGTGATGTATAGTGATTAAATTTTAAAAATTCTTTAAATTAACAAAATGATTCATAATGAAAAAGAGTGGCATTGTTTTACATGTTTGTAAATATATATTTTTAAATATCTGACTTAGTGAAAGATAACTGGGTCCTCAAATCTGCTTTTGTATTGAGTGTGTTATAATATCACATACAGGTCGTATCTTAAAACCTCCTCTGTGTATTCATGAAAGAATAAATGTATAAAAGATAAATGATGTCTTAGTATTATAAAATAGCTCTGACCTTGAATACCCTTAAACAGCTCTTGATCAGCTCCCAGACCATACGTTGAGAACTACTGCTATAGTTTAATTTTCTTATTGTATAAATAATAATGCTAGATCTTTTGGGGCCAGCAGGTGATGTATTGGTTAAGGTGCTAGATTTCCACATGGTCAACCGCTATTGGAGTCCTGAATTGGCAGTCTTAAAATCACACTGGACACGTGCCCCAAATTCTGAGAGGGAAATGAGGGAGAAGGGGTTGTGGTGTAACGATCACCCCAGGGGGTGATTTCTCACTTTCTGTCTTGCTGTTTCTCTCTGTATCTCTAGGAAAAGCATGCACCATATAGCAAAAATCTCTCAAAAAATAAATAAAATAAGAATGGCAGATCTCAGAGAAAGAGAAATCCAAAATTACTCAGCCTTTTAATAGTAGAACACAGATCTTAGATGGTTTGTCTAATTTCTTTTGGATTAGTTTCTCAACTGAAATCTGGAAAATATACTCTAGCAGCCTTTCCAGTTCTTTCTAGTTGAAAAGGTGTCAGAATATATTAACCACAGTATTTTTTAAACACAACATGAAAATCAATAAACTTGATATATCATGCAACAGGCATAGTATGCTTAACTTTAATTTTGATATTTTAATTAAGATCTAAGTAATACTTACCATAACTATCTTGTTCATGTTATACCAAAGCTCCTAGATGGGATTACTATTATATATTTGCTTAATTAATGAGTGAGTGAACAAGTACAGCACCCAATCCATGCAAGCTCTTAATGACAAACTGCAAAGTAAGTACTGTCGGCGTCCGCCCCCGGGCTCGGCGCTACTATGGAAGAAGCATAAAAAATGAGACAAAAGGTAGAGTAGAAACAGACACAGGCAGCCTGAGCCTAGGTAGGCCAAGCAACCTGTGCCGCCCAGATGAACTGGACGTCTTTATTTATAGAACAAGGAGACATTACATATGTATGTTTTACGACACTTCATACATTGGTTGCCAGGTTACAGACAATAAGAAGCAGTTAACAAATCTATGAGGGCTTAGTCACACCAGGCCAGGTGTATCCCTTGGTGATAATCCCATCAAGAGAAAATCTCATCTTCCTTTCTAATGCAGAGAACTAGCTGTTAGGTGTGGGGAAGGAGCTAAAGATCTTCTCGCACCACCACACCCAGAGTAGGCTAAGGAACCTTTCAGATGCAGAGCAGGGATTGGATTTTACCAAGATGTTTCTTGAAGTCTATCACATGTGTCTGTTGAAACGCTCCTAGCAATTTCCACCCTTGCTCTGTCTGCAGCCAAGGTCAAGGAAAGACAAATTACAAGGTTCTGCCAAACCCTAAAAGAGCATGTGGTGTTTGCTCAGAGCATGTCCCCACACCTCAGACTCTCTCTTTTAAACATGTCCCCACAAAGTACCATAAATACATAAAGTAGATTAACTACAATATTATTGTTTTTATATATTTCATGTCTGAAATACAATTCCATCATATCTTCTAGAAAAATTGTCTCAAGTACTGGCTGAGAGGGTGATGTGTATATTGAGACTCCAAATAAAGTGGTCATCATATGAATATTTTAAAATATGACAGAGTTGTTCTGAAATGTAGCATTTTTCATTCTGTAACCAGACGTTATTTTTGTTGGTTTTTAAGAAGTCAAGGAATCTTCTTGGCCTGCTAGAGATAATTCCCTTTGTAGCCTACCAGGTAGTTCAAATCCTCTTTACATGGTTCAGACCAGAAAAGCTGGTCGAATGGAGGAAATTCTTCCTAAGAAACCAACTCCTAACTTTCATTCTTTTCAGGCTCTACATTCTTTGGTTCTGACTCATGAGTCATGTCTACCTCTCCTTTCATTAATTTACTGACATAATGGTAATTCTCTCTCAATGAATAAATTTAAAACCGAAGCAAAGCAAACATTTTTCATGTCAAGGGCTGCTTTGTCCCATGTTTTCCTTTGAGCACATTCTTCCCAGGTCTTACTGGACTGCAAATGGCCCTCAGGAAGTTGAGAACTGCCAGCTCCAATTAACTCTTTTCTCTTCCCAAAGATGATATAATGAGGATGCCTCCATCAGGTCACCACTACTCCTACCTGAACTCTGGGCCACCAGCCCCACACCTTTACAATATTGATCATAGTGCTGCATGTCTACTTGCTAGGAATATTTAGAACCCTATTTAAGCTTCTCTTCTTTAAAATTATAGTTTCTTAAAAGGTCTTGAAAATTCTGTTTTTATGCACATTTAATTGTGAGACCCTTAGGACTAAAGAACTAAATAGGCAAATATTTCAAACAAACCATTTTATTGAACATAGATAATATATCCTTTCTCTGAAGAATTAAATCAAAATAGATAGAAATAAGCAGCACACATGGAATCCTGAGCCTCTCAATTTGTTTGGTGGTAGATTAAAGGCCTCTGGTGAGCTCTAAACTTCCCAATATTCTCAGACTGAACCTCTCCATTGGAACTGTCAGCAGTAAGAGTTAACCCTGAGATAAAATGTTTTTGTTTAACTTACTGGCTACTGCAATCAGAAAACATAGACAGGTCCTATTTATAAAGACAGCTACTCTCAGGAAGAATTGCTGCTCCTAAACCTCTAGAGAAACAATCACATTTACCGTGAACTAAAATTGTTATTTCCAGGATGGAGAAAATGGTTATGATAACCTTGCTTATGTTTGCTCTTGGGATCAACTACTGGTCTTGCACAGGTAAGACACTCAACTACAGGGCCACTTGCTCTTAATGATTGAAGTCACGTTGTGTGGAGCCTCACTGAGGCTCCATGTACTTGTGTTTTCAGGGTTTCCACGGTATGCAGATCCCCTCGTGGATGAAGCCTTCAATGCCTCTGTCAAAGAAGCAAATGCCCGGTTACGATGTCTATTTCTCTTTCGACCATACAGAAGTTCACTGAGAAATGTAAGTGTCCAAGGGTGTGTTCTCGACTCTTCTTCATACTACTATCTTTTGTCATTTTGTTGGATACACTTTAAACATTTTTCCAGTTTAGAATATACTAGCTACTCAATATCTTTAAAAAATTTATCCTCATTAATTTATAAGACTTTATGTCTATATTTTAAATTTTGTTTAATTTTATAAATTTAATCCCTATACATCACATAGTTTGTAAATTGAATTTACCCAACATGAAAACACTTTATACTAGTCTAGTTGAGGATATAAAACAAGTTATTATCAACATATAATCCATTTCTGTGACCCATAAATGTCTTGCTTCTCTATTTCCCTCTAATTTCTTTCCTTACACAGTACACCTTCTCCCACCCTCTTACCACATTGTCTCCCGTATCCGTAACAATTTTCAATGTTTTTATGTCCTCTAATCTTTCAATTTCCACCATAGAATGTGTACTGTTGTTAAATATTAAGTGGAGTCATATAAAGTCTCTTTTTCATTGCCTGGCTTATTTCATTAATCAGTAAAGCTTTTAAATTTGTTCACTTTCTATCAGATGCCAGAGTCTTGTTGTTTTTTTTATGGCTAAGTAGTATTCCATAGAGTATATATGCCATACTTTTCTCAATCCATTAATCTGTTTATGGACATTTGTGTTGGTTCAATGTCTTAGCAATTGTGAATAACAGTTCAATAAACACAGATATGCAAATACTTTTCCAGCTTAGCATTTTCTTGTTTGATTTTAATCAATTTATTTTTCTTCAGAAACGTGTTTCACAGTAGAAAATATCACAGATAATGCAGTACATATTTCCAGAATAACAAGTGGAGTGGGTTTTGAATGTTCACAATATAATATAATGTTAAATATTGAAGGTGGTGAGTATGTTAATATTGATTTGTTCATTATACTCTGCACACATGATTTTAAAGATCATTCTATACCCTATAAAGTTGTGTAATGATTATAAGTGTCATAAATTACATTAAATATGTAAAAAAGAATGAGCTGGCTAGTCATCTCTAATACTGTTTTCTGATAAAGAAAGAATGATAATTTTTTCTCATGAGGTTCTCAAAGCTACTTCTAATGACTGATTCTTCCACTGAATTCTTCCCTCTGATTTTGTCTTCTGTTTTCCTGTGTCCTGTTTTTGTATCTGAAGTCCTCCTAGTTCTTCCTGAAGTGTTTTAGTGAGAACTACTTGCTTATTAAAATGAGCCTCCTTTCATATTCAGCAGTTCTTCTTCTAATACTTACAGAAAATCAATTCTGGCTTTTGAACCAAAGACCTCTACCTTCCTGTGTCAATTTGGCATGATTCTGTTTGTTGTTAGCCTTGGGAAACAGGAAAAGAATTTTCTTGGGATTCCATGACTACATATGTGATAGGCAAGGAAAATGTAGAACTGTCTTTCAAAGAAAATGAGAAACAGAGGCAGTAAATCACATCCCACCTTCCCCCTGTTTCCCAGCTGACTAAACTGCTTGTCATCTTAACGGGAGTCATTTGGAAGTAGGAATAGACATACTTTCAAGTACATTTAGGTTAAGGTGAGCATTATAGTAGGTTCTGTGAAGTTAAATACATTAGGAATGAAAAGGCTGTGCAGCTGTATTGCATAAAACTAACAATGGAGACATGGCCAGGAGTTCAGGAATCAACCCCTTTCTTGCAGAGGCCATGTGGCTGTGGTTTCTTTTGGCCTGTTTGTTCCCTCCTGTTGTTCCTGGAGGCCTCTTTACCTTTTCCTGTCTACTACTCTGCACAGCACCCAAGTCATGATTTTCTAGCCCATGTCCCCTAATACAAAATATTCATCTTGATTTCTTCAGAAACAGGCTAGATTTCTTTTCCAAATTCTGAAAAAAAAATTGAGTTGTCCCAGTTGTCATTTCCTTAATCATTTATCACAAAGCCTAAGAGCTCTGCTCTACTTACATACCCCTTCAGAACCAGGCTTTCATGGCCAGAGTGAGGCTGCTTGGACTTGGACATTGTGGTATGGATACACCATGAGATACCTGCGGTCAGCTGCCATGCAAAAGTTTGAAGTGCTCTGGAAGAGGACTAGATCAGAATAAGGAAGCCCCTTCTCGAAAACAGCTTGTATTGACTTCCATATTTAGTTTCTATTAATATTTAATGAAATCTACTTGTGGTGTTGTGGAATACATGCCCTCTTGCTAGTCTCACAGATGAACATTTTAAATTTACTAGAAATAGATCTATAGCTCACTATAGAAGATAGTAGTTAATTAAATGGAGACAAGAGAACTAACTACTGATACTGTGGGTATCTGGTCTATGCAATCAAGCTCACATGTGGTGTATCCCACCAGGTCACATGAAGTATGTGTGTCATCTTGGTGTGGTATTCAGTCCTGAACCCCCCTACACATACACTTAAAATATGATGTGTGTAACCCTTATTACTACTAAATAAAATATACCACTTTGTCTTATGTATACTACAGTTCTACAAAGAAGTCTGCTAATTCTTGCTTTTCCTTGGCCACTTTTTTATTTATTTACTTTCTTATTTATATTAAACATTCAGTCACTATCACTTCTCTTGTAATGTGAATTTTGTCAAAATTAATACACTTCACACCAGGTGAGTTGATGATACTTTACACATTATCATAAACAGATAATAAACCATTTATGTTCCATAGGCCATTCTCTTTTTTTAATTTTTTGAGATAAAGTACAAATTTATTTTGGTAAAAACAAATTTGAAATCCATAGTTTATGTCAGTATACATTTTCTGTGAACTTTTTGAAGCCCCTCTTACTTAGAGATTTAAGTCATTGGGTGATTCATGATCCAATCTGAACATGTCCTCTAGTAAGAGGAAGTGAAGACACAGACATGTACAGAGAGAATACATGTAAAGACATGGAAAGATAGTGACTGTCTGCCAGTGCAGAATGCTAAGCAAATACTTTATATTTTTAAATATATATTTTAATTTCTTTTATACATTCAATCACTATATATCACTTAGCTTGTAAAGTGAATTTTCACAACATGAACACACTTCACATCAGTCCAGTTGAGGATCCTCGACACTTTATCATCAACAGATATTAGCCCATTTCTGTGTCCCATAAAAGCCTTGCCTCTCTATTCTTTCTCATTAATTTCTTTCCTCACACTATGCCCCTTCTCCCATTCTCTTTCCACACTGTATCCAATATAAGACACATTGTGCCTTCTTGAGCTTAGGAACACTAGGAACACACAAGATAGCTCTTTAGAAGAGAGAGAGAGAGAGAGAGAGAGAGAGAGAGAGAGAGAGAGAGAGAGAGAGAGAGAGAGAGAGAAAACCCCTGGGGGGGATGGCCATGCCAAAATCCCTTCTCCTATATTCTCCTCTCAGTACTTTGGGAATACATGAATACATGCCCATCATGGTTTTTTATGTCATCAGGTCTGGGACTCAAACCACAAAGTTGGCATATTGTATTCAGCATCTTAACTATCATGCTACTGGATAGCCCTGAAATTACCACCAAAAAGCACAAAAATGCAAAAGCCATTGCACTAAGCAGACCACAGGAAGCACACTAGTTTGTAGACTGAGAGCAAAAAGAAGGTAGATTATTGCCTGTTTGACCTCATCTGGGAACATTATTTCAGACAACTGACAGTTTTCACTACTCTGCACATGTCCATGATTTCAAAAGCACAGTAAAGATAAATTTGGGGGTTCCAAATGAACGTTAGTGAGGAGGAAAATTCAAAATATCCATGAATAATGAATATCACTGTTGGAAGTAAGACTTAAAGGTTGTCATCTCAAGATAAAAGGAAGTTTATTGAGAAAGAGTGCCTGGGATCTGCAGCCAGAGGTGCTTCAGCCCACTCTCCAGATAAGAGGAGGGTATTTAATAAGGCAACTGATTATGCTATTTTGAGAGGTTGTATGACACATTTTGAAGGTACCAAATGTTTTTTGGTTTTGCTTTATTTGGGCTGTTAGACTTCGTACTTATTTTAAATCCCCAAGTAACAGTTTTTGGTCGGATGCCTTTACAATGATGATCCATCATTAATCAACTGTTAGAAGCAATATTCGCCTTGGTGTTACCACATCTACATTGCAATTCCATATTTTGTCATAAAAAATGTTGTATGACTGGTCAATCACTTTTCATCTCTAGTCTTTAGGATGAAGGCATGACACCAAGTGATTGTTAAGATAATTGATCTTTCATTGTGTAAATTTTATCAGTTTTTTTTTTTCCACACTGGGGAGGCAGAATCATTTCTAGCACCATGAACTTTAGAAACACATCTGTTGTGGGACTAGTAGATAGCATAATGGTTACACCATCTGGACTTGTTGGACTCTCAAGTATTCAACCATGGTTCTAGTCCTGGACCTGGTGGCTTAAAAGTCACGCTGGGTGCATGTGTGTGTGCATGTATTCCCAGAATCTTGAAAGGAAAGTGGAGAAGGAACTCTGGTTTGGGCATCCACCTGGGGGAGTGATTTCTAACTTTCTGTCTTTCTATTTCTCTCTGTCTCGCTGGTGAGTGCATGTGCTCTATAGCAAAAACCTCTATCTAAAAAAAGAAACAAACAAACACATCTATTGCAAACTGACACTTTGTTTCTGTGAAGGTTTCTGTCCGTGAAGATAACTCTGTAAACCTGACTTTCTGGTTCCTAATGAGAGAAACTGAATGCCGGAAAAATTCTGAAGCAGATCCTTATATGTGTGCCTTCTTTAGCAGGGGATACAGGGTGAGTGTAACGGAAATGAAATGAATCTCATAAACTAACTCAAAGAAGATCCTAACTTCTTCCATGGCCTGGAGCTGATTCAGAGTCTCATGAAGAGCTCAGCCATTGCCTGTCTGGCTTCTGGCCACATCAATGTGTTCCTTGGAGGGGACAATGTGGTATAGTGGTGGATGTGGAGCTGTGGAGCTTGCGATCCTAGCAAATTATTTAACCTCCGGTGCTTCCATTTAATACTCTAAAATGGGGCTGAATTTGTATCAAGCAAAGTGAGTATAAAGAGGCCAATGACAAAGAAAAATAAAAGACACATTTTCAATTATATGATACATAGTATCCCCAACTGGATTGGTGTGAAATGTGTTCATGTTGGAAAGTTCTCTTTACAAGATAAGTGATGCATAGTGATTGAATATATAAAAGATATTAAAATAAAATATATTAAATTAAAAAATAAAATAAATGAATGGAAGGTTATGATTTTGTTCCTGGCATGTGACCTTATTGTTGCCCTTCATCTGTTCCTGTTGGGGATTGATTCTAGGATCCCTTCAGAAATAGCAAAATGCCTCTGTGTGTATATTCATTTTTCCTGCATCATTTTACCAAACCATACACGATTGCTTGATTTACTGGTAGAAGTTAATCCTTTGTATAAGTAACTACATATATTTCATTCTTTTGCCTTTTCCAGGATAAAGCCTTCTGTGAGAGCATTGTGAAGGTGTCTGAAAATAGACTGCAATCTGTGAAAACTGACTGCACCCTCTATCCTATAGCATCATCTGCTCCTTTCATACCTTGAGGTATGACAAAGGGTTCTGCTTCACTCAGACAGTGTCTTCTGGGGGCTATGTGTGGCACGGTGGTTTGAAGGTATAGCTGTATTATTTTTTCAATTAATTTATTTATTTTTGTATATACATTCAATCATATTGTTTAGCTACAATGTGAGCATTTCAATATGTGAACATTTCTCCCCAGTCCCGTTGATCAAAAAATCTTCAACCGATAACACCACACTTCCCCATCTCGTCAATGCTCTACCTCTGTATCCCTTCTCCAAATGTCCTCCCTCATCTGGCATTCACACCCATCTCATGTTTGTACAACCGTTAGTCCATCAGTTTCCGTCATAGAATGCGGACATTCAGTATATGTTAAGTGGAGACATACAATGTTTCTCCTTCATAGCCCGGTTGGCCTCACTCAGCAGTAAATCTTCCATATTCTTCCACTTTCTGTCAAAAGCCAGGGTTTTTTTGGTTTTTATGGCTGAGTAGTATTCCACAGAGTATATAATTCTTCTGTCCTTTGGGTAGATACCAAGGAGTGGGATTGCTGGATCATATGGTAGTTCTATTTGTAGATATTTGGGGAATCTCTAAATTGTTCTCCACATGGCTGGTCCAATTTTTGAGCAGTGTAAGAGAGTTCCCCTTTCACCACAACTCCACCAGTGCTTATCTTTTTTTTTGTTATTTTTGTCTTAGTCATTCTGGTTGTTGTTTTGATCTGCATTTCCCTTACAATGAGGGATGTTAAGCATTTTTCATATGCCTTTTGGCTATTCATATGTCATCCTTAGAGAGTGGTTTTCACAACTCATTCTCCCATCTTTTAATAGGGTTGATCATCTTTTTATTTCTGAACAGAGGGTTGAGTTCCTTGTATATTCTGGTTATTAGTTCCTTATCTGATGCATAGTTTAAAAAATATTTTCCCACTCTGAGGGCTGTCGATTCATACTAATTACTGTGTATTTTGCCATGCAGAAACTTCTAAGTCTGATGTAATCCCACTTGTTTAATTTGGGGATTATCGACTGCACTTTGGGGATCTTATTTAAGAAGTCTTTGCCTACCCCAATGTCTCCCAGAGTTTTCCCAGTGTTTTCCAGGAGCATTTTTATAGTTTGAGGTGTTAGGTTTAGATCTGTGATCCATCTTGAGATGATTTTTGTCAATGTTGAGAGGTGTAGGTTCAGATTCTTCTTTCTGCTGGTGGAAATCCAGTTTTTCCAGCACCATCTATTGAAGAGATTTCCCTTTTCCCACTGGATTGACTGGCACCCCTTGTCAAAAACCAGTTCACTGTTTTGATTACTTCAGCTTTATATTATATTTTTGGGTCTGAGAGTGAGATACCACCCACTCCACTCTTTTTGTGCAGGATTGCTTTGGCATACGGGGTCTTTTAAGATTCCAGACAAATTTTGATTGTCTTTTCTAGATCTGTTTAGAATGTGTCTGGTACTTTGATTGGGATTGCATTAAACATGTAGATTAATTTAGGTAGAATTGCCATTTTGATTGATTATATTAATTCCTTTTTTTTTTTTTTTGAGAGGTTTTTGCTATGGGGTGCGTGTGCTAGCCAGCCAGACAGAGAGAGACAGAAAGACAGAATGTGAGAAATTACCCCCCAGGGAGGATGGCCATGCCGCAATCCCTTCTCCTCCATTCTCCTCTCGGGATCTTGGGCACGCATGCACACGCGCCTGGTGTGAGTTTAAGCCACCGGGTCCAGGACTCGAACCGTGGTCGACTATGTGAGAGTCCAGCAACATAGCCATTACGCTAACTGCTGGTCCCAATTATATTAATTCATACCATCCAGGAACATGGGAAATTTTCCCACTTTTTTGTGTCATTTTCAATTTCTTTTTTTAGCTTCTCATAGTTTTATTTATGGAGGTCTTTAACTTCTTTGGTTAGATTCATTCCTAAGTATCTTATACTTTTAGTGACTAAGGTAAATGGAATTACTTTTTACAGTTCTATCAGAAAAATAGATAGGCAAATTTACTTGCCTATTTGCTTGTTGTTTGTATATAGAAATGATATAGATTTCTGTATATTGATTTCGTATCTTGCAACATTACTGTATTCATGTATTACTTCCAGGAATTATTTTCATGAAAACCATTGGTTCTTGGGAACCAGCAGTTAGCGTAACGGCTATGTCTCTGGACTCCCACGTAGTCGACCGCGATTCGTGTCCCAGACCCGGTGGCTTAAAACTCACGCCGGGCGCGTGTGCATGCGTGCCCAAGATCCCGAGAGGAGAATGGAGGAGAAGGGATTGTGGCGTGACCATCCACCCTGGGGGTGATTTCTCACTTTCTGTCTCTATGTCTCTCTCTGTCTGTCTGGCGAGCACACGCGCCCTATAGCAAAGATCTCGCAAAAAAAAAAAAAAAAAAAAAAAAAAAAAAAAAAAAAAAAAAAAAAAAAAAAAAAAAAAAAAACATTGGTTCTTCTATGTATATATACTATCATGCCATCTGAAAATAGAGTTTCACCTCTTCTCTTCCTATTTGAATGCCTTTTACTTTTTCCTATTTTCTGATTGCATTGGCGAGGACTTTTAGTACTACATTGTAAAGGAGTGGAGAAAGTGGACGTCCTTGTCTTGTACCCATTTTTAGTGGAAAAGCTTTCTCCATTCAGGATGATGTTCGCTGCAGGTTTTTCATTGGTAGCTTTTATTGTGTTGGGAAATGACCCTTATATGATGATTTTGCTGACAGTTTTGATCATGAAGGAATGTTGTATCTAGTGAAATAATTTTTTTGCATCAATTGATATGATCATATGGTTTTTAACTTTTTTTCCTCTTAACATGGTGTACTATATTTATGGTTTCACATATGTTGAACCATCCTTGAATTTCTGGAATAAAGCCTATTTGATCATGATGTATAATCTTTTTTTATAAGTTGCTTGATATGATTTGCTAATATCTTGTTGAGAATCTTTACATCTACATTCATCAGAGATATTGGTCTATAGTTTTCCTTCCTGGTCCTGTCCTTATCTGTTTTAAGGATAAGGGTGATAGAGGCTTCATAGAATGATTTAGGGAGAGATTCACCCTTTTGTATCTTTATAAATAACTTCAGCAGAATGGCCATAAACTCTTCTTTGAAAGTTTCATAGAATTCAGAGATTAAGCCATCAGGACCAGGGCTGTTTTTTTGTTGTGAGGTATTTATTACTGATTCAATCTCCTGGCTTGTTATGGGCCTATTCAGACTTTCTATATCCTGCTGTCTCAATCTTGGTAGATTATATGTGTCCAGGAATTTGTTCCTCTCATCTAGATTGTCTTTTTTCTTGTCATAAAGTTGTTCATAGTATCCTCTAATGATGTTTTGTATTTCTGCTATGTCTCTTGCTATATTTCCTGCTTTATTGCAGATTTGATTCACCTGGTTCCTTTCTCTCTGCTTCTTAGTAAGTCTCACTAGTGGTGTATGATTTTGTTTATCTTTTCAAAGAACCAGCTTTTGCTTTCATTCACTTTCCGTATTGTTCATTTATTTTCTATTTTACTTATTTCTGTTTGTGTCTTTATTATTTCATTTCTCCTGAAGTTTTGTTTTGTTTTGTTTTGTTGCTGTTTCTGTTGCTTTTTAAGTTCTCTGAGGCATGATGTTAGGTGATCAATTGGCCTTCTTTCCATATTCCTCTTATGTACACTAGTTGCTATAAACTTTCCTCTTATTACTGCTTTAACAGTGTCTCAAAGGTGATAGAAACTCGTGTCCTCATTGTCATTGACTTCTATGAATCTTTTGATCTCAGACTTATTTCTTCAGTAACTTTGTAGTCATTCAAGAGTACGTTTTTTAGTTTCCATTTATTTGAGTATTTTTTTTTAGGATTTCTCTTGAAATTAAGATAAAGTTTAATTCCATCATGGTTGGAGAAGATGCTGGGTATAGTTTCTATGTCTTTAAATCTATAGAGGCTTGCCTTGTGCCCTATCATGTGGTCAATATTCAAAACGGTTTCACGTGGGGGGATGAGAAAAAAATTGTATCTCATGGGTTTAAGATGGAAAGTTCTATAGATGTCTGTTAGTCCACTTGGTTTATGGTATCAATTAGATCTTTTATCTCTTCACCTATTTTTTTTCTAAATGAGCTGTCCAGAGGGCATGATGGTATGTTGAGGTCTCCAACAATTAGTGTGTTGTAGTCTATCTCTCCTTTTAGATATAACAGTCTTTCCTTCATTTATTTGTGTGCTCCTGTGTTAGGTGCATAGATATTTATAAGCATTATGCCTTCTTGATAAATTGACCCTTTTACTACAATATAGTGCCCTTCTTTGTCACTTCTAACTATTTTTGTTTTAAAGCCTATTTTGTCAGAAATTAGTATCACGACTCCAGCTCTTTTTTGGTTCCCATTTGTATGGAAAACCTTTTTCCAATCCTTCATTTTTAGTCTATGTATGTCTTTATCCACGTGGTGGGTTTCTTGTAAGCAACAGATAGATGGTTTGTGTTTTTCTTTATCCATCAGGCAGTCTGTGTCTCTTGATTGGATAATTTAATCCATTCACTTTAATGTTATTGTCAATATTATCGAGATTTCCCTGATGTTTAAGTTGACCATTGTCTTGGTTGCCTTTTTTCCTTTATTTATTGCTATTCATTCTTTAGTTTTCCTGGAACAGTACTCTCTTCAGGGTTTCTTGAAGAGCTGGTCTGGTGTTGACAAATTCCTTCAGGTTTTGTTTGTCTGAGAGGATTTTAACCTTTTTTTTTCCATAGGAAGGATAATCTTGCAGGATATAATAATCTTGGTGTGAATGGTTTCTCTCTTAACACTTTTAATACATCTTTCCATTCTTTCCTTGCTTGCATTGTTTCCATTGAGAGGTCTGGAGTTAGCCTGATGGGATGACCTTTGTATGTCATTTCTCTCTTTCCTGTTTTAGTATCTTGTCTTTATTTGTGATATTTGCCAGCCTGGCTAAGATGTGCCTTGGGGAAGAACTTCTGGGGTTGATTCTATTTTGTGTACTTTGTATTTCTTGGGTCTGGATGTTTGAGTGCCTCTCTAGACTTGGGAAAATTTCTTCCAGGATTTCATGGAATACATTATCCATGCCCTTATTTGTTTCTTCACCTTCTAGGATACCAAATATTCTGATGTTGGGGTTTCTAATGTAATCTAGTATTTCTCATATATTATCATCTTTTTTTGGTAATTTTTTCTTTTTTTTTTTTCTACGTCAGAGGTTTTATCTTCTACATGGTTTAATCTTTGGCATGGTCTAATCAACTTTTAAAACTTTCAAGAGAGTTTTTGATTTCCTGGATTACAGCCTTCATCTCTAATAGTTCCATCTGATTATTCCTTATAGTGTCCATTTCTTCTTTCATATCATGGAAGGAATTCCTAATCTCCTGTAGTTCATTGTCTCTTTTCTGTTCCAAATCATAAAGTTTTGCCACCATAAATGTTCTCTATTCTTTCTCTGACATTTTGGTAACATCTTCTGGTTTTGAAGAGATGGAGGGGAGTTATTGTGTTCTTTTGATAGAATCACATTTCCTGCTTTATTCAGACCAGACACTCTTCTACTTCTAGTAGAAGTGGGAGATGTATTCACTTTTGAATAATTTTTAGGAGAACGTTTCTTCAACTATAAGCAAATGTGTTTCCCTTTTGCTGTGGACTTATTTGTGCAGAAGTCTCTCTCCTGTTGTGTTTAGCAATTTGGTCTCAGGAGGAGTATTCTATTCAGGTGTCTGAAGAGCAATATCTTCATTTTTTGCAGAAGGCTCTCTGTCTTAAGGGCTGGGCAATTGGATGGGGGAATCTAGCTGGAGTTGATTGGGGCTTGGGCCAGTGGTGGCACTGCCTCGGAGTCCCTTGCTGGCCACTGGGCAGTAGATGGAACTGGGACTCAGCTGGCGAGCAAGCAGAGGCCAGACTGTCAGAAGGGTGCTCTTTACACAGGAATTTCCTTACTGCCAGGAAAGCATTTAAGACCATATGGTATAAGAATTAACTCTCATGTGGGGGTAGTGAGAGCTTTCTGAAGACAATGATGTTCAAAGCAACATTGGGAGAGTGAACAGAAGTTGGGTAACAGAATCAGATGAAGACTAGATTGGAAGTAGGTAAGAGTAAATATGGAGTCCCTGGAGATGCGGTGAGAGATAGTAGAGAATGCTGATGTGGGCTAAGGTTTTATTGTCTTGAAAAGAAACTGCTACCGCAGTCATCCTCTAGTCTCATTGCTCTCCATTCTTGGAAACCATTAGTGTGTTTTCTGTCTATGTATTTGTCTCTTTTGGAAATTTCATGTAAGTTATATTATAAAATGTGTTATTTTATGATTGCTTTATTTTAGAATAATGCTTTGGAGGCTTGTACTTGTGTAGCATATGTCAGTATGTTATTCCTTTTCATTTTCAAATAATGTTCCATTGTATGGTATGCCATATTTAATTTGTTCATTTATTAGTTGGTTAACAGTTTAGTTGTTTTCACTTCTTTAGGATATTCTGAGTAATGACATTAGGAACGTTTATGTGGAAGTTTTTGTGTGGATACGTGTTTTTAATTCTCGTGGGGACTGAATTCTTGACCATGTAGTAACTTTATGTTTATCTTTTTGAGAAATTGTCAAACTATTTTCCACAGCAGTTGCAACATTTTACATTCCCACCTGTAATTATGAGAGTTTCAGTTTCTGTACATTTTTACCAACACTATTATTGGCTGTTTCTTTTTTTTTTTTTTTTTTTTTAGTTTTAGCTATTTTAATGAATGTGAAGTGATACTTTTTATGGTTTCAGTTTCCTTTTTTCTAATGATTAATGTTTGACTATTTGTATATTTTCTTTGGATAAATGACTCAAGAAATTATCATTGACTTTTTTTTCAACTGCATCCTTGAGTATTTACTGACTAGTCAAAACTCTCATGATCTCCTCTTTGCCCTCAAAGCATGAGAGCTGATTCTCCCAGAGACAAGGTTCTGAGAGAGAGCAAGAGAATACCTGAAAAAGAAAGGAATGACTTTTCCAACCTAATTCTGAAAGTTAATATCATAATTTCTATATATTTTATTAATCATACAGACCAACCTTAGCCCAGTGAGGGTGGAAAAGGACTACTATGTGAACACCAGCAGGTCACCTTGGAGGCTGTCTCACTGTATGACTCCCATTGTGACAAAATATACCATATGGCTCTAAATTAATGTAATCAATCCTTTCATATGTCTCAGGAAATATTTCTAAGCCAAATTATAAAAACATTTAGGCCTGAAAAAATATCCAAAAATCTCCAGGAGAAAGGAAATAATAAAGATCTGAGCAGGAATAAATGAAATAGAAAATAAATGAACTATACAGAAAATAAATGAAAGTAAAAGCTAGTTCTTTGAAAAGATAAACAAAATTGATACACTACTAGCAAGACTTATTAAGAAGAAGAGAGGAAAGAACCAGATGAATCAGATCTGCAATGAAGCAGGCAAAATAACAACAGACATAGTAGAAAAACAAAACATTATTAGAGGATACTATGAACATCTGTATGCCAAGAAACAAGATAATCTGGATGAGATGGACAAATTCCTGGACACGTATAATCTACCGAGATTGAGCCAGGAGGATACAGAAAGTCTGAATAGGTCCATAACAAGCCAGGAAATTGAATCAGTTATAAATAACCTCCCTACAAAGAAAAGCCCTGGCCCTGATGGATTCACCTCTGAATTCTACAAAACTTTCAAAGAAGACTTAACACCCATTCTGCTCAAGTTATTTCTAAAGATCCAAAAGGGTGAATCTCTTCCTAATTCATTCTATGAAGCCTATATCACTCTTATCCTTAAAAGAGATAAGGACAGGACAAGGAAGGAAAACTAGAGACCAACATCCTTGATGAATGTAGATGCAAAGATTCTCAACAAGACATTAGCAAATCATATACAACAACTTATAAAAAGGATTATACATCACAATCAGGTAGGCTTTATCCCAGGAATGCAAGGTTGGTTCAACATACGCAAAACCATAAATCTAATACACCATATTAATAGGAAGAAAGACAAAAACCATATGGTCATATAGATTGATGCAGAAAAAGCATTTGATAAGATAAAACATCCCTTCATGATCAAGACTCTCAGCAAAATTGTCATAGAAGGGTCCTTTCTCAACAAAATAAAAGCTATCTATGAAAAACCCATAGCGAACATCATCCACAATGGAGAAAAGCTGAAAGCTTTTCCACTCAAAACGGGTACAAGACAAGGATGTCCACTTTCTCCACTCCTCTTCAATATAGTACTGGAAGTCCTGGCCATTGCAATCAGAAAAGAGGAAAAAGTAAAAGGAATTCAAATAGGAAAAGAAGAGGTGAAATTCTTTCTATTTGCAGATGACATGACTGTATACATAGAAGACCCAATAGTTTCCATAAAAAAATTTCTGGAAGTAATACAGTAACGTTGCAGGATACAAAATTAATATCCAGAAATCTATAGCATTTCTGTATATGAACAACAGGCAGACTGAGATAGAATTGAAAAAAGTTGTTCCATTTATCATAGCCACAAAAAGTATACGATACTTAGGGATAAATCTAACCAAAGAAGTTAAAGACCTCCACAAGGAAAACTATGGGAAGCTAAAAAAAGAAATTGAAAATGACACAAAAAAGTAGAAGGACATCCCATGTTCCTGGATTGGAAGAATTAATATAACCAAAATGGCAATTCTACCCAAAATAATCTACCTATTTAATGCAATGCCAATTAAAGTACCAGACACATTCTTCACAGATCTAGGAAAGACAATCATAAAGTTTGTCTGGAATCATAAAAGACCCAATATTGCCAAAGCAGTTCTGCACAAGAAGAGTGGAGTGGGTGGCATCTCACTCCCTGAACCAAAATTATACTACAAAGCTGTGGTAATCAAAACAGCATGGTATTGGCACAGAAACAGACAGGCAGACCAATGGAACAGAATAGAGTACCCAGAAATGAATGCTCAAACATACAGCCAACTGATTTTTGACAAGGGATACCAGTCAATCCAGTGGGGAAAGGAAAACCTCTTCAGCAAATGGTGCTGGCAAAACTGGATCTCCACTTGCAGAAAGATGAATCTGAACCCCTACCTCTCACCTCTGACAAAAATAAAGTCAAGGTGGATCAAAGATCTAAAGCTAAGACCTCAAACTGTAAAACTGTTTGCCTGGAAAACACCGGGGAAAATCTGGGAGACATTGGGATAGGGAAAGACTTCTTAAATAAGACTCCCAACGCACAGTCAATAATCCCCAAAATAGACAAGGGGAATTACATCAGACTAAGAAGTTTCTGCATGGCAAAAGACACAGTGATTAGTGTGAATAGACAGCCCTCAGAATGGGAAAATATTTTTGTAAACTATGCATCAGATAAGGGACTCATAATGAGAATTCACAAGGAACTCAAGCAGCTGTTCTGGAAAAAGACAATCAATCCTATTAAAAGATGGGAGAATGAGTTGAAAAAACCACTCTCTAAAGATGACATACGAATAGCTAAAAGGCATATGAAAAAATGCTCAACATTCCTCATTGTAAGAGAAATGCAGATCAAAACAACAATGAGATTTCACCTAACTCCAGTCAGAATGTCTAAGATTAAAAAAAAAAAAATGATAAGTGCTGGAGGGGGTGTGGTGAAAAGGGAACTCTCTTACACTGCTGGTGGGGATGTAAATTGGTCCAACCACTATGGAGAACAATTTGGAGATTCCTCAAAAATCTACAAATAGAACTATCATATGATCCAGCAATCCCACTCTTTGGAACCTACCTGAAGGACAGAAGAATACTTAATCAAAAAAGTGCTTGCACATTGATGTTTATAGTGGCACTTTTCACAATTGCTAAGTCATGGAAACAACCCAAATGCCCATGAACTGATGAATGGTTAGAAAAACTGTGGCACATATACTCAATGGAACACTATTCATCCATAAAAAGCAACAAAACCCTGGCTTTTGAAAGGAAGTGTGTGAATATGGAAGACTTACTGCTGAGTGAAGCAAGCCATGCTATGAAGGAGAGGCATTGTATGTCCCCACTTAATATATACTGAGTGTCTGCACTCTGTGACTGAAACTAATTGTCTAAAGGTCATAGAAATGCAGTATATAGATGTAAATACCAGATATAGTGTGTGTGAAAGAGGAGGGTCTGAGGGACATTTGGGGGAGGGACAGGGAGGCAAAGCATTAATGGCACAAAGAGGTGTGGTATTATCTGTTGAAGATATTTCAAAGTTGTATAAACAGTACTAGGGAGAAATGTTCACCTGTTTAAATATCCATTTTGTATGACAAATAATAATGTGATTGAATGTATGGAAGAAAATGAAATGAAAAAAATAATAATAAAAGAAAAAAATAAGAAGAAAAAAAAGAAAAGAAAAACAAACAAACAAAAAACATTTAGGCCTTGAGAGTATTATCAATTCAAAGCCATTTCAGAGACCTCTTTGAACATGACAATTTAACTTAATCTAACAGTGTGTGACAAGCACTGAGCATATCACATGGAGAACTTAAAGGTAAATGTGACAGTCCCTTCCGAGAAGGTCTTACACTAGTGCCTGAGACAGTGATATGCAGTAATATGGAGGGGGGAAATCAGCTCTGGGTTCAGTTGTAACACAGCATAGGAGAGGGAGGGAGCATATGATAAAAAGGGAAAAGCTCCTGCATCCTCAGGTAGTCTCTGGGCAGTATGGTAACGTTGGTCACAATTCTTTTCATTAATTTATCATGACATATCATGATGTCTTATATCTTGATGTGACTCACAAAGCCTATATTGTTTATTTCTGTCTTTAGAATTTTTAAGAAGAGTTTTTCCTTCTGGAGATAGGAGGTCACAAATCACCAAATACAGAGCAAGAATACATGTTGGCTTTGAGTTATTGCCTAGACATAGGAAATACTGTTTAAAATATGTGTATTTGGAAACTGAAACTACTTTGAATGAATGTTTTTAGAACTGTGGCTCTGACACCTACAAACGTCTGTAATACTCTATTCAGTTTCTATTCTTGCTGTTCACCTTCTCTTGCTTCCTCTCCAAGTATCTCAATTATCTCTTCAATCTTGTATGCCTTCAATCTTTTCCCCATGACATTTGTGTCTGTTGACACTGATGTAAACAAGTTTTTTTCACTTTAAGAACGAACAAACAAGAAAACAACAAAATAAGAAAGCTCTTTATTCTGGCCTAGTCCTACCCATCTCACAACTACCCCCCCTCCATTCTTCCTCCCTGGCTAAGCCTCTACACATAGTCGTGACCTATTGGCTGCTGCCGCTATCTCCTTTCCTCCTCTTCACTGTTCTGATTTTTGCCAAGATTATAATTCTTCAAATCTATAATATATGATCTGACTCCTTTTTTAAAAATAATTTTTCAGAGCTCACATGCTCTTGATGGAGAAAGTAAAGAGAGAGAGAGAGGGAAGGGGAGAAAGTACCCCACATGGGACATGTTCATGCTGCAGTCTCTTCTCTTCCATTTCTTCTTCTTTTCAGGATATTCAGTATGTAAACACGTGTGACCAATACATTTTTCAAGACACCAGGTATAAGTATCAAACTACATGCTTGATCATGTGGGATTCAGCTCCCTTAAGCCACAGGCCATGTGCTAGACAGTCTTCCCCTTTTTTAAATTTGTAATTTAAATACTGGTGACCATATGGATTATCTCCATAACCCAATCTTTTTAATGTGTATAGATTATTCTGTTAGCTCTTCGTCTTACTTTAACTATCATTGACATGTAGGTATTTCCACACTGTCCTGAGATCTTGGTCTTAATATTAACTGCTTATTGAATTTAGTTGCCATGGGTATCCTGTGAGTTTCTAAAAATCAACTAGATTCCTGCTAACCTCCCTTTCTTGATTGAGGAAATCACCTTCTACTTAATTTGCAGAAGCCAAATATTTTGTGACCATCATTGTCTCCTCTTCATCATTTTTTTTTCTCCTAGCATCCACAGTCTTGGTTTCAGCTTCATTGGCCCATCATGTCATCACTATCACCACTGAACTATAAGTTGCATTCTTGGGTCAAGTCCTGATCCCACGCTATTACATGCTGTCCTCAGGGTCACCCTGAATCATAGAAGAGGCTATTATACTTCTCCACTTAAACCCTCTGATACTTGCATCATTTCTGGATAAAGCTAAGATATTTAAAAGCTAGACACTTAGTAAAGAGAAAAAACAGACTATTTTGTTCTAGTGCTGTGGGGAGCTGGATACTGAGCTGTGATTTATCACACTCACATAGAGCAACCTAGAGTCTCATGGGTGGATAAATTCCCTGTTATTGGGAATTGGAGCAAACATATCTATGTTGATTTGAAGTTGCCAGTACTAGAAGGACATTCTAAAACATACACTTAAAAGAACTCTTCAGGGATAATTATAAATGCTAATTCAGTGCCTAGTAATTTTACATATACACACACACAACTTGATGAGTGTTTCATTTTATATATACTCATACACAAGTTGATAATGAGTGTTTTGTAACTTTCTAGTTTACCTGACATTTCATACTTACAGGATAATTCCCACAGCTTACAATGGCCTTCAGGGGCTGGCTATGCCCACATACTAGTCTTACCTCTCCAAGTCCACCTAGTTCCTAAGATCCAGCAGTACTAAGTTCTTTTCACTATGCCCTCTGCCTATATTATCCACCTAACTGATACTTCCTCATCATTCAGGTCTCATCTCAATTATGCATATACATGTGCTTTCTTTTTCCAAGCAACTGGGTTCAGGACTCGAACTACACAGTTGACCATGTGGGGTCTAACCACTGTAACCACCATACCACTGACTAAACTAAAATATGTCACTTAAAAGTCATCACAGAATAAGGTCACATGCTGTAGTCCTTTCTGGGACACTGACTTTTGACTAAATCCCAGTCGTGTCCCTGTGACCTTCTGCAGAGCAGATTTTGTCACTTTGTTCTGAGTTTCCTAGAATCATACAATGACTCAGTGGGGAGGCCAGTGCTGCAGGGCCTGGTATAAGCTGGCCTGATTCTGAGCCTGCCATGCCACCTACAAGAATGTCAATCAAAGATTGACTATATTTTACTTCATATGGTCTCTACTATATACCATGAACTCCCTGAGGATGTATTACTTTGTTGTCCTTTTTATTTTACTTTAATCATATGTAAAAACATTATCAATAATATATCTATAGAACATAATAATATCATTTGTCAATGTCATAATACTAAGAACAGTGACAGCTTATGAGCAATCAGGTTGAGAGGAAGTAAAACTTATCCATGTCTGTGACTTTCTTAAGAATGTGCAAATGAAATAGATCCAGATAATACCTAGGTTAATTGGATTTTTTCCTTCTTGTCCAAATACAACTCTCCTTTACCTTCCACCAGTCACATCAATGTGACTGTTTTATCTTCAGCAAAGCAACTGCAGGTATCCATGAAGACATCCTGTTCCCTCATCATAGGATCTAGCCAATCATTTCTGTATAAGACTCCATGACACTCACTCTTCCAATTAAAACCTTTGCCTTTAAAATAATCTTCATATCTATAAGACCTATTTCAGGCAACATGGATTTTTTGGTGCTGAGCAATCATCCTAACCCTAGCCCAAATAAACTCTTTGCTTTATTTGCTTTTTTTTTTTTTTAGATGGGAACTAGAAAACAATTTAACATATGAGTTAGTGTAATGTGAGATATTACTATGGATAGTGTAATGTGATATTTAAACAGAGTTCTGAAATTTTTTCTTGTTATTCCAAAATAGGAAATATGGAAAACCAGACCCTAATTCTCATGCTGAATGGAATCTTATGGTAAGTCCCTACACTTTATAGATTTTTACAGGAGTAATAATTCTGACTTTTCAGTTTTGAAGTGGCCCAGAGACCCTTAGCACCTAAAGTACAGCAGTATGAATGATGCATCTTTCATTATGTTGTAATGTCAATTAGTTTGAATATTTTTATCAGTAGTTAACTTTAATTTAAACTTATGTTCTAACACAAAGTCAAAACAATTGTTAAGTTTATAGACTAATACAAAAAAAAAAAAAACCCACTACTTTTGTTTTCTCCACTATTTTGTCATTTTCTATTTAAGACCAAGGTTATATCTTAATAAGATGACTGCTACTGTGGCAAGTTTACTCCATTAGTTTGATTATTTCCTTCTGTTACATTATAATACCACAGGCTCCTTCTTAGACCTGCCTGAGCCTCAATTCTTCACAACTAGATATCCTCAGGAGTTTCTTTGGTGCTTCTTTTTCTTAGAGTTGAGCTTTCCTTCTGTTCCCCAGACTAGATTACTTATTTCTGTAGGCATCATCCTTTTTCATTATTCAAGGAGTTGGCTGCTCTCCATAAATTCCCTACTTTGTGGTGAAATCTTGGATCTGTTTTTGAACAGTTTTCAGGAATCTTGGATCCTAGGAGTCTGAAACAGAAATGTTCCTGTGCTTATAGAAATCTAATACTCTGTTTTTGTCTCTCATTTAACAGCAGAATTTACTAAAAGAGAAGATCCAATGAAGAAAGATAATTTATGAAATTATAATTTTTCTTTTGATCAATTTCAGTCTGTAATAAATACCTTACTTTTCCTGTAAGACTTTTATTTCACTGCACAATTAATTTAAAAATATCAAAAATTTTCAATATATTTTATTTTGACTTATACATTCAATCACTCTACATCACTTAGCTTGTAAAATAAATTTTCCCAACATTAATACACTTAAGAACAGTCCAGTTTAGGATACTATACATATTATCATCAACAGACAATACTTTCTCCTGTGTCCCATAAATGTCTTCCCTCTCTATTTTTCTCCTTAATGTCTTTCTTCAGACTCTGCCCATTACCTCACTCTGTCTCTAGTATCCATAACCATTTTACATGTTTCTATATCCTTAAATCTTTCCATTTCTGCCATAGAGTGCAGTCAGTATATATTAAGTGGAGACATACAGTATCTCTCTTTCATAGCCTGGCTTAATTCACTCAGCAGTAAATCTTCCATATTTATCCACCTTCTATCTGAAACCATGGTCTTGTTTTTTGTTTGTTTGTTTCTTTGTTTTTATGACTAAGTAGTATTACATAGAGTATATGTGTCACAGTTTTTGAATCCATTCATCTGTTCATGGACATTTGGGTTGGTGCCATGTCTTACCAACTGTAAAATAATGCCACAATAAACATAAATGTGCAAGCACTATTATGACTGAACAGTCTCCTCTCCTTTGGGTAAATACCTAAGAGTGAGATTGCTGGGTCATGTAGTTCTTGATCTTTGAGAAATCTCCATATTGTTCTCCGCAGTAGCTGGATCAATTTACATTCTCACTATTAGTGTAGGAGAGTTCTTTTTCACCACAGCCCCACCACCAGCACTTATTTTTTTTAATCTTCACCATTATAACTGGGGTTAGGTGGTATCTCATTGTGCTTTTTCTTTAATCAGAACAAAAATTCACTTTTATTCTATGCATATAAACATTTCACGTTGGTATAGTGAATGCTTGGAGTGGTGGGGGGAAGACAGAATACCTAATTTCTTTTTTTTGGGGGGGAGGGCTTGTCATATATTTAAATGTTTTAAAATTATTATTCATACATTAAATCACTATATATCATTTAGATTGTGAAAAGACTTTACACACATGATATACACCTCAGTTCAGCCCACTGGAGACTATTATACACATCCTCATCAAGAGATAAAAAAAAAAAAAAAAAACCTTATCTGTGTCCCACAAGTGTCTTGCCTCTCCATTCCTCCCAAAATTTCCTTTCCTATGCTTTCCCCCCACACACTCTCTTTCCACTTTGTCTCTAGTGTCCATTACAATTTTTAATGCTTTTATGTTCTTTCAGTCTGTAACATAAATTGTGGACAGTCAGTATATGTTAAGTGGAAACATACAATGTCTCTCCTTCATAGCCTGACTTGCTTCACTCAGCAGCAAATCTTCCATATTTGTCCATTTTCTATCACATTCCAGGGCTTTTTTATATGGCTGAACAGTATTCCGTGGAGTATATGTGTCATAAGTTTTCAATCTATTCATCTGTTTGTGGACATTTGGGTTGGTTACATGTCTTAACAATTGTGAATAATGCTGCAATGAAAATAGTTGTGCAAGCACTTTTACTCCTGAGTTCTCTCCTGTGCTTTGGGTAGACACTCAGGAGTGGAATTGCTGGATCATATTTTAGTTCTATTTGAAGGTCTTTGAGGAAACTCCATTTTATGTCCCCACTTAATATATACTGAGTGTCTGTACTCTATGACTGAAACTTATTGACTAAAAGATGTACAAACACAAGAGATGGGTGTGAATTCCAGATGTGCTGTGTGTGGAATAATGGGGGCTGGGGAAGGACATTTGGAGGAGTGATATGGAGACAGAGCATTGATGGGACGGTGAGGTAGTAATGATATCTGTTGAAGATATTTTGATCAACTGGAGTGGGGAGAAATGTCCACATTATTTAAATGTTCACTTTGTAAGCTAAATAATATGATTGAATGTATAAAAAAAATGTATATATGTATGTGTGTTTGTGTATGTGTGTGTATGTATGTGTGTGTGTATGTGTGTGTGTGTGTGTGTGTGTATATATATATATATATGTATGTATATATATATATATAACCATAATGAGATACCACCTAACCTCATTGTGGTTTTGATCTGCATCTCTTTTATAATGAGAAATGAGAAATATTTTTTTCATATGCTTTTTGGTTATTTATATGTCTTTCTCAAAGAGTTGTTTTTCAGATAATTTTATCATCTTTTTTTTAAGAGGTTTTTGTTATAGGGTGCGTGTGCTCACCAGACAGAGACAGAGAGACAGAAAGTGAGAAATCACCCCCCGGGGTGGATGGCCATGCTGCAATCCCTTCTCCTCCATTCTCCACTCGGGATCTTGGGCATGCACACACATGTGCCTGGCATGAGTTTAAGCCACTGGGTCTGGGACGCAAACTGCAATCAACTACATGGCAGTCCAGCAACATAGCCATTATGCCAACTGCTGGTCCGAATTTTATAATCTTTTAATTGGGTAGATACATACATACATACATACATGAGCCACATGACAGTGGCTTCATACATGAGTCACAGACAGCTCCTGCTTGAACCACACGTGGGTTAAAACACTCAGGCAGCTGTTGACGATTTTTGGAAAACCGTGGGGGTGGGGGAGTGAATGATTGATGGGCCAGTGCAGTAGGTGGACCAGTGATCCTTTTTTTTAAAAACCAATTTTTAAGGTAGGTCTGCCTGGCATTTTCCGGCGGCCTAAGTAAACTATTATTCAGTATGTTTTAAAAGAGAAAGAGAGAGAGAGAGAGAGAAAGGATAGACCCTTCACCTTCATTGTGCCAAGGCAACTTTCATGTGAGCCACCGACTTGAGCACATGTTAGACTCCTTGGTCCACGTTTCAAGATGGGTCGGGTGGGTAGTCCACATCACCGCAGACCCCGTGCACTCGCTTCGCTTCACGGTGTGGCATCTGGAGACACCCCCTGGGCCCAACGGCGTGACCCACCCGGGGCGCACTGGGGACAGTCCGCCCTGCCCCCCGCGCCCAACCACCCCCCAGCCCAGAGAGAGGCGCAGCGGGGACAGGCAAGGGAGATGGAGGAGCCGTCGCGCTGTGGGAGGGGCGGCCCGGCCCCACCGAGAGCTGCCGGTGAGCCCCCGAGGAGGACGCCCCCCCTCAAGGAGGGGGCTCCCGCGCGGGGGGTAGACCCGGGAGGGGGGAGAGCGCAGTGACGGGTCCTGGGCTCCCTCAGGTCCGGGATTCGGCGAGCTGCTGTGGCCGTTGGGGTTGTAACACTCGGGGAGGGTCGGCCCTGTTGCCCCACGAGGGGCGATGGGGTCCCCCAGAGCCACCTTCCCCGCCAGGCCTTCCCAGCCATCCCAGAGCTGGTCGTGGCGCACCGCTGACGGTGGAAGTGCACCCGGTGGCAGCCAGTGGCCGCCGGTGGGCAGTCCCCCGCCGTCCCCACCCCCGGTCCCGCCCGCCCACCCCCGCACCCGCCGGAGCACCCCTCCCGGAGGAAGGGGGTCGCAGCGGGGGAGGGAGGACGGGTGGAAGGGCCGGGAGGAACAGGGGGCGGGAAAGATCCGCCGCGAGACCACCGGCACCCGGACGCGCCGCCGGGTTGAATCCTCCGGGCGGACTGCGCGGACCCCACCCGTTTACCTCTTAACGGTTTCACGCCCTCTTGAACTCTCTCTTCAAAGTTCTTTTCAACTTTCCCTTACGGTACTTGTTGACTATCGGTCTCGTGCCGGTATTTAGCCTTAGATGGAGTTTACCACCCGCTTTGGGCTGCATTCCCAAGCAACCCGACTCCGGGAAGACCCGGGCCCGGCGCGCCGGGGGCCGCTACCGGCCTCACACCGTCCACGGGCTGGGCCTCGATCAGAAGGACTTGGGCCCCCCACGAGCGACGCCGGGGAGTGGGTCTTCCGTACGCCACATTTCCCGCGCCCCACCGCGGGGCGGGGATTCGGCGCTGGGCTCTTCCCTGTTCACTCGCCGTTACTGAGGGAATCCTGGTTAGTTTCTTTTCCTCCGCTGACTAATATGCTTAAATTCAGCGGGTCGCCACGTCTGATCTGAGGTCGCGTCTCGGAGGGGAGCGCCGGGATGGGCGGCGGCAGGGAGGCCGGCCAGTCAGGCAGGTGCAGGGGGCACAAGCCAGGAACGTGTGTGTGCGTGCGACGATGGGACAGCAGCTCGGGAGAGGAAGTGAGGCACGGGGCGGTGGAAGAGGCGGGGGGACCCGACGGGAAACCCCCCGTGGCCCAGACCGAGCCCCACACACCAGCGCCCCAAGCCGAGCCCAGGAACAGGCATGACGGACACAGGCCAGTATGCGGATGGACCCCTCCAGCCTTCCGCCGGCCACGTGGCACAACCTCCACCCCGGACGCCCGACTGGGCCTGGCGAGGAGAGGGATAGAGGGAGGATGGCGCACACCCCAACGGGGAGAAGGGGGGGGGCCGACACAGCGGCTCACACAGCTCCACCACCACCGTGCTCTCCGTGACCTTCCCCAACACCGAAACGCCTGTGGTACTCGCGTCCACACTGCCACACCACCCGCACGACCACCCCGGGGGACGTGACAGGACAGAGACACGGCGGGGAGGGAGAGAGACAGCGAGGGTGAGAGGTGGGGCACGGAGGAGGGTGCCGACCGACGTGGGGCACGGGCCGGCGGCCGCGGGGGGGGGGGGGGGGGGGGCACCCCAACGAGAAACAAGGGGCCGACCAGCCGATAGACGGCACACGCCAAGGGGGGGAGCAGCCACCGGATGACGGAAAGGCCAACCGTGCCCCCGCCGAGAAGCCCCGCTGGGCCGGGGGCTCGGGGCGCACGGCGCCATGCGGCCAAGGCTGCCGGGGACAGCGCACGACGGCAGACGACACCGCGGCGTCCCCCGGGCCGCCGCCGGGGCACAAGTCACCTCAGGCGCAGCCGCACGCGCGACCGGGCCACGGCACGAGTCAGCCTCGGAAGTCCGGCGCCCGGGCGAGGGACGCTCCGGTGCCTGCAAATGCCGACGCAGAGCGGGAGATGAGGGTGGGAGGAGGAGGAGGAGGAAGGGCGACCCGGGACACGGATGGCTGATGGCCACCGCCAGGGGCGCGGCGGCGACTCCACGGGAACACCTGGACCCCGGACGCTCCCCATCAATCAACGCTCACACACGACCAAGCGACCCGCCACCGTGACACGCAAAGTCACGGGACGGCGCGCCCCCCCCCCCCCCCCCCATGCCGGAGTGAGAGACCCGGCCCAAGGACCGCGTGTGGCATTTTTGAATCAGAATAGAGTGATGTGTTAGTTCCTGGACACCTTGAAGATTGAACTCTCCAAGAAAACAATGACCAAAGCCAATCAATCCGCAATTCACAAAAGAAAATATCCAAAATATGACCAAAGTAGAGAATCTTTAAGAAAAGGATAAAAGTCTATGGAATTATGTTTAATTAGAAACTAATGGACTTTCAGTCAGAAAAGCACTTGTAGATGAATGTTTATTGCAGTATTATTTACTATTGTTAAGACAAGGAAGCAACAGATGTCCTAAATGTTCACCAACAGATGAACAGGTTGAAAAAGAGTGCAACATGTACTCTATGGAATACTATTTAGCCATAAAAAAACAACAGGACCCTGGTTTTGATAGAAAGTGATTGAATATGGAAGATTTATGGCTGAGTGAACCAAATCAGCCTAGGGGAAAAAAAAGATTGTATGTCTCCATTCATACATACCAACTGGCAGTTGCTACCTAGCAACCTGCACACCCAAAAGTCTTTTGGGGGTATTTCATTTTTAAAATCTTTCTTTCCTATTAACTTCTTTTTTCTACCTACTTTTATTGTAGTTGTGCCTTTATTTTGCACCTAGGAACAGGTCTCTAATTTTAGTGATCTGGACTCAAAGAACCAAGGATTTTACACAATGCAGCTCAACACTCCCATCCGATCAGCAGGTGGCCTGGTGGTTAAGGGTGATGGACTCCCATGTGGCAGATCACAGTTTGATTCCCAAAACTGGCAGCTTGCTCTCTCACTTTCCCTCTCTTGCTTTCTCTCTTTCACTTGCACTGTCCCTTTCTGGTCATTTTTTTTTAAATTAAATAATCAATAAATAAAGTTAAATAAAATAAAATATATACCAATTATGCACACTCTATGGTAAACACTGAAAGATAGAGGGACATAAAAGCATTAAGAATAGTAATGGCCACTGGAGACAGTGAGGAAGGAAGTTGGGAGAGGAAAGGAGAATAGAAAAGGGAATTAGGAGGAAAAATAGAGAGGCAAGACATTTATGGGACAGAGTAATGCTTTATTACCTGTTGATGATATTGTGTATAGTATGCTCAACTGGACTGGTCTGGGGTGTGTTTCACGTTGGGTAAATTCTCTTTGTAAGCAAAATGATGTGTAATGATCCAATAGATAAAATAATAATAAAATAAATTTTTTTTTAAGTTAAAGATTTATTTTAAAGACAAAAAATAACCTACTGGAAACAGAAAACTGGGTTTTGCATTTCAGATCCAGCCCTCAGTGCCTCACCAGCAGAGAATAAAACAGAAATTTCATAGCTTTAAACACATGACTTGACTCTCCATGAAAAACTCATCTCTTCCATGAATAACTTCACAAACATGACCTCATTCTCCATGAAGAATGCAGCTCTGGGACCAGCAGGTGGCATGAGGATTCAGGCACTGGATTACATCGTGGCTGACCACAGTTCAAGCCTCGGACCTACCAGCTTAAAAGTCATCCCGGGTCTGTATGCACATGCCCAAAATCCCAAGAAGAGAATGGAGAAGGGATTGCAGCATGGCCAGTTTTTTGGGAAGTGGTTTGTCACTTTCACTCTCTCTATCTTTTTCTTTCTTCCTCCACTAAGCAAACATGCTTTATGGAGGAAAGAACTTAAGGAGAAAAATAGAGTCAAGACATTAATGGGAATAAAAAATGAATTATTGTCTGTTAAAGATAACGTGTATACTAAACATAACTGTACTGATGTGAAGTATAGTCAGGTTGGAAAAATTCACTTTACAAGCTAAGTGATATAAAGTGATTGAATGTATAAAATAAATTTAAATAAATAAAAAAAACACCTCTTACCTCTACACTTCTCACCCCTGCCCACACTGATCTCCCAAACACTGAACTTCACTTTAAACTTCATCAGACTCCAGAGCTTCAATACTCACATTTACATAATGTGCCTTCCTCTGCTTGGAGTCTCTGTCACTGGTATATTTGGAATTTTTATTCTCTCTCATCCTTGAAAACATCTACTCTTTCAGAACAGCCTCCATTATCTTCTTTTTTTAAAAAAAAAAATATATATATATATATATATATATATATATATATATATATATTAGTTATTTTAATTTCTTTTATACATTTAACCATTACACACTACTTAGCTTCTAAAGTCATCATCTTTTTAAATTTTTCAAAAACATTCTCAATGAAAAAGAACACTTCCTGCATGTACTTATTTAAAATGTGGGAAAATCGCTTTCTCGATTTCATTTAATTCCATGTTATTTTCCTGGCTCACAATGGCTTGAGGGATGCAGTAATGGTATATAAACTCACCTACCTTCACCTTCTCCCCAAATCAGTTCTTTTAGAATTATTTATTTAGTTTTATTTATTTATTATTATTTAGTTTACTATAATAAATGTACACCCAATAGAAAGAGACACTGAGAGAGAGGGTGAGAGAGCAAGCCATCGGGTCCAAGATTCCAATCACACTTGTCCGTATAGGAGTCTAGTGCCTTAATCACCATGCCACCAGCTGGCCCTTAAATAGGAGATTGTAAACATTCTTACCATGAAGAGATAATCAGTATATAAAGGGATAGGTATGTCAATTAACATAGTATAATAATTGCACATTGTGTGCGTGTATATATCACAACATCACATTGTACCCCAAAAATATATAAAGTGATTATTCATTTTTGAAAGTGGAATTTAAAAATGAATTTAAAAAGAATTAATTATGACAGGCAAGAGATAACAATGAGAAAAAATAAATATGAAATAAGATGGAAATATGTATAAAAAGTGATTTGTTTCTACTACTGGTGCAGAGGAATTTTTCTAACAAAAATTTGGGAGAGTTAGGTGTGTATAAATAGGGTTGACTGTTAGATTTGATAACACAAAATCTATTAACTTTTCATTTACCAAATATTTATCTATATGTAAAATAACACAACGGCATGCTGATCATTTGATTTTAAAACATCAGTGCAGTATTTAAAAGAAAAAAATCAAAAGGATAAATACATTCAGACACCAGATAATAAAAACCTGCATAATTTGCAATAATGTAAAAAGAAATCAGATCCACAAACATATTCAACCACACCAGCAAGAAAATAGTTCTAAGTAAAAACTCTTAAATATTCCCAATTTGACCTTTGAGTCAAATTTGTATGTGAATTCTCACTGTGAAAGAAAAAATTGTGAAATGTAAGCCTCATGAAATACTGTCATAAGGTATGAATTGCAAACAATCCATTCATCTGGATCCTTAAAAAAACACAGAAATTTGCACAAATACCCACATTTCAAAATTCCTTAAGAGACCCAAAAGTCATTATACATCTCATCAGAACTCTGATTCTACTTTTTCTGCTTCTTAAACTGCACATTTCTGTGAACATATTCTAATTTGACTGACATAATTTATGTCTGCCATTCCATCTCTACCCTCATTCAATTGGGCGTCTAATCCCATCACTAAATTGTCCATAATGATGCCTTCATTGCTAAATATGACAGACACATGGCTTGTCAAAATACTAAATTAATTACTGAGAAATAACTTGGTCAGACAAGTAACCAAATTCATCAATCTGACAGTTCTTGCCAGGCTGGTTTGTCTCTCAGGGGATCTCAGGTAGTTGTCCTTGGTATCCATTGTGTCTGAACCATTCCTGCAGCACCTACCATCTCTCAGACTCTACTGTATGGGATCTTAGAGAGGACAGTCTTCTTGGGGAAGAGTACATTTTCCGTTGGATGGTGGATGATGGAGACTGAAGCTCTGTCACCAGACAAGGCACAATGAAAGAATTAAGCATGGTCCCGCAGTCAGACTTCAGATTCAAAAACATCAACTATGTCTTGTCCAGCTGAGGGCTGTACTCCTTGAGGAACAATGATATAGGAAATATTTACAGCTCCTTACGTATGCTCATTAGGTCCATTTCCTCCTTACAACTACAACCTCTTAGTACCTGATTCCCTCGTGGACACTGGTCTGGGAAGAAAGGAAAATTTTACTGTTGTTTTGCTGTCCTTGAGAGACCAAGTTGAAAGTGTGATGAATTTAAATTTTTGACACATTCTCTGTAACCTCTCCTGCCTCCAAAGGTCATTAGCACCTTTCACTAACCATGAGTTAAAATTTAATTGTCATGGGTCAGCAAGTGATGTGGAGGTTAAGGTGCTTGATCCCACATGGCTAACTGCACAGTTCTATTCCCATATCCAGTGGCTTGATAAATCACACTGGGCACATGCGCGTGCATCCAAATCCTGAGAGGAGACTGGAGAAGAGAATGTAGTTTGACCATCATACCTGGGAGAGATTTCTCACTCTCCCTTTCTTTCCCTCTGTCTCTCTCTGGCAAACATGCTCTCCCTATAGCAAAGCTAAAGAAAAACTTATGAAAGAAAAAGTGTGTGCACTGATGTTCCGTTAGGGTAATTAGAGGAAATATGAAGGGCATGAATGCTCTTACAGGAAACCTGTAACCCTGAACCAATGACTGAGAAAGGTACTCAAACTTTTGTGATTCATCCTTTGTTCATGTATTTTGAAAAGATTTTCAAGCACCAAAAAAAAAAATCTATTGGATGATATTGATATTTGTTCATTCACTGTCCCTTAAGCAGTTATGGCAAAACTTAAAAGAGGGGGAAATAATTCATTTTAGACACTTAAAGGAGTAGTAATTACAGCCAGTACTAAAGTATTCAAGGAGAAATAGGAAGATACCTAATGAAATAGCATAAAACACACCAATCGATCCTTCACCCCAATGAATAAACATCCTTCCACATGGACACCAATTTTATGTACTTCAAGAAGTAGATGAACAGGATGAACAAGAAACACGATGCAGAGTTAATACAATGAACAAAATGTTCACTACATCATATTTAAGGCTATCAGAATCTAAGGCCATTATTGGTTCAACTTAAATTGCTTAAATTAGCCTTTACATATACAAGGCATTTTGACACATGTAGCTAATAATTTTTTTTATTCATGATAGAATGTGTTGGGGCACCTGAGGAGAAAATGAAAGGGAGACAGACATAAAGAGAGAAGCACCCTCTACAGGGTGTGGTCATGCTGAGATTCCCTTGCTTCAGTCCTCCATCCTCCAGATCCTGGCTACACACCCATCCAGTGTCTCTCAAGCTGACTAGACTTGGGACTTGAACTAGAGACCTCACGTGACTTCCAGCTCTGTACTCTGGTATGCTATGGCGGCAACCCTGAGTCTGGCCCTGATCATCAAATTTTGACAGTGATAAAAAATAATACTAAATATAAAGAAATAAAAATTTTGACAGTGATTACAGTCGACAATGTAATCTCTGAGCTGAATAACAAAACAGGATTCTAATGAACAAATTACAGTAATCAAATACACTAATATGTTAATGTCTGCTTTTCAGATAGACATACTGGAAGCAAGGACATACACATACATGAAACTTTTTCAGGTAGACATACTGGAAACAAGGACATACACATACATGAAACTCTGCACTTTCAGATTTGTCTATATTCTAAATTACATTAATGACATTAGTTGCCAAATATAATGTGTTGAGGATTTTTGGTTGTCTAGTTGATTTTTTCTTGTTGTTATTCTCTTTTTCCATAGGCAGAATACAACCCCCAAAATTATTTTACTAACGTTATAAAAAATTTCTCAGAATCATATATGTCATATGAGAATACATTATTAAGAATTGCATGTAGGGGGACAGCAGGTGGCATGGTGGTTAATGAACTGGACTCCCACAAAGCCAATTATAATTTCAGTCCAAGAACTAGCAGCATATTTTCTTACTTTCCCTCTCTCTCTCACTCCATCTCTCAGGTAAAATAAAATAATAAAACAAAATTAAATAATTATTTAATACTTAGAAAAATATTCTAAAGAGTTGCATATTATATGACATAATGATACTTTTAAAGTATTTCTGATACAAAGTTAGGAATAACACTGGGAAAGTAGAAAGATATTAAAGGAAAAATGGCTGGATATGAGAGAGTGTAGAAAGCTATATACAGTGTTACTTAAAAAGTATAGATGTGTTCTTTCACAATCTGATCAGAGAATCACAATTTTTGGTGCCAAGACTTTTTAAACTGCAATCATGGGCTTTATTTCAACTCCAGACCAATGATCTTTTCACAATTTCCCTCCAAAGACTATTTTCAAAGCTCTCCTTATGTCTTTATTCCTCAGACTGTAGATGAAGGGGTTCAGTATGGGAGTGACCACAGTGTACATCACTGAAGCTGTTGCACTTGAGTGTGAGCTGTGGGAAGTACCAGCACTAAGATACACTCCTATAACTGTACAATAAAATAAGGAGACAACTGAGAGGTGAGAGGCACAGGTGGAAAATGCTTTGTGCTTTCCATGAACTGATGAGATTGTACTAATGGAGGAAACTATCTTAGCGTAAGAGTAAAGGATCCCAGTGAAGGGAACACCAGCAACCAGCACAGCTGCAAAATAAGTCACCAAGTCATTAATAAAGCTGTCAGAGAAGGCAAGGTGGACCACCTGATTAAGTTCACAGAAAAAGTGGGAGATTTCCACATGTGTGCAGAAGGACAACCACAATGCTGTTAAGCTATGTTACAAGGAATGCAGGACACTGATGATCCAGGATGCCAGAACCAGCTTTCCACAGAGCCAGGGATTCATGATGACTGTGTAGTGCAGGGGGTGACAGATGGCCACATACCAGTCATAGGCCATAATGGTCAGGAGGAAGTCATCTACCCCTGCAAAGAGAAGAAAAAAGAACATCTGGGTGATGCAATCTGCGTAGGTGATGACCTTGCTTCGTGTCTGGATGTTCACCAGCATCTTTGGGATGGTGGTAGAGGTGAAACAGATTTCAGCAAAGGACAGTTTAGAGAGGAAGAAGTACATGGGGGTGTGCAGGTGGGAGTCTGAGATGGTGGCCAGGATGATGAGCAGGTTTCCACACACAGTGATTAGGTACATTGAGAGGAAAAGCCCAAATATGAGTGGCTATAGTAGTGGCTCATCTGAAAATTCCAGAAGAAGGAATTCTGAAATTTGTGTATCATTTCCTGTTTCCATGGTGACACCTTTAAAAGAGGGAAAAAAAGACTGTTAATTTCCCATTAACAGGTATTATTCACATAGTTGAAATGCCATAGTTAGTCTTTTTAAGTCACAAAATTATTTTTAAATTTTTATATGGATTTAATCCCCTTTAGGTTGTGTTTTTTTTATTTATTTGTTTTATTATTTCAATTTTTTTCTACATTCAATCACATTATTTAGCTTCCAAAGTGAATATTTCAACATCTGTACATTTGTCACCAGTCCAGTTGACAATACTATAAAGTAATCTTCAACCAATAATAACCCATTTCTTTGTCCCATAAATGCTTTGCCTCTCTATTTTTCTCCTTAATGTTCTTCCTCAGACTCTACTCTTTCACCCACCTTCTTCCCACACTATATTTGGTATTCCCAACCATTTACTGTGTTTCTATATCTTTAGTCATTCAGTTTCAGTCATAGAGGGCAGACACTAGGTATAAATTAAGTGGAGACATACGATGTCTCTCCTTCATAGCCTGGATTGCTTTACTCAGCAGTAAATCTTTCATATTCATCCACTTTCTGTCAAAAGCCAGGATCTTGTTGTTTTTTATGGTTGAGTAGTATTCTATAGAGTATATTCTACCCAAATTAATCTACATAGTTAATCCAATCTCAATCAAAGTACCAGAGATATTCTTCACAGATCTGGAAAAGACAATCATAAAATTTGTCTGGAATCATAAAAGACATCATTTGTCAAAGCAATAACCTTTAGATTTTTATGTTGCCATCTCTACTTAGGACTTCCTATCTCACTTTTTCTTCCTGTAGATCAAGTATTCTAGGTTAACTTATTTATTCATAATCATTATACACATTTGTGGAATGTAATGTGATTTTTACATTCATTTTTTGTTTTTTATTTTTGTCATAGGGCACATGCATTCATCAGACAGACAGAGAGGGAGTGAAAGAAATCACATGCCAGGGAGAATGGCCATGGCACTATCCCCTCTTCTGTCATGATGTGAGCATGCATGTACAAACTCCTGGCATGTTTTCCAAGACACCAGATCCTTGGCTTTACCTGCACAGTTTTCCATGTTGGATTCAGTAGCCTTAACCACCATGCCACCAGCTTTCCCAATAACTTCTATGATTTTGACTACTTCACATATATTAGTTAGTGGAATCACACAGTATTTTATTTCAAAGGTCTTCTATGAATCACAATACACCTCTCCTAATTTTTATCTGTTCATAAATACTCAAAATCTATGTTATAAGAGTCAAAATTTGTGGGGTCAGCAGGTGTCCTAGTGGTAGAGTTACAATTCGAAATTTAAGAAATCAAGTAAGGTTCCGGGCTCCAGGTGGACTCAGGCTGCAGGCCCGACCCTTCTGAATCGCCACACATCCCCACCATTTCTCCTTTTTGGACCCCAGGTTGGTTGTCTGGGACTTTAAAGTGAACTCCCACTCCACCCCACCCGCAACCCAGATCAAGTCGGCCAGCAGTTAGTTCCAGGCTCCAGGCGGACTCAGGCTACAGGACTGACCAACCTGGTCTTGTCACTCATCTTCTGACCCTTTCCCACTAGCCTTTGGACTCTTCGAATTGTAGTGATTTGAATAGCGTGCAGTGTGCACGTGCGCTGCACGATTTCCTTTTTTCATTCTGTTTTTCTTTGCTTTTGGGGTGTTGCTTATTCAGTCAATTGAAGACTCACCTCTCCTTAGAGACAGTGAGGACTTTGGGCCATCCAGGGTAGTGGCAACAGTTAATGGTAATTGTGAGCAACAGGTAGGACAACCATAAGGGAAATCATCAATTTTCTAAGCCTGTACAACTTTTAACAATCAGTTAGGAAGAAACATATAGATTACCTGATGACGAGGAACAAACGCAGAGGCTCAAGAAATATGAGCAACCAAGAAAAGGCCACTCCCCCAAGGGAAATCATCAAGCCTACACCACCCACAGTCAATACAATGGACGTCGTGGACATGTCTGATAAGGAATTCAGATTATTTGTAGTGACCAAACTAACTGAGATGGAAGAGAAAAGAGACAAGGAGCTCCAGGAGATGAGGAAGTCCTTCAATGACTTGAAAGAAGAAATGGATGCCTTAAACAAGAACCAGATGGAACTTTTAGGATTGAAGAATGTGATACAGGAAATCAAAACCTCCCTTGAAAGTATTAAAAGTAGGTTAGACCAGGCAGAAGATCGAATCTCCAACGTAGAAGACAAAACATCTGACCTAGAAAAAAGTATCAAGAAGATTGAGAAAACAACCATGAAAAATGAGGATAATATATGAGGAATACTGGATACTATCAAGTGCCCCAACATCCAGATAATTGGTATTCCAGGAGAGGAAGGAAATAATAAGGGCATAGATAATTTATTCCATGAGATCCTGGAAGAAAACTTTCCAAATCTAGAAAGGCATTCAAGTATCCAGACCCAGGAAATACATAGGACCCCGGGTAGAATCAACCCAAGAAGATCTTCTCCAAGGCACATTATAGCCAGACGGGCAAAAGCAGCAGATAAAGAGAAGATACTAAAGTTGGCAAGAGGGAAACGCCAGGTTACTTACAAAGGTCACCCCATCAGGCTAACATCGGATCTCTCGGCCGAAACAATGCAGGAAAGGAAAGAATGGGGAAGCATAGTAAAAGTGTTGAGTGAAAAACAATTTCAACCAAGAATACTATACCCGGCAAAATTATCTTTCATATGGGAAAAAAAGATAAAAACATTCTCGAATAAACAAAATTTGAAGGAATTTATCAACTCCAGACCAGTTCTTCAAGAGGTTCTGAAGGGAGTATTATACAAGGAAAGCTAAAATATCAGAGACAGTTATACGACAACAAAAAGCAATCAAGATAATGGCTCACTTAATGATAGGATCAGGTACGGAAATATCGATAATTATATTGAATGTCAATGGATTAAATTCTCCAGTTAAGAGACATAGACTGGTTGAATGGATAAGAAAACAGAAACCCTCTATCTGTTGCCTGCAAGAAACTCACCTTATGGATAAAGACATACATAGACTAACAGTCAAGGGCTGGATAAAGATACTCCATGCAAATGGAAATCAAAAAAAGGCTGGAGTAGCGATATTGATCTCAGACAAAATAGATTTCAAGACAAAGACTGTAAGAAGAGACAAAGAAGGGCATTATATAATAGTAAATTGGGTAATCCAGCAAGAAGACATAACCCTTATAAATATCTACGCACCCAACTCAGGTGCACCTAAATATGTGAAGGAAAGACTGCTGGAGCGAAAAGGAGAGATAGGGAGAAATACTATACTTGTTGGAGATCTCAACACCCCATTATCTCCTATAGACAGATCTTCTAGACAGAAAATAAATAGAGAGATACAGGACTTAAATGATACTATAAATGGGATGGGCTTGACAGATATCTATAGAACTTTCCACCCTACGTCCACAACATATACATTTTTCTCACCCCGACATGGAACCTTTTCAAAGATAGATCATATATTAGGACACAAAGCCTTTACAAATTCAAAGGCATAGAAACTGTACCCAGCATCTTCTCTGACCATGATGGAATTAAATTCAAGATTAATTTCAAGACACAACCCCGAAGATACACGAACACAAAGAGACTGAACAACCTACTTCTTCACTACTGAGAAATTAAGGCGGAAATAAAAAAAAATTTATGGAAACTAATGATAATGAGTACACAAGTGTCCAGAATCTATGGGACACAGCAAAAGCAGTCATAAGAGGGAAATTCATAGCAATTAGTGTGCAAAAGAAAAGGATAGAAAGATGGCAAGTAGATAACTTATCATCATGCCGCAGAGAATTGGAAAAACAACAACAAACAAACCCCCAAAATGCCAGGCAAAAAGAAATAATAAAGGTTCAAGCAGAAATAAATGAAATAGAAAATAAACAAACCATACAGAAAATAAATGAAAGCAAAAGCTGGTTCTTTGAAAAGATTAACAAGATCGACACACCATTGGCTAGACTGATCAAGAAGAAGAAAGAAAGAAACCAGATTAATCAAATATGTGATGAAACAGGCAATATTACCACAGACATAGCAGAAATACAAAATATCATTAGAGGATACTATGAGCAACTTTATGCCAACAAACAAGATAACCTGGAGGAGATGGACAAATTCCTGGATGCATATAATCTACCAAGATTGGATCAGGAAGACATAGAGAACCTGAGCAGACACATAAAAAGCCAGAAGATTGAATCAGTAATAAATAACCTCCCAACAAAGAAAAGCCCAGGCCCAGATGGCTTCACTTCTGAATTCTACAAAACTTTTAAGGAAGAGTTAACCCCTATCCTACTAAAATTTTTTCTAAAGATTCTAAAAGAAGGAAACCTTCCAAATTCATTTTATGAAGGCTCCATCATCCTCATCCCCAAAACAGATAAAGATATGACAAAAAAGGAAAACTAAGACCAATATCATTGATGAATATAGACGCGAAAATTTTCAACAAGATACTCGCAAATCATATCCAACAACATATAACAAAGATCATTCATCACAATCAGGTAGGCTTTATACTAGGGATGCAAGGGTGGTTTAATATACGCAAGACCATAAATGTAATATACTACATTAACAGAAAGAAAGATAAAAACCATATGATCATCTCAATTGATGCGGAGAAAGCATTTGATAAAATACAACATCCTTTTATGATTAAGACTCTCAGTAAGATTGGTATAGAAGGGTCATTTCTGAACACAATAAAAGCAATCTATGAAAAACCTACAGCTAACATTATACTGAATGGGGCAAAGCTGAAAGCTTTTCCTCTGAAAACAGGTACTAGGCAAGGCTGCACACTTTCTCCACTGCTCTTTAATATAGTACTGGAAGTCTTAGCTACTGCAATCAGAGAAGAGAATAATATTAAAGGCATTCGAATAGGCAAAGAAGAATTGAAAATATCTTTATTTGCAGATGACATGATGGTATAATTAGAAGACCCAAAGGTATCCATGAAAAAAACTGCCTGAAGTAATAAGTGAATAAAGTAAGGTGGCAGGATACAAAATCAATATCCAAAAATCTATAGCATTTCTATTTATGAACAACAAGTTGAACGAAGCAGAGCTGAAGAAAGGAATCCCTTTCACTGTAGCCACAAGGTGTATAAGATACCTAGGGATAAACCTAACTAATAAAGTCAAAGACCTTTATAAAGAAAACTACGAAAATCTTAAAAGAGACATTGAAAGTGACATAAAAATGTGGAAGGACATCCCATGCTCCTGGATTGGAAGAATTAACATAATCAAAATGGCAATTCTACCCAAATTAATCTACATGTTTAATGCAATTCCAATCAAAATACCAGAGATATTCTTCAGAGATCTAGAGAAAGGCAATCATAGAATTTGTCTGGAACCATAAAAGACCTCGTATTGCAAAAGCAATCCTGCGCAAGAAGAATGGAGTAGGAGGCATATCACTCCCTGATCCCAAGATATACTATAAAGCTGTGGTCATCAAAACAGCATGGTATTGGCATAAAAACAGACAAGTGGACCAATGAAAGAGAATAGAGACCCCAGAAATAACCCCCAAAGCTTACAGCCAAGTGATCTTTGACAAAGGATATCAGTCAATCCATTGGGAAAAGGAAAACATCTTTAGTAAATGGTGCTGGAAAAACTGGGTATCCACCTGCAGAAAGATGAAACTGAACCCCCATCTTTCACCATTAACAACAGTCAACTCAAAATGGATCAAAGATCTGAACCTAAGACCTCAAACAATAAAACTACTGGTGGAAAATGCTGGGGAAACTCTGGGGGACATTGGAGTAGGCAAAGACTTCTTAAATAAGACTCCCAAAGCACAGGCAATAATCCCTAAAATAGACAAGTGGGACTATATTAGACTAAGAAGTTTCTGCACAGCAAAGGACACAGTAACAAGTGTGAACCGACATCCCTCAGAATGGGAAAATATTTTTGTTAGATATGCCTCAGACAAGGGACTGATAACCAGAATACATAGGGAACTCAAGTGCCTTATGTGAAAAAAAATGATGAACCCAATTAAAAGATGGGAAAATGAGCTGAACAAAAGTCTCTATAAGGAAGACATAAGAACAGCCAAAAAGCATATGAGAAAATGCTCAACATCCCTCATAATGAGGGAGATGCAGATAAAAACTACAATGAGATACCACCTAACCCCTGTCAGAATGGCAAAGATTCAGAATATCAAAAGTGATAAGTGTTGGCGGGGATGTGGTGAAAAGGGAACCCTCCTACACTGTTGGTGGGAATGTAAACTAGTTCAACCACTGTGGAAAACAATATGGAGTTTCCTCAAAGATCTACAAATAGAACTACCATTTGATCCAGCAATCCCACTTCTGGGTATTTACCCAAAAGACAGGAGAACGCTCAGTCAGAAAAGTGCTTGCACATCAATGTTTATTGCAGCATTATTCACAATTGCCAAGATATGGAACCATCCTAGATGTCCACAAACTGATGAATGGATTGGAAAAGTGTGGTATATATAATCTATGTAATACTACTCAGCCATAAAAAATAACAAGACCCTGGAATTTGATAGAAAGTGGTCAGATACGGAGGATATATTGCTGAGTGAAGTAAGCCAGGCTATGAAAGAAAGATATTGTATGTATCCACTCAAAATATACCGACTATCAGCACTCTATAATAGAGAGCAAAAAATTGGAGGACATAAAAGCAGTGAAGGTACTGCCCTTCTGAATCTCCACGCATCCCCACCGTTTCTCCTCCTTGGACCCCAGGTTGGTTGTCTGGGACCTTAAGGCGAACTCCCACCCCACCCCACCCGCAACCCGGATCCAGCCATCCAGCAGTTCCGGGCTCCAAGTGGACTGAGGCTGCAGGCCTGACCCTACTGAATCTCCACGCATCCCCACCGTTTCTCCTCCTGGGACCCCAGGATGGTTGTCTGGGACTTTAAGGCGAACTCCCACCCCACCCCACCCGCAACCCGGATCGAGCCGGCCAGCAGTTCTGGGCTCCAGGCGGACTGAGGCTGCAGGCCTGACTCTTCTGAATCTCCACGCATCCCCACCATTTCTCCTCCTTGGACCCCAGGTTGATTGTCTGGGACTTTAAGGCGAACTCCCACCCCACCCCACCCGCAACCCGGATAGAGCCGGCCAGCAGTTCCGGGCTCCAGGCGGACTCAGGCTGCAGGCCTGACCAACCTAGTCCTGTCACTGATCTTCTGACCCTTTCATACTAGCCTTTGGACTCTTCGAATTGTAGTGATTTGAATATCGCGTGGCACGCAATGCACACCGCATGATTTCCTTTTTTCATTCTGTTTTTCTTTGCTTTTGGGGTGTTGCTTATTCAGTCAATTGAAGGCTCACCTCTCCTTAGAGACAGTGAGGACTTTGGGCCATCCAGGGTAGTGGCAACAGTTAATGGTAATTGTGAGCAACAGGTAGGACAACCATAAGGGAAATCATCAATTTTCTAAGCCTGTACAACTTTTAACAATCAGTTAGGAAGAAACATATAGATTACCTGATGACTAGAAACAAACGCAGAGGCTCAAGAAATATGAGCAACCAAGAAAAGGCCTCTCTCCCAAGGGAAATCATCAAGCCTACACCACCCACAGTCAATACAATGGACGTGGTGGACATGTCTGATAAGGAATTCAGATTATTTGTAGTGACCAAACTAACTGAGATGGAAGAGAAAAGAGACAAGGAGCTCCAGGAGATGAGGAAGTCCTTCAATGACTTGAAAGAAGAAATGGATGCCTTAAACAAGAACCAGATGGAACTTTTAGGATTGAAGAATGTGATACAGGAAATCAAAACCTCCCTTGAAAGTATTAAAAGTAGGTTAGACCAGACAGAAGATCGAATCTCCAATGTAGAGGACAAAACATCTGACCTAGAAAAAAGTATCAAGAAGATTGAGAAAACAACCTTGACAAATGAGGATAATATATGAGGAATACTGGATACTATCAAGTGCCCCAACATCCGGATAACTGGTATTCCAAAAGAGGAAGAAAATAATAAGGGCATAGATAATTTATTCCATGAGATCCTGGAAGAAAACTTTCCAAATCTAGAAAGGCATTCAAGTATCCAGACCCAGGAAATACATAGGACCCCAGGTAGAATTAACTCGAGAAGATCTTCTCCAAGGCACATTATAGCCAGACTGGCAAAAACAACAGATAAAGACAAGATACTGAAGTTGGCAAGAGGGAAACGCCAGGTTACTTACAAAGGTCACCCCATCAGGCTAACATCGGATCTCTCAGCCGAAACAATGCAGGAAAGGAAAGAATGGGGAAGCATAGTAAAAGTGTTGAGTGAAAAACAATTTCAACCAAGAATACTATACCCGGCAAAATTAACTTTCATATGGGAAAAAAAGATAAAAACATTCTCGAACAAACAAAATTTGAAGGAATTTACCAACTCCAGACCAGCTCTTCAAGAGGTTCTGAAGGGAGTATTATACCAGGAAAGCTAAAAAATCAGAGATAGTTATATGAGAACAAAAAGCAATCAAGAAAATGGCTCACTTAATGATAGGATCAGGTACGGAAATATCGATAATTACATTGAATGTCAATGGATTAAATTCTCCAGTTAAGAGACATAGACTGGCTGAATGGATAAGAAAACAGAAACCCTCTATCTGTTGCCTACAAGAAACTCACCTTATGGATAAAGACATACATAGACTAACAGTCAAGGGCTGGATAAAGATACTCCATGCAAATGGAAATCAAAAAATGGCTGGAGTAGCGATATTGATCTCAGACAAAATAGATTTCAAGACAAAGACTGTAAGAAGAGACAAAGAAGGGCATTATATAATAGTAAATTGGGTAATCCAGCAAGAAGACATAACCCTTATAAATATCTACGCACCCAACTCAGGTGCACCTAAATATGTGAAGGAAAGACTGCTAGAGCTAAAAGGAGAGATAGGGAGAAATACTATAATTGTTGGAGATCTCAACACCCCGTTTTCTCCTATAGACAGATCATCTGGACAGAAAATAAATAGAGAGATACAGGACTTAAATGATACTATAAATGGGATGGGCTTGACAGATATCTATAGAACTTTCCACCCTACATCAACAATATATACATCTTTCTCACCCCGACATGGAACCTTTTCAAAGATAGATCATATATTAGGACACAAATCAAGCCTTTATAGATTCAAAGGCATAGAAACTGTACCCAGCATCTTCTCTGACCATGATGGAATTAAACTCAAGATTAATTTCAAGACACAACCCCGAAGATACACGAACACAAAGAGACTGAACAACCTACTTCTGAATGACTTCTTCACTACTGAAGATATTAAGGCTGAAATAAAAAAATTTATGGAAACTAATGATAATGAGTACACAAGTTTCCAGAATCTATGGGACACAGCAAAAGCAGTCATAAGAGGGAAATTCATAGCAATTAGTGCGCATAAGATAAGGATAGAAAGATGGCAAGTAGATAACTTAGCATCATGCCTCAGAGAATTGGAAAAACAACAACAAACAAACCCCCAAAATGCCAGGCAAAATGAAATAATAAAGGTTCGAGCAGAAATAAATGAAATAGAAAATAAACAAACCATACAGAAAATAAATGAAAGCAAAAGCTGGTTCTTTGAAAAGATTAACAAGATCGACACACCATTGGCTAGACTGATTAAGAAGAAGAAAGAAAGAAACCAGATTAATCAAATATGTGATGAAACAGGAAATATTACCACAGACATAGCAGAAATACAAAATATCATTAGAGGATACTATGAGCAACTTTACGCCAACAAACAAGATAACCTGGAGGAGATGGACAAATTCCTGGATGCATATAATCTACCAAGATTGGATCAGGAAGACATAGAGAACCTGAGCAGACACATAAAAAGCCAGAAGATTGAATCAGTAATAAATAACCTCCCAACAAAGAAAAGCCCAGGCCCAGATGGCTTCACTTCTGAATTCTACAAAACTTTTAAGGAAGAGTTAACCCCTATCCTACTAAAATTTTTTCTAAAGATTCTAAAGGAAGGAAACCTTCCAAATTCATTTTATGAAGCCTCCATCATCCTCATCCCCAAAACAGATAAAGATATGACAAAAAAGGAAAACTACAGACCAATATCATTGATGAATATAGACGCGAAAATTTTCAACAAGATACTCGCAAATCGTATCCAACCACATATAACAAAGATCATTCATCACGATCAGGTAGGCTTTATACCAGGGATGCAAGGGTGGTTTAATATACGCAAGACCATAAATGTAATACACCACATTAACAGAAAGAAAGATAAAAACCATATGATCATCTCAATTGATGCGGAGAAAGCATTTGATAAAATACAACATCCTTTTATGATTAAGACTCTCAGTAAGATTGGTATAGAAGGGTCATTTCTGAACACAATAAAAGCAATCTATGAAAAACCTACAGCTAACATTACACTGAATGGGGCAAAGCTGAAAGCTTTTCCTCTGAAAACAGGTGCTAGGCAAGGCTGCCCACTTTCTCCACTGCTCTTTAATATAGTACTGGAAGTCTTAGCTATTGCAATCAGAGAAGAGAATAATATTAAAGGCATTCGAATAGGCAAAGAAGAATTGAAAATATCTTTATTTGCAGATGGCATGATGGTATACTTAGAAGACCCAACGGTATCCATGAAAAAACTGCTTGAAGGGAACCAGCAGTTAGCATAATGGCTATGTCGCTGGACTCCCACGTAGTAGACCGTGGTTTGCGTCTCGGACCCGGTGGCTTACAACTCACGCCGGGAGCGTGTGCATGCGTGCCCAAGATCCCGAGAGGAGAATGGAGGAGAAGGGATTGCGGTGTGACCATCCCCCCTGGGGGGTGATTTCTCGCTTTCTGTCTCTATGTCTCTCTCTGTCTGTCTGGCGAGCGCACGTGCCCTATAGTGAAAAACCTCTCCAAAAAAAAAAAAAAACTGCTTGAAGTAATAAGTGAATACAGTAAAGTGGCAGGATACAAAATCAATATCCAAAAATCTATAGCATTTCTATTTTTGAACAACAAGTTGAACGAAGCAGAGCTGAAGAAAGGAATCCCTTTCACTGTAGCCACAAGGTGTATAAGATACCTAGGGATAAACCTAACTAATAAAGTCAAAGACCTTTATAAAGAAAACTACGAAAACCTTAAAAGAGACATTGAAAGTGACATAAAAATGTGGAAGGACATCCCATGCTCCTGGATTGGAAGAATTAACATAATCAAAATGGCAATTCTACCCAAATTAATCTACATGCTTAATGCAATTCCAATCAAAATACCAGAGATATTCTTCAGAGATCTAGAAAAGGCAATCATAGAATTTGTCTGGAACCATAAAAGACCTCGTATTGCAAAAGCAATCCTGCGCAAGAAGAATGGAGTAGGAGGCATATCACTCCCTGATCCCAAGATATACTATAAAGCTGTGGTCATCAAAACAGCATGGTATTGGCATAAAAACAGACAAGTGGACCAATGAAAGAGAATAGAGACCCCAGAAATAACCCCCAAAGCTTACAGCCAAGTGATCTTTGACAAAGGATATCAGTCAATCCATTGGGAAAAGGAAAACATCTTTAGTAAATGATGCCGGAAAAACTGGGTATCCACCTGCAGAAAGATGAAACTGAACCCCCATCTTTCACCATTAACAACAGTCAACTCAAAATGGATCAAAGATCTGAACCTAAGACCTCAAACAATAAAACTACTGGTGGAAAATGCTGGGGAAACTCTGGGAGACATTGGAGTAGGCAAAGACTTCTTAAATAAGACTCCCAAAGCACAGGCAATAATCCCTAAAATAGACAAGTGGGACTATATTAGACTAAGAAGTTTCTGCACAGCAAAGGACACAGTAACAAGTGTGAACCGACAACCCTCAGAATGGGAAAATATTTTTGTTAGATATGCCTCAGACAAGGGACTGATAACCAGAATACATAGGGAACTCAAGTGCCTTATGCGAAAAAAATGATGAACCCAATTAAAAGATGGGAAAATGAGCTGAACAAAAGTCTCTCTAAGGAAGACATAAGAACAGCCAAAAAGCATATGAGAAAATGCTCAACATCCCTCATCATAAGGGAGATGCAGATAAAAACCACAATGAGATACCACCTAACCCCTGTCAGAATGGCAAAGATTAAGAATATAAAAAGTGATAAGTTTTGGCAGGGATGTGGTGTAAAGGGAACCCTCCTACACTGTTGGTGGGAATGTAAACTAGTTCAACCACTGTGGAGAACAATATGGAGGTTCCTCAAAGATCTACAAATAGAACTACCATTTGATCCAGCAATCCCACTTCTGGGTATTTACCCAAAAGACAGGAGAACGCTCAGTCAGAAAAGTGCTTGCACATCAATGTTTATTGCAGCATTATTCACAATTGCCAAGACATGGAACCAACCTAAATGTCCACAAACTGATGAATGGATTGGAAAAGTGTGGTATATATACTCTATGGAATACTACTCAGCCATAAAAAATAACAAGACCCTGGAATTTGATAGAAAGTGGTCAGATACGGAGGATATATTGCTGAGTGAAGTAAGCCAGGCTATGAAAGAAAGATATTGTATGTATCCACTCAAAATATACCGACTATCAGCACTCTATAATAGAGAGCAAAAAATTGGAGGACATAAAAGCAGTGAAGGTACTTAATGAGAATAGGACAGTGTGGAATGGGGAAGTGAAGAGAAGAGAATAGAGAAAGATAACAAGTGAACAGTAGAGAGGCAGGACATTAGTGAGAAACAGATATGGCTTATTAACTGTTGATGTTGACATGTATAGTATTCTCAACTGGATTTGTCTGAGAAGTATTTCATGATGGGCAAAGTATTTGTACAAGCAAAATGAGAAATAGCAATTGACTGTTTTCAAAAATAATCAGAATAATAATAATAATGATTGGGGAAAACATAGAAAAGATATTGAATGTTAAAGTGGGGAGATTAATGTCTCTGTACTGACTGACATGCATGGCATTCCCTTTTGAAAAAGCAATGTAATACACTGTAAAGTTATATGTAATTCAATGTAATATAAAGAAGAATATGATGATAATAAAATATAAAAATAAATTAAAAAAAATCAAGTAAGAATTTTCTGAAGTCTGCTCATGTTCTACAAAACACAAAGACACACACACACACACTAACATACACTAACACACATACACACTAACACACATACCCACTAAGACACACATCAAACTATGACCTCCAGAGTCCTCAGCTATGTTGATTAAGAAAAGAATGAATTCCAGATTATTCCTCAATACCAAATCTTTTTCCTAAAAAAATGTAAGAATGGTGCCCAAATTCCATTTTTTAAGCTTTCCATAGACAAGAAACATGGACCTTCCTTTTAACATGACTGTTTCACAATTTGTTGGGTTTTACTTTTTTATTGTATTCTATTTTTATCACTCTTACAGTTTTTTAAACATTTAATCACTATACATAATTTAGCTAGTAAAGAGTGCTTGATTTTTTGTAAAGAGACAGAACTATCTGCTTATTAAAATAAAGGGGACCAGCAGATGACATAGAGGTTACATCACTGTACTCCCATAAAGATGACCATGGTTCGAGTCCTGAACCTGCTGGCTAAAAACTCACAACGGGTGCATGTGCATTTCCACTGTGGCTATCCATCTTGGTTAGTTATTTTTCACTTTCCCTCTTACTCTCTCTCTCTCTCTCTCTCTCTCTCCCTCTCTCTCTCATTCTCTCAGGCAAGCTCAGCACACTATGGATAAAATCTCTAAGAAAGTAGGTAAAAATGAAGAATAAAGGATCAGTAGGTTCATGGTGGTTAAGGCACTGGACTCCAACATGGCCAGTCATGGTTCCAGTCCTAGACCTTGCAGCTTGAAAATCACTCTGAGTACATGTGAATGCATGTCCAAAATCCCAAGAGGAGGATGGAGAATATGGGATTTTAGAGTGGCCATCCTCCCTGGGGCATGATTTCTCAATTCCCTCTATCTATCTCTCTCTCTGTCTCTCTCTGGCAATCACACACATCCAATGGTAAATACTCAGCCCACAAAAAGAAGAATAAAATGTGCATGAGAAAGGGAAAAATATCTAATGAGCTCAGGTGGCCTTCAGAGATGGCGATGAAAAGAAAACTCCCTTGATCCTGAAGCATGCCAAGCCCAGTTACATCCCTGTATGCCCATCATAAGTAATAAACCAGCTAAAATTATCATTTTTGATACAGAATAGATTTATGTATTGATTGTGCCTGGACACTTTACAGATTGGACCCCAAAGATAACAACAAACAAAGACAACCCCAGAATTCACAAAAGGAATTATCCAAAATATGACATATTAGAGGCTCTTTAAAGAAAGGGTAAAAAGTCTATGACATTATGTTTAATTAAAAACTAACAGAATTAGAAAACTGGGCTTTGCATCTGAGATATAGCCCTCAGTGACTTCCCAGAAGAGAATGAAAGAGGAATTTCATAGCTTCAAACACATGACTTGACTCTCCATGAAAAATTTACCTCTTCGATTAATAGCTTCAAACACCTGACTTCATTCTTCACAAAGAATGCACTTCTGGGACCAGCAAGTAGTGTGGTGTTTCAGGCTCTAAATTCCCATATGGTTGACCACGGTTCAAGCTCTGGACCTAGCAGGTTAAGAATCATACTTGGTTCGGGAACCATCAGTTAGTGTAATGGCTATGTCGCTGGATTCCCATGTAGGCGACCGCGGTTAGCGTCCCAGACCCGGTGGCTTAAAACTCACGCCGGGCACGTGTGTGTGTGTGCCCAAGATCCCGAGAGGAGAATGGAGGAGAAGGGATTGCGGCGTGACCATCCCCTCTGGGGGGTGATTTCTCGCTTTCTGTCTCTATGTCTCTCTCTGTCTGTCTGGCGAGCGCTCGTGCCCTATAGCGAAAACCTCTCCAAAAAAAAAAAAAAAAAGAAAGAAAAAAAGAATCATACCTGGTTCGTATGCACATGCACAAATTCCCAAAAGAATAATGGAGAAGGGATGGCAGTATGGCTATTCTTCTGAAGAGTGATTTCTCACTTTCCTTCTCTCTGTCTTAATCTGTCTTTCTCTAGTAAGGGCATGTGACCTATGGAGGAAGCAAATTAAGGAGAAATATAGAGACATAAGACATTTATGAAAAATAGAAATGGATTATTATCTGTTGATGATAAGATGTATACTATACTCGACTGGACTGGTGTGAAGTGTTTTCATGTTTGGTAAATTCACTTTACAAGCTAAGTGATGTATAATGATTGAATGTATAAAATAAATTTTAAAAAATAAGAAAAATTTTAAAGTAACCAAAGGACAGGAGAATGCTCATTCATAAAAGTGCTTGCACATCAATGGTTATTGCAGCATTATTCACAATTGCTAAGACATGGACCATCCCAAATGTCCGCAAACAGATGAGTGGATTGGAAAAGTGTGGCACGTATAGCCAGTGGAATAACATTCAGCCATAAAAACAACATGACCCTAGCATTTGATAGAAAGTGGTTGAATATACAAGATTTATTGCTGAGTTATGCAAGCCAGGCTATGGAAAAGAGACATTATTTATCAATACTTAATACATACTGACTGCACTCTATGGTAGAGATTGAAAGATTGGAGGACATAAAAACAATGAAAATATTTATGGATGATTTTGGAAGAATGTTGGGAGAAGGGAACAATGTAACGGAGAAAATCAGTGAGAAAAAATATAGAGAGGCAAAACATTTGTGGGACACAGAAATGATTTATTACCTGTTGATGATAACGTGTACTCGCAACTGGAATGGCCTGGGATGTATTTTATACTTGGTAAACTCTGTTTACAAGACAAATAATGTATAGCAATTGAATCCTTTTCTAAAATGAGAATAATATTTAAAAGGTATTTAATGAAAAGAAAAAATACTAAAATAAAATAAAAAGTAAAACATCTCTTACTTCTACACTTCCTATCCCTGCCCAAACTGATCTCCCAAACACTGATCTTCACTTTAAGCTTCTCCAGACTCCAGAGCTTCTATACTCACTTTTACATAATGAGCTTCTCTCTGCTTGGAGTCTCTGTCACTGATATATTTGAAATTTCTTATTCCCTCTCCTTCTCAGGAACATCTACACTTTCAGAACAAGCTCCATCATCTTTTTTAAAATACTATTTTTAATTTTATATAATCACTATATATCTCGTAGCTTGTAAAGTCAGCTTCTTCTTAAATTTTTTTTGAAAGCTTTTTGTTATAGGGTTCATGCACTCTCCAGAAAGACAGAGAGAGACAGAGAGACAGAAAGCGAGAAATCACTCCCCATGGGGGATGGCCACACAACAATCCCTTCTCCTCCATTCTCCTCTCGGGATCTTGGACACACACACACATGTCTGGCATGAGTTTAAGCCACTGGGTCCGGGACTTGATCCACAGTGGACTACATGAAGTCCAGAGACACAGTCATTATGCCAACTGCTGGTCCCCCTTTAAATTAAAAAAAAAAATTCTCAAATGAAATGAACACTTTCTGAATGTACTTATTTAATATGTGGGACTATTGCTTTCTTGATTTCATTTAATTCCATGTCATTTTTCCTAGCTAGGCACACAATGACTTGGGAGATGTTGCAATGCTATTCGTACTCACCTATCCTACCTTTGCTCCAGAATCAGTTCTTTAGAATAATTTATTTAGTTTCATGTATTATCATTATTTTTTAAATTTGAATAGGGCATGTATACCCAACAAAATGAGACACTGAGAGACAGAGAGAGAAAGTGAGAAAGCAAGCCACAAGGTCCAGGACTCAATCACACTTGGCTGTATGATTTAATCATCATCCCACCTGCTGGCTCTGAAATAGGATATTTGAAACATTCTTATTGCAAAGAAATAATCAGTATATGAAGGGGTAGGCATGTTAACTAACATACCTAGTTTAATCATTGTAGTTTATCATAGTTTAATCATTGCACATTCTGCGCCTGTATATATCATAGCATCACATTGTGCCCCCAAAATATATAAAGCAATGATTCATCTTTGAAAACAGAATTCAAATATTAAATTAAGAAAAGAAATATTCATAACATGCAAAAGATAGCAATAAGGAAAAATACATATAAAATAAGATGGAAATATGTATAAAAGGTGAATTGTTTCTACTACTGATGAAGTGGAAATTTTTTAACTTAACAAAAATTTAGTAGGGGTGCATGTACACAACATGGTTGACTATTATATATCATACCACAAAATCTATTAACTTTTCACATTCATCCAATATATATCTATAGGTAAAGTAATACAATGCCATCTGATAATTTGATTAAAAACATCAAAGCATTATTTAAAAGAAAAAAATTGAAAGAATAAAAAGCACTCAGACACCAGAACATAAAAACCTGTATAAGTGGCAGTAAAGTAAAAAGAAAACAGATCCACAAATATATTCAACTTCACCAGGAAGACAATTGTTGTAAGTAAAATCTCTTTAAGTTAACCTTTTTGACCTTTAAATAATTTTTTAAATGTGGATGCCCAATGTGAAAGGAGAAATTGTGAAACATAAGTCTCATGGAATACTGTTGTACAGTATGAATTGCAAGCAATCCATTCATCAGAATTCTTCAGAACATACAGAAATATGCACAAATACACTCATTTCAAAACCAGATGCAGTGTGGGAAGAGGGCAGGTGAAGTAATAGAGGAAGGTATCTTTCCAGTATGGTGAACTGGACTGGTGAGAAATGTACACATGTTGGAATATTCACTTTGTAAGCTAGGTAGCATGATTGAATGTATAAAAGAAATAGAAAGAAAAAGAAAAAATAAAATAAAAATTTTAAAAATTCCTTAAGAGACTCAAAAGTCATTGCACATCTTGTCACGACTCTACATTTTCTACTCCTTTAACTCTACATTTCTGTAGACACTTCTAATTTGACGGAAGTCATTTATTTCTGCCATTCCATTTTCACCCTCATCTAATTGGATGTCTATTCCCATCATTACATTGTCCACAATGATGCCTGCATTGCTAAATCTGACAGACACCTGGCTTGTTAACATATTAAGAAAATTACTGAAGAATAATTTGGTCAGACACATAACCAAATTCGTCAGTCTCAGTTCTTGTTAGGCTGGTTTGGCTCTTATGTGATCTCAGGTAGAGGTTCTTGGCATCTGCTGTCTCTGAACTTTCCTGCTGTTCCAACCAGGCTCCCAGACTCACGTGTGTGGGCTCTCAGAGATGACAATCTTCTTGTGGAAGGGTGAATTTCCTCCTGGGTTGTGGATGATGAAGAACAAAGCTCTGTCCCAAGAAAAGACACAATGAAAGAATTAAGCATGGTCCCCTAGCCAGACTGAAGATTCATAAAGCATCAACTATGTCTCGTCCAGCCCAAGGCTGTCCTAACTGAGGGACAATGACAGATGAATTATGTATAGCTCCTTATATACACTCATTAGGTACATTTCCTCCTTATAACTACAACCTTTTAGTATCTGATTTCCCTCATGGACACTGGTCTGGAAAGAAGAACACTTTCCTGATTCGCTGCTCTCAAGAGACTTAAATGAAAGTTTGATGACTTTATTTTTCTTCCACATTCTTTGTGAACTCTCCTGCCTCCAAAGTTCATTAGCACACTTCACCAACCACGAGTTAAAATTTAAATGGCACAGGTCAGCACATGGTGTAGAAGTTAAGGTGATAGATCTAACATAGGTAACTGCATGGTTTGCGTTCTGGACCTGGCAGCTTGAAAGCGATGCTGGTCATATCTGTGAGTTTGTCCAAAATTTGTAGAATACTGAAGGAGGAGAGAATGTAAGGTGACCATCCCACATAGACAGAGATTTCTCACCTTCCCTTTCTTTCTCTCTGGTAAGTGCACTCAACGTACAGCAAAACTGAAAAAAAAAATTATACAAGAAAATGTGACTGCATTAATATTTTTTAAAGATAACTAGATGAAATTAAAAGGACATTAATGTTTTTATAAGAAACTAGTGACCCTGAATCAAATAACCATGACAGGAATTCAATATATTCAGTTAGCCTTTCATCACAAACTTCCAAGATAATCTTGAGCACAAAGAAAACATCTATTTTATGATAATGATATTTGTTCATTCATTGTCCAACAGTTGTGGTAAAATTTAGAAGTGGGGTGGGGGTGATCATTCACTTTAAGCACTCCAAGGAGCTGCAATTACAGCCAGCACTGAAGGATACAAGGAGAAACAGGAAGATAGTTAATGAAACAGCATAAAACACACAAATCTTCACCTCAATGAATAAACACCCTTCCACGTGGACAACAATTTTTCATACTTCAACAAGTAGATGAACAGAATGAACAAGAAAAAACAGTCATAGTTAATCCAATGTATTATAGAAATGTTCACTCCATCATATTTAAGGCTATCGTCGACTCTGAGGCTATATTGGTTCAACTATTTATTTAAATTTGCCTTTCCATGCACATGGCATTTTGACTCAAGTAGCTAATAAGATTTTTTTTATTCATAATAGAATATTTTGCAGCACATAAGGAGAGAGATAAAGAGAGAGTCAGAGGGAGACAGACATATATAGAGAGAACAACCCTCTACAGGGATGTGGGCATGCCGAGACTCCCATCCTTGCCAAATGTAATTTGTTTGTTTGTTTGTTTTCTGGTTGTATTTTTCTTGTCATTCTCTTTTTCCATAAGTAGAATACAACCCCAAAAAAGTTATTTTAGGCCCCTCTCGACCCCGGTGCTAGCCAGAATCTATCTAGGCATCTCCATCTCTGCCTCTGCTGTCCATTCTGGGTCCAGCTTCATGGCTGTGAAGTCTCCCCAGCCATGGCACTCCTCCTCCCGACCCCAGTGCTAGTTACGTAGGCAATGTCTCTCTTTCCTTCTTGTTCTTTTCTGTCCCTTACAACTTTTTTTTCTCTTTGTAAGAAAACTGTTTTCTATCCCCTTCCTTGTGTCTTTCTCTTGCTAATTTGTCTCTTTTTCAATCAACTAGTACAGAATCCATACAGGCATCTCCATCTCTACCTCTGCTGTCCCTGTTTGGTCCAGCTTCATGACTATGAAGTCCCCCAAGCCAGGGTGCCCCCCTCTCTTTCAGACCTAAGTGTTAGTCAGGTCAGCAAAGACTCCCTCTTCCCCTTGTTCTCTGTCCCTTGCAATTTTTTTCTCACCTAGGACAGAATCCATCCAGGCATCTCTATCTCTGCTGTGTGCCATGCACTTTTCATTTTTAACCCTGCTTTATTTTCTGCAACATATTTTTCTTCTCTCTTTGTTGTAGTTCTTTTCTTCTTTTTTCCATCACTTTTTCTTCCTATTTCTGTTTCCTACTTTCTTTTTCTTTTACCTTACTTTCCTATTTTACTGCTCAGCCCTTACCCACTGCCTAAAGAAAACTAGGTGTATAGTAGCTAAACATCTGAACATTGTGATGAGGAAGTTCTTCTACAATATGAAAAAGAATTGATCATCAGAAAAAAGTATGAAACAGAACTATTAGATATGAAGGCTGTAATACAGGAAATCAAAACCTCCCTCTAAAGTATTTAAAACAGGATAGACCATGAAGAAGATCTAATCTTGGAAGCAGAAGAAAAAACTAATGACCTAGAAAAAATAAGAAAACACACTGAGAGAACAGTCAAGAAAACTGAGGATAATATACAAAAAATATTAGATACCATGAAATACCCAAACATCTAAATAACTGTTATCTCAGAATGTGAAGAAATTAATAAGGGCCTTGATAATCTATTCCATGAAATCCTAGAAGAAAACATTCCAAGTCTGGAGAGGCACTCAAACATTCAGAGCCAAGAAATACAAAGCATCCAAAATAGCATCAATCCAAGAAGATCCTCTCCAAGGCGCATCATAGCTACATTGACACACACACAAAAAGATAAAGACAAGATACTAATATTGGCAAGAAAGAAACATCAAGTCATCTACAAAGGATATCTCATAAGGCTAAAATAAAACCGGACCTCTCATTAGACACAATGCAAGCAAGGAAAGAATGGGGAAATATATTCAAAGTGTTAAATAAAAAACTATTTCAACCAAGAATACTATACCCGGCAAGGTTATTCTTCATGTGGGAAAAAGAAGATAAAATCATTCACAGATAAACAAAACCTGAAAGAATTTACCAACTCCAGACCAGCTCCTCAAGATATTCTGAAAGTCATACTATACCAAGAAAGCTAAAGACAGACAGACAGCAATAAGAGAAAAAAAAAATTATATGGCCAACTTAACGGTGAGACAAGTCTGGTAATATTGATAACATTGAATGTTAATGGATTAAATTCTCCAAGCAAGAGACACAGACTGGCTGAATAAGTTAAAAATCAGAACCCCTACATCTGCTGCCTACAAGAAACCGATCTCATGGATAAAGACACACACAGACTAAAAGTGAAAGGCTAGAAAAAGGTATTCCATGTAAATGGAAACCAAAAAAGAGCGGGAGTCACTATACTGATTTCAGACAAAATAGGCTTTAAGACAAAAGCCATAAAGAGGTAAAGAAGAGCGTTATAGGGACCTGCAGTTGGCATAATGGCTATGTCACTAGACTCCCATGTAGTCGACTGTGGTTAGAGTCCCAGATCTGGTCGCTTAAACTCATGCCAGGTGTGTGCGCATGTGCTGAGACTCCCTTCCTTCAGTCCTTCATCCTCCAGATCCTGGCCACACACCCATTCAGTGACTCTCAGGCTAACTAGACGCAGGACTTGAACTAGAGACCTCACGTGACTTCCAGCTCTGAACTCTGGTATGCTATGGCTGCAACACTGAGTCTGGTCCTGATCATCAAATTTTGACAGAGATAAAATAATAATAAGGGAACAGCAGTTAGCGTAATAGCTATGTCACTGGACTCTCATGTAGTCAACTGCAGTTTGAGTCCCAGACCCAGTGGCTTAAACTCACGCTAAGCACATGTGCATGTGCCCAAGATCCCGAGAGGAGAATGGAGGAGAAGGAATTGTGGCATGGCCATCCCCCCTGAGGGGGGTGATTTCTCACTTTCTGTCTCTCTGTTTCTCTCTTTCTAGTGAGCACACATGACCCTTAGCAAAAACCTCTCAAAATAATAATACTAATAAATATAAATAAATAAATATTTTGGCAGTGATTACAGTAGACAATGTGATCTCTGAGTTGAATAACGAAACAGCATTCTAATGAGCAAATTATAGTAATCAAACACACTAATATATTAAAGTTTATATTTCAGATTGAGATACTGAAAGCAAGGACATACACCTACATGAAAATCTACAGCTTCAGATTTAACTATATTCTAAATTGCATTAATGGAATTAGTTGTCAAAAATAATGTGTTGGGGTTTTTTGTTTGTTTGTTTCCTAGTTGCTTTTTTCTTGTCATTATCTTTTTCCATAGACAGAATACAATCCAAAAATTACTTTACTACCATTATACAAAAATTGCTCAGAATTATACACGTCATATGAGAATACATTATTAGTAAGAGTTGCATTTGGGGAACAGCAGGTGGAATGACGATTAATGAACTAGACTTTCACATAGACAATTATAATTTGAGTTCCAGAACTAGTGCCATGCTTTCTTACTTTCCCTCTCTCTCTCACTCTCTCTCAGATCATATCAAATAATAACAATAAAATTAAATAATTACTTAATAAATTTTTTTAAAAGAGTTGCATATCATTTTATGAGATAATGATACTTTTAAAGTATTTATGATACAAGGCTAGGAATAACATTGGGAAAGTAGAAAAATATTTCTTAAAATGGCTAGATATGAGAGTGCAGAAAGCTAAATTCAGTGTTACTTAAAAGTATAGACATGGGACCGGCAGTTAGTGTAATGGCTATGTCGCTGGACTCCCACGTAGTCGACCGCTGTTCAAGTCCCGGACCCGGTGGCTTAAACTCACGCCGGGCGCATGTGCGTGCGTGCCCAAGATCCCGAGAGGAGAATGGAGGAGAAGGGATTGCGGCGTGGCCATACCCCCTGGGGGCTGATTTCTCGCTTTCTATCTCTCTGTCTCTCTCTGTCTGGCGAGCACACGTGCCCTATAGCAAAAACTTCTCCAAAAAAAAAAAAGTATAGATATGTTCTTTCACAATCTGATCACAGCTGTTGGCTCCAAGGCTTTAAACTCTGCAGTCATTGGGCATTATTTCAGCTCCAGACCAATTATCTTTTCACAAATACCCTTCAAAAACTATTTTCAGAGCCCTCATTATGTCTTTATTTCTCAGACTGTAGATAAAAGGATTCAGCATGGGGGTGAACACAGTGTACATTACCGAGGCTGCTGCACTTGAGTGTGAGCTGTGGGTAACCCCAGCACTTAGGTACACTCCTAGGATTGTACAATAAAATAAAGAGACAACGGAGAGGTGAGAGGTGCAGGTGGAAAATGCTTTGTACTTCCCCTGAGCTGATGAGATTGCACGTATGGAGGAAAATATCTTAGAGTAAGAGTAAAGGATCCCAGTGAGGGGACCACCAGCCAGCAGCACAGTTGCAAAATAGGTCATCATGTCATTAAGAAAGGTGTCAGAGCAGGCAAGGTGGACCACCTGATTCAGTTCACAGAAAAAGTGGGGGATTTCCACATGTGTAGAGAAGGACAACCGCAATACTGTTTAGCTATATAACAAGGAATGCAGGACACTGATGATCCAGGATGCCAAAACTAGCTTTCCACAGAGCTGGGGATTCATGATGACCGTGTAGTGCAAGGGGTGACAGATGGCCATTTACCAGTCATAGGTCATCACTGTCAGGAGAAAGTCATCTACCCCTGCAAAGTGTGTGAAAAAGAACATCTGAGTGATGCAGCCTGCATAGCTGATGACCTTGCTGTGTGTCTGGAGTTCACAAGCATCTTTGGGATAGTGGTGGAGGTGAGACAGATGTCAACAAAGGACAGGTTGAAGAGGAAAAAGTAATGGGGGTGTGCAGATGTGAGTCTGATATGGTGGCCAGGATGATGAGCAGGTTTCCACACACAGTAATGATGTACATGGAAAGGAAAAGCCCAAATATGAGCGGCTGTAATAGTGGTTCCTCTGAAAATCCCAGAAGAAGGGATTCTGAAATTTGTGTATCATTTCCTTTTTCCATGGTGACTCCTTTAAAATAGGAAAATAAGGCTGTTAATTTCCCATTAACAGGTATTATTCACATAGTTGAAATGCCATAGTTAGTCTTTTATTAAGTCACAAAGTTATTTTTTTATATTTTTATATGGATTTAATCCCCTTTAGGTCCTGTTTTTTTTTTATTTCAATTTATTTTCTACATTCTATCATGTTATTTAGCTTGCAAAGTGAATATTTCAACATGTGTACATTTTTCACCAGTCCAGTTGACAATACTATAAAGTTATCTTCAACAGATAATATCTCATTTCATTGTCCCATAAATGCTTTGCCTCTCTATTTTTCTCCTTAATGTCCTTACTCAGACTGTACTTCTTCACTCACCCTCTTCCCACATAATATTTGGTATTCCCAACCATTTACTATGTTCAGTTTCAGTCATAGAGGGCAGACACTCGGTATAAATTAAGTGGAGACATACGATGTCTCTCCTTCATAGCCTGGATTGCTTTACTCAGCAGTAAATCTTCCATATTCATCCACTTTCTGCCAAAACTCTGTCCCAAGACAAGACACAATGAAAGAATTAAGCATTGTCCCCTAGCCAGACTAGAGATTCAGAAAGCATCAACTATGTCTCGTCCAGCTCAAGGCTGTCCTCCTTGAGTGACAATGATAGATGAATTATGTACAGCTCCTTATAGCCACTCATTAGGTACATTTCCTCCTTATAACTAAAACCTCTTAGTACCTGATTTACCTCGTGGACACTGGTCTGGAAAGAAGAACACTTTCCTGATTTGTTGCTCTCAAGAGACTTAGATGAAAGTTTGATGACTTTATTTTTTTCCACATTCTCTGTGAACTCTCCTGTCTCCAAAGTTCATTAGCACACTTCATGAGCCATAAGTTAAAATTCAAATGTCATGGTTCAGCAGATGGTGTAGAAGTTAAGATGATGTATCCAACATGGCTAACTGCCTGGTTTGAGTCCCAGACCTGGCAGCTTGAAAATCATGTTGGACATGTCTGTGGGTGTGTTCAAAATCCTTTGGAGACTGGATGGTAAGAGAATGTAGGGAGACCATTCCTCCTGGCAAGTGATATCTCACTTTCCCTTTCTTTCTCTCTTTCACTCTCTGGTGAATGCACTCAACCTATAGCAAAAGTAAAAAATAGAAAAAAAAAAGAAATTAAGTGAATAAATTATAAAAGAAAAAGTGACTGCATTAATGTTTTCTTAAAGGTAACTAGGTGAAATTAAAAGGCAATTTTAGTGACCCTGAATCAAACAACTATGACAGGAATTCAATATATTGTCAGTCATCCTTTGATCACAAATTTCCAAGATAATCTTGAGCACAAAGTAAACATCTATTGGATGATATTGATATTTGTTCATTCATTGTCCCTTCAGCAATTATGGCAAAACTTAAAAGCGGGATAAAGGTGATCATTCATTTTATGTACTCCAAGGAGTTGCAGTTATAGCCAGAACTGAAGTATTCAAGGAAAAACAAGAATATATTTAATGAAACAGCATACAACACGCAAATCTGTCACCCAGTGAGCAAACACTCTTTCACATGGACACCAATTTTCCATTCTTCAACAAGTAGATGAACTAGATGAACAAGAAATACAGTCATAGTTAATACATTTATGATAGAAATGATCACTTCATCCTATTTAAGGCTATCTTTGACTCTAAGGCCATATTAGTTCAACTATTTGTTTAAATTTTCCATTCCTGGAGAGTCAGAGGGAGGCAGACATATATAGAGAGAAACACCCTCTACAGGGCAGGGACATTCTGGGACTCCTTTCATCCATCCTTTCAGTGCTCCAGATCCTGGCCACATACACTCAACCAGTAAGATTTCAGGCTGAGTGGACTTAGAACTTGAACCAGAATCCTCACGTGGCTTCCAGCTCTGTACTCTGGTATCCTATGGCTGAAACACAGAGTCCGGGCATCATTTTTTGACGGTGACAACAGTAGGCAATGTGAACTCTGAGCTGAATAATAGGATAGGATTCTAATGAGCAAACTACAGTAATCAAACACACTAATATATTCAAATCTACATTTCAAGTAGAGATACTGGAAGCAAGGACATACACATACATGAAAATTTGCTGTTACACATTTGTCTATACTCTAAATTACACTAATGGCATTAGTTGCCAAAGGTAATGTGTTTTTTGTTGTTGTTTTCTAGTTGTATTTTTCTTCTTGTGGTTCTCTTTTCCCATAAACACATTATTTAAAAATTGCTCAGAATTATAAACCACTGTAGGAGTAGTGGTGGTTGAGGCACTGGACTCCACATGACTAATTATGGTTCAAGTCCTGGAACTTATGGCATGCTTTCTTACTATCCCTCTCACTCTCTTTCTCTGGTCAAGTCAAACAATAATAATAATCATAAAATTAAATAAAATAATTCTTTAATAAATAGAAAAAAATTGTAAAGGGTTGCATGTCATTCTATGAGATAATGATACTTTTAAAGTATTTCTGATACAAAGCTAGGAATAATATTAAAAAGTATAAAAATACTAAAGAAAAAATTGGTGGAATATGAGAGTGTAGAAAATTAAATACAGTGTTGCTTAAATTGTATAGACCTGTACTTTCACAATCTGATCAGAAAATCACTACTATTGGCCCCAAGGCTTTAAACTCTGCAATCATAGCCATTGTTTCAAATCCAGGCCAATAATTTTTTAAAAATTTCTCTCCCATTATTTCAGAAAAACTTTATGATTGTCTTTCCTAGATCTGTGAAGAATGTGTCTGGTACTTTGATTGGCATTGCATTAAATATGTAGATTAATTTGGGTAGAATTGCCATTTGATTATATTAATTCTTCCAATCCAGGAACATGGGATATCCTTCCACTTTTTTGTGTCATTTTAAATTTATTTTTTTATCTTCTTGAGTATAAAGAGGCCAATGACAAAGAAAAATAAAAGACACATTTTCAATTATATGATACATAGTATCCCCAACTGGATTGGTGTGAAATGTGTTCATGTTGGAAAGTTCTCTTTACAAGATAAGTGATGCATAGTGATTGAATATATAAAAGATATTAAAATAAAATATATTAAATTAAAAAATAAAATAAATGAATGGAAGGTTATGATTTTGTTCCTGGCATGTGACCTTATTGTTGCCCTTCATCTGTTCCTGTTGGGGATTGATTCTAGGATCCCTTCAGAAATAGCAAAATGCCTCTGTGTGTATATTCATTTTTCCTGCATCATTTTACCAAACCATACATGATTGCTTGATTTACTGGGTAGAGGCTAATCCTTTGTACAAGTAACTACATATATTTCATTATTTTGCCTTTTCCAGGATAAAGCCTTCTGTGAGAGCATTGTGAAGATGTCTGAAAATAGACTGCAATCTGTGAAAACTGACTGCACCCTCTATCCTATAGCATCATCTGCTCCTTTCATACCTTGAGGTATGACAAGGGGTTCTGTTTCACTCAGACAGTGTCTTCTGGGGGCTATGTGTGGCACAGTGGTTTGAAGGTATAGCTGGATTTTTTAATTAATTAATTAATTTTTGTATATACATTCAATCACATTGTTTAGCTTACAATGTGAGCATTTCAATATGTGAACATTTCTCCCCAGTCCCGTTGATCAAAATATCTTCAGCTGATAACAGCACACTTCCCCATCTCATCAATGCTCTACCTCTGTATCCCTTCTCCAAATGTCCTCCCTCATCTGACATTCACACCCATCTCATGTTTGTACAATCGTTAGTCCATCAGTTTCCATCATAGAATGCAGACATTCAGTATATGTTAAGTGAAGACATACAATGTCTCTCCTTCATAGCCTGGCTTGCCTCACTCAGCAGTAAATCTTCCATATTCTTCCACTTTCTGTCAAAAGCCAGGGTTTTGTTGGGTTTTATGACTGAGTAGTATTCCATAGAGTATATGTGCCACAGTTTTTCAATCCATTCATCCATACAGGGGCATTTGAGTTGGTTCCATGTCTTAGCAATCGTGAATTGTGCCATAATAAACATCGATGTGCAAGCACTTTTCCAATGAAGAATTCTTCTGTCCTTTGGTTAGATACTGAGGAGTGGGATTACTGGATCATATGGTAGATCTATTTGTAGATTTTTGAAGAATCTCCAAATTATTCTCCACAGTAGCTGGACCAATTTACATTCCCACTAGCAGTGTAAAAGAGTTCCCCTTTCACCACACCCCCGCCAACACTTATCATTTTTCATTTTTTTAATCTTAGACATTTTGACTGGATTATTGCACAGGCAACGTAAACATAACTGCTGGCATAGCTAGATGTATATCCCTATACATTTGCAAGTTTGTTGTCCATAGCACGCACTTACCCCAGCCTTTCCCCCTGGTTCCATTCTTTCTCTCTTCCTCTACTTCCCCTGCCTCTCTCTGTCTTTCTCCAAGATTTGGGCAATGACATTCAAGTAACAGTTAACAAATCTTTAAATTATTGAGATAAGAATGTAGCTCCCTGATACTGTGGTTTAGTGAATAAAGAACATTTTTGTTGGACCAGTGATAACTGGTTGCTGTTAACTGTTAACCGCTTTCCAGCTCTACAGTCTATGTTAGGCTATTTAAACTTCATGGTCCATGAATTCTGCAACTGCTGCATGCCAGTAACAAAGACGACTTTAAAGGTTTTGAGAGAATCGAGTGAATGTGGCTGTGAAAGATATTAAAGGATCATCTTGTTGCTAGAGCCAAGGATGAAGTGTTTCCTTTTCTAGACTGTGTTAAAATAGCTAGGAAGTCAGATATGTTCTGCAGTAACACATTCACACACTTTTGGTCCAGTTAGCACAAGCACTAAGAATACCAAGTCACACGCACTCTGTTAGTATTATTTTCGTGGTTTATATAAGCAAAAAGACAGCGGGGAGCAGGATAAGCAAAATCCTGGCCCTTGTAGGCTTTATAGATTAATCCGGTGGAATGGTGCTCTTATTTTTCATTTTTATTTGTTCTTTTATACATTCAATCACATTATTTAGTTTACAAAGTGAATATTCCAACATGTGTACATTTTCTCCCTAATCCACTTGATAATACTAAAAAATTATCTTCAGCAGATATCACATTTCTTTGTCCCATTAATGCATTACCTCTCTATTTTTCCTTCTAAAAGCCCTTCCTCAAGCTCTACTCTTTCACAAACACTATTTCTGATATTCACAACCATTTACCATGTTGATATATCCTTTAGTCAATCGGTTTCACTAATAGAGTGCAGACCCTCTGTATAAATTAAATGGTGACATACAATGACTCTCCTTGATAGCCTGGTTTGCTTCACTTAGCAGTAAATCTTTCATATTCATCCACTTTATGTCAAAAGCCAGGGTCTTGTTGTTTTGTTTGTTATTATTTTTTGGCTGAATAGTATTCTATAGAGTATATGTGCCACAGTATTTTTTAACTTTATTTATGTATTCATTTATTTCTATTTTGACCAGAGAAGGACAGAGTGAGAGAGAGAAAAAGTCACCTGCTACAGGACTCTAACCAGGGTCAATCATGTGGGACTCCAGTACCCTTAATCACCATGCCACCTGCTGGCCCCTGTGCCACAGTTTTTCAATCCATTTATCTGTTCATGGGCATTTGGGTTGGTCCCATGTCTTAGCAATTGTGAATAATGCCACAATAAATAGCAATGTGCAAATACTTTTCCAATTAAGAATTCTTATGTCCTTTGGGTAGATACCAAGGAGTGGGATTGCTGGATCTTATGGTAGTTCTACTTGTAGATTTTTGGGAAATCTCTAAATTGTTCTCCACAGTGGCTAGTCCAATTTTTGAGCAGTGTAAGAGAGTTCCCCTTTCACCACAACCCCACCAGCACTTATAATTTTTTTTGTTATTTTTGTCTTAGTCATTCTGGTTGTTGTTTTGATCTGCATTTCCCTTACAATGAGGGATGTTAAGCATTTTTCATATACCTTTTGGCTATTCATATGTCATCCTTAGAGAGTGGTTTTTACAACTCATTCTCCCATCTTTTAATATGGTTGATCATCTTTTTATTTCTGAACAGAGGGTTGAGTTCCTTGTATATTCTGGTTCCTTATCTGATGCATAGTTTTAAAAATATTTCCCCACCCTGAGGGCTGTCGATTCATACTAATTACTGTGTTTTTTGCCATGCAGAAACTTCTAAGTCTGATGTAATGCCACTTGTTTAATTTGGGGATTATCGACTGCACTTTGGGGGTCTTATTTAAGAAGTCTTTGCCTATCTCAATGTCTCCCAGAGTTTTCCCAGTGTTTTCCAGGAGCATTTTTATAGTTTGAGGTCTTAGGTTTAGATCTGTGATCCATCTTGAGTTGATTTTTTTCAATGGTGAGAGGTGTAGGTTCAGATTCTTCTTTCTGCTGGTGGAAATCCAGTTTTTCCAGCACCATCTGTTGAAGAGATTTCCCTTTTCCCACTGGATTGATTGGCACCCCTTGTCAAAAATCAGTTCACTGTTTTGATTACTTCAGCTTTATATTATATTTTTGGGTCTGAGAGTGAGATACCACCCACTCCACTCTTTTTTTGTGCAGGATTGCTTTGGCATATGGGATCTTTTAGAATTCCAGACAAATTTTGATTGTCTTTTCTAGATCTGTTTAGAATGTGTCTGGTACTTTGATTGGGATTGCGTTAAACATGGAGATTAATTTGGGTAGAATTGCCATTTTGATTATATTAATTCTTTTTTTTTTTGGAGAGGTTTTTGCTATAGGGCGCGTGTGCTCGCCAGACAGACAGAGAGAGACAGAGAGATAGAAAGTGAGAAATCATCCCCCAGGGAGGATGGTCACGCTGCAATCCCTTCTCCTCCATTCTCCTCTCAGGATCTTGGGAATGCACGCACATGCGCCCAGCGTGAGTTTAAGCCACTGGGTCCGGGACTCGAACTGCGGTCGACTACGTGGAAGTTCAACGACATAGCCATTATGCTAACTGCTGGCCCCGATTATATTAATTCTTACCATCCAGGAACATGGGAAATTCTTCCACTTTTTTGTGTCATTTTCAATTTCTTTCTTTAGCTTTTCATAGTTTTCTTTATGGAGGTCTTTAACTTCTATGGTTAGATTCATTCTTAAGTATCTTATACTTTTAGTGACTAAGGTAAATGGAATTACTTTTTTCAGTTCTATCAGAAAAATAGATAGGCAAATTTTCTTGCCTATTTGCTTGTTGTTTGTATATAGAAATGTTATAGATTTATGTATGTTGATTTTGTATCCTACAACATTACTGTATTCATGTATTACTTCCAGGAATTATTTTCATGAAAATCATTGGTTCTTCTATGTATATATACTATCAGGCCATCTGGAAACAGAGTTTCACCTCTTCTCTTCCTATTTGAATGCCTTTTATTTTTTACTATTTTCTGATTGCATTGGAGAGGACTTCCAGTACTACATTGTAAAGGAGTGGAGAAAGTGGGCATCCTTGTCTTGTACCCATTTTTAGTAGAAAAGCTTTCTCCATTCAGAATGATGTTCGCTACAGGTTTTTCACTGATAGCTTTAATTGTGTTGGGAAATGACCCTTTTATGATGATTTTGCTGACAGTTTTGATCATGAAGGAATGTTGTATCTAATGAAATAATTTTTTTGCATCAATTGATATGATCATATGGTTTTTATCTTTTTTCCTGTTAATATAGTGTACTATATTTATGGTTTCACATATGTTGAACCATCCTTGAATTTCTGGAATAAAGCCTATTTGATCATGATGTATAAACTTTTTTATAAGTTGCTGGATATGATTTGCTAATATCTTGTTGAGAATCTTTACATTTACATTCATCAGAGATATTGGTCTATAGTTTTCCTTCCTGGTCCTGTCCTTATCTGTTTTAAGGATAAGGGTGATAGAGGCTTCATAGAATGATTTAGGGAGAGATTCACCCTTTTGTATCTTTATAAATAACTTCAGCAGAATGGCCATAAACTCTTCTTTGAAAGTTTCATAGAATTCAGAGGATAAGCCATCAGGACCAGGGCTTTTTTTTTGTTGTGAGGTATTTATTACTGATTCAATCTCCTGGCTTGTTATGGGCCTATTCAGACTTTCTATATCCTGCTGTCTCAATCTTGGTAGATTATATGTGTCCAGGAATTTGTTCCTCTCATTTAGATTGTCTTGTTTCTTGTCATAAAGTTGTTCATAGTATCCTCTAATGATGTTTTGTATTTCTGCTATGTCTGTTGTTATATTGCCTGCTTCATTGCAGATTTGATTCACCTGTTCCCTTTCTCTCTTCTTCTTAATAAATCTTTCTAGTGGTGTATGATTTTGTTTATCTTTTCAAAGAACAAGCTTTTACTTTCATTTATTTTCTGTATTGTTCGTTTATTTTCTATTTTACTTATTTCTGTTCGTATCTTTATTATTTCGTTTCTCCTGAAGTTTTGTTTTGTTTTGTTTTGCTATTGTTTTTCCAGTTCTCTGGGACACAATGTTAGATGATCAACTGGCCTTCTTTCCATATTACTCTTATGTACACTAGTTGCTATGAACTTTCCTCTTATTACTGCTTTAGCAGTGTCTCAAAGATTATAGAAACTCGTGTCCTCATTGTCATTGACTTCTATGAATCTTTTAATCTCAGACTTTATTTCTTCAGTAACTTTGTAGTCATTCAAGAGTACATTTTTTAGTTTCCATTTATTTGAGGGTTTTTTTTAGGATTTCTCTTGAAATTAAGATAAAGTTTAATTCCATCATGGTTGGAGAAGATGCTGGGTATAGTATCTATGTCTTTAAATCTATAGAGGCTTGCCTTGTGCCCTATCATGTGGTCAATATTCAAAAAGGTTTCATGTGGGGGGTGAGAAAAAAATTGTATCTCGTGGGTTTTGGATGGAAAGTTCTATAGATGTCTGTTAGTCCACTCGGTTAATGGTATCAATTAGATCTTTTATCTCTTCACCTATTTTTTTTTTCTAAATGAGCTGTCCAGAGGGCATGGTGGTATGTTGAAGTCTCCAACAATTAGTGTGTTGTACTCTATCTCTCCTTTTAGATATAACAGTCTTTCCTTCATGTATTTGGGTGCTCCTGTGTTAGGTGCATAGATATTTATAAGCATTATGCCTTCTTGATCGATTGACAATTTTACTACAATATAGTGCCCTTCTTTGTCACTTCTGTTTTTGTTTTAAAGCCTATTTTGTCAGAAATTAGTATCATGACTCCAGCTCTTTTTTGGTTCCCATTTGTATGGAAAACTTTTTTCCAACCCTTCACTTTTAGTCTATGTATGTCTTTATCCACGTGGTGGGTTTCTTGTAAGCAACAGATAGATGGTTTGTGTTTTTCTTTATCCATCAGCCAGTCTGTGTCTCTTGATTGGATAATTTAATCCATTCACTTTAATGTTATTGTCAATATTATCGAAATTTTCACGATGTTTAAGTTGACCATTGTCTTGGTTGCCTTTTTTCCCTTATTTCTTGCTGTTCATTCTTTAGTTTTCCTGGAACAGTACTCTCTTCAGGGTTTCTTGAAGAGCTGGTCTGGTGTTGACAAATTCCTTCAGGTTTTGTTTGTCTGAGAGGATTTTAACCTTTTTTTCCATAGGAAGGATAATCTTGCAGGATATAATCATCTTGGTGTAAATGGTTTCTCTCTTAACACTTTTAATACATCTTTCCATTCTTTCCTTGCTTGCATTGTTTCCATTGAGAGGTCTGGAGTTAGCCTGATGAGATGAGCTTTGTATGTCACTTGTCATTTCTCTATTTCTTGTTTTAGTATCTTGTCTTTATTTGTGATCTTTGCCAGCCTGGCTAAGATGTGACTTGGGGAAGATCTTCAGGGGTTGATTCTATTTTGTGTACTTTGTATTTCTTGGGTCTGGATGTTTGAGTGCCTCTCTAGACTTGGGAAAATTTCTTCCAGGATTTCATGGAATATATTTTCCATGCCCTTATTTGTTTATTCACCTTCTGGGATATCAAATATTCGGATGTTGGGGTTTCTAATGTAATCTAGTATTTCTCATATATTATCATCTTTTTTTGGGGGGTGATTTTTTCTTTTTTTTTTTCTATGTCAGAGGTTTTATCTTCTACATGGTTTAATCTTTGGCATGATCCAATCAACTTTTAAAACTTTCAAGAGAGTTTTTGATTTCCTGGATTACAGCCTTCATCTCTAATAGTTCCATCTGATTATTCCTTATAGTGTCCATTTCTTCTTTCATATCATGGAAGGAATTCCTAATCTCCTGTAGTTCATTGTATCTTTTCTGTTCCAAATCATAAAGTTTTGCCACCATAAATGTTCTCTATTCTTTCTCTGATATTTTGGTAACATCTTCTGTTTTTGCAAGAGATGGAGGTGAGTTATTGTGTTCTTTTGATAGAGTCACATTTCCTGCTTTATTCAGACCAGGGACTCTTCTACTTCTAGCCAGTGGGAGATGTATTCACTTTTTCTTTTTTCTTTTTCTTTTTTTAGAGAGGTTTTTGCTATAGGGTGCGTGCACTCACCAGACAGACAGAGAGAGACAGAAAGTGAAAAATCACTCCCCAGGGGGGATGGTCATGCCACAATCCCTTCTCCTCCATTCTCTTCTCAGGATCTTGGGCACGCACGCACATGTGCCCGGCATGAGTTTTAAGCCACCTGTCTGGAACACGAACCACAGTCGACTACATGGGAGTCCAGCGACATAGCCATTACGCTAACTGCTGGTTCCTGGAGATGTATTCACTTTTGAATACTTTTTATGAGAACGTTTATTCAACTATGAGCAAATGTGTTTCCCTTTTGCTGTGGACTGATTTGTGCAGAAGTCTCTCTCCTGTTGTGTTTAGCAATTTGGTCTCAGGAGGAGTATTCTATTCAGGTGTCTGAAGAGCAATATTTTCATTTTTTCAGATGTTTCTCTGTCTGAAGGGCTGGGCAATTGGATGGGGAAATCTAGCTGGAGCTGGGTGGGGCTTGAGCCAGTGGCACTGCCTCAGAGTCCCTTGCTGGCCACTGGGCAGTAGATGGAACTGGGACTCAGCTGGCGAGCAAGCAGAGGCCAGACTGTCAGAAGGGTGCTCTTTAAACAGGAATTTCCTTACTGCCAGGAAAGCATTTAAGACCATATGGTATAAGAATTAACTCTCATGTGGGGGTAGTGAGAGCTTTCTGAAGACAATGATGTTCAAAGCAACATTGGGAGAGTGAACAGAAGTTGGGTAACAGAATCAGATGAAGACTAGATTGGAAGTAGGTAAGAGTAAATATGGAGTCCCTGGAGATGCGGTGAGAGATAGTAGAGAATGCTAATGTGGGCTAATATTTTATTGTCTTGAAAAGAAACTGCATCAGCAGTCATCCTCTAGTCTCATTGCTCTCCACTTTTGGAAACCATTAGTGTGTTTTCTGTCTATGTATTTGTCTCTTTTGGAAATTTCATATAAGTTATATCATAAAATGTGTTCTTTTATGATTGCTTTATCTTATTTAGAATAATGCCTTGGAGGCTTATACTTGTGTAGCATGTGTCAGTATGTTATTCCTTTTCATTATCAAATAATGTTCCATTGTATGGTATGCCATATTTCATTTGCTCATTTATTAGTTGATTAACAGTTTAGTTGTTTTCACTTCTTTAGGATATTCTGAGTAATGACATTTGAAACAATTTATGTGGAAGTTTTTGTGTGGATATGTGTTTTTAATTCTCTTGGAGATTGAATTCTTGACCATATAGTAACTTTATGTTTATCTTTTTGAGAAATTGTCAAACCATTTTCCACAGCAGCTGCAACGTTTTACATTCTCACCTGTAATTATGAGAGTTTCAGTTTCTGCACATTTTTACCAACACTATTATTGGCTGTTATTTTTTTTAATTTTAGCTATTTTAATTAATGTGAAGTGGTACTTTTTATGGTTTCAGTTTCCATTTTTCTAATGATTAATGTTTGACTATTTGTATATTTTCTTCGCATAAATACTCAAGAAATCAGCATTGACTTTTTTTTTCAACTGTATCCTTGAGTATTTACTGACTAGTCAAAACTCTCATGATCTGCTCTTTGCTCTCAAAGCATGAGAGTTGATTCTCCCAGAGACAAGGTTCTGAGAGAGAGCAAGAGAATACCTGAAAGAGAAAGGAATGATTTTTTCCAACCTAATCCTGAATATCATCATTTCTATATATTTTATTAATCATACAGACCAACCTTAGACCAGTGAGGGTGGAAAAGGACTACTATGTGAACACCAGCAGGTCACCTTGGAGGCTGTCTCACTGTATGATTACCATTGTGACAAAATATAACACATGGCTATAAATTAATGTAATTAAGCCTTTCATATGTCTCAGAAAATGTTTCTAAGCCAAATTATAAAAACATTTAGGCCTGAAAAAAGATCCAAAAAAACTCCAGGAGACCAGAAATAATAAAGATCTGAGCAGGAATAAATGAAATAGAAAATAAATGAACTATACAGAAAATAAATGAAAGTAAAAGATGGTTCTTTGAAAAGATAAACAAAATTGATACACCACTAGCAAGACTTATTAAGAAGAAGAGAGAAAAGAACCAGGCAAATCAGATCTGCAATGAAGCAGGCAAAATAACAACAGACATAGTAGAAATGCAAAACTTTGTTAGAGGATACTATGAACATCTGTATGCCAAGAAACAAGATAATCTGGATGAGATGGACAAATTCCTGGACATGTATAATCTACCTAGATTGCACCAGAAGGATACAGAAAGTTTGAATAGGTCCATAACAAGCCAGGAGATTGAATCAGTTATAAATAACCTCCCAACAAAGAGAAGCCCTGGCCCTGATGGGTTCACCTCTGAATTCTACAAAACTTTCAAAGAAGAGTTAATCCCCATTCTGCTCAAGTTATTTCTAAAGATCCAAAAGGGTGAATCTATCACCCTTATCCTTAAAACAGAAAAGGACAGGACAAGGAAGGAAAGCTATAGACCAACATCCTTGATGAATGTAGATGCGACGATTCTCAACAAGATATTAGCAAATTGTATACAACAACTTATAAAAAAGATTATACATCACGATCAGATAGGCTTTATTCCAGGAATGCAAGGTTGGTCCAACATACGCAAAACCATAAATGTAATACACCATATTAATAGGAAGAAAGACAAAAACCACATGGTCATATCGATTGATGCAGAAAAAGCATTTGATAAGATACAATATCCCTTCATGATCAAGACTCTCAGCAAAATTGGCATACAAGGGTCTTTTGTAAACACAATAAAAGTTATCTATAAAACACCCATAGCGAACATTATCCTCAATGGAGAAAAGCTGAAAGCTTTTCCACTAAAAATGGGTACAAGACTAGGATGTCCGCTTTCTCCTCTCCTCATCAATATAGTACTGGAAGTCCTGGCCATTGCAATCAGAGAAGAGGAAAAAATAAAAGGCATTCAGATAGGAAAAGAAGAAGTAAAATTCTCTCTATTTGCAGATGACATGATTGTATGCATAGAAGACCCAATAGTTTCCATAAAAAAATTTCTGGAATTAATACATGAATACAGTAACGTTGTGGGATACAAAATTAATATCCAGAAATCTATAGTATTTCTATATACAAAAAAACAGGCAGACTGAGATAGAATTGAAAAAAGTTGTTCCATTTACCATAGCCACCAAAAGTATAAGATACTTAGGGATAAGTCTAACCAGAGTTGTTAAAGACCTCCAAAAGTAATACTATGAGAAGCTAAAAAAAGAAATTGAAAATGACACAAAAAAGTGGAAGGACATCCCATGTTCCTGGGTTAGAGGAATTAATATAATCAAAATGACAATCCTACCCAAATTAATCTACCTATTTAATGAAATGCTAATCAAAGTACCAGACACGTTCTTCACAGATCTAGGAAAGACAATCATAAAGTTTGTCTGGAATAATAAAAGACCCCATATTGCCAAAGCAATTCTGCACAAGAAGAGTGGAGTGGGTGGCATCTCATTCCCTGACCCAAAATTATACTATAAAGCTGTGGTAATCAAAACAGCATGGTACTGGCACAGAAACAGACAGGTGGACAAATGGAACAGAATAGAGTCCCCAGAAATGAATGCTCAAACATACAGTCAACTGATTTTTGACAAGGGATACCAGTCAATCCAATGGTAAAAGGAAAACCTCTTCAGCAAATGGTGCTGGCAAAACTGGATCTTCACATGCAGAAAGATGAATCTGAACCCCTACATCTCACTTCTGACAAAAATAAAATCAAGGTGGATCAAAGATATAAATATAAGACCTCAAACTATAAAACTGCTCCTGGAAAACACCGGGGAAACTCTGGGAGACATTGGAGTAGGGAAAGACTTCTTAAATAAGACTCCCAACGCACAGTCAATAATCCCCAAAATACACAAGTGGGATTACATCAGACTAAGAAGTTTCTGCATGGCAAAAGACACAGTGATTAGTGTGAATAGACAGCCCTCAGATGGGAAAATATTTTTGTAAACTATGCATCAGATAAGGGACTCATAACCACAATTCACAAGGAACTCAAGCAGCTGTTCCGGAAAAAGATAATCAATCCTACTAAAAGATGGGAGAATTAGTTGAAAAAAAAAAAAACACTCTCTAAAGATGACATACAAATAGTTAAAAGGCATATGAAAAAAAATGCTCAACATTCCTCCTTGTAAGAGAAATGCAAATCAAAACAACAATGAGATATCACCTAACCCCAATTAGAATGTCTAAGATTAAAAAAACAAGAAATGATAAGTGCTGGTGGGGGTGTGGTGAAAAGGGAACTCTCTTACACTGCTGGTGGGAATGTAAATTGGTCCAACCACTATGGAGAACAATTTGGAGATTCCTCAAATATCTACAAATAGAACTACCATATGATCCAGCAATCCCACTCTTTGGTATCTACCTGAAGGACAGAAGAACACTTAATCAAAAAAGTGCTTGCACATCGATGTTTATTGTGGCACTTTTCACGATTGCTAAGTCATGGAAACAACCCAAATGCCCGCGAACTGATGAATGGTTAGAAAAACTGTGGCACATATACTCAATGGAATACTATTCATCCATATAAAGCAACAAAACCCTGGCTTTTGAAAGGAAGTGGATGATTATGGAAGACTTACTGTTGAGTGAAGCAAACCATGCTATGAAGGAGAGGCATTGTATGTCCCCACTTAATATATACTGAGTGTCTGCACTCTATGACTGAAACTAATTTTCTAAAGGTCATAGAAATGCAGTATATAGATGTAAACACCAGATATAGTGTGTGTGAAAGAGGAGGGTCTGAGGAAGGACATTTGGGGTAGGGACAGGGAGGCAAAGCATTAATGGCACAAAGAGGTGTGGTATTATCTGTTGAAGATATTTCATAGTTTTATCAACAGTACTAGGGAGAAATGTTCACCTGTTTAAATATCCATTTTGTATGACAAATAATAATGTGATTGAATGTATGGAAGAAAATGAAATAAAAAATAATAAGAAAAAAAGAAAAGAAAAACAAACAAACAAACAAAAAATTTAGGCCTTGAGAGTATTATCAATTCAAAGGTGAAGCCATTTCAGAGACCTCTTTGAACATCACAATTTAACTTAATCTAACTGTGTGACAAGCACTGAGCATATCACATGGAGAACTTAAAGGTAAATGTGACAGTCCCTTTCGAGAAGGTCTTACACTAGTGCCTGAGACAGTGATATGCAGTAATATGGAGGGGGGAAATCAGCTCTGGGTTCAGTTGTAACACAGCATAGGAGAGGGAGGGAGCATATGATAAAAAGGGAAAAGTTCCGGCATCCTCAGGTAGTCTCTGGGCAGTATGGTAACGTTGGTCACAATTCTTTTCATTAATTTATCATGACATATCATGATGTCTTATATCTTGATGTGACTCACAAAGCCTATATTGTTTATTTCTGTCTTTAGAATTTATAAGAGTTTTTCCTTCTGGAGATAGGAGGTCACAAATCACCAAATACAGAGCAAGAATACATGTTGGCTTTGAGTTATTGCCTAGACATAGGAAATACTGTTTAAAATATGTGTATTTGGAAACTGAAACTACTTTGAATGAATGTTTTTAGAACTGTGGCTCTGACACCTACAAACGTCTGTAATACTCTATTCAGTTTCTATTCTTGCTGTTCACCTTCTCTTGCTTCCTCTCCAAGTATCTTAATTGTCTCTTCAATCTTGTATACATTCAATCTTTTCCCCATGACATTTGTGTCTGTTGACACTGATGTAAACAAGTTTTTTCACTTTAAGAACAAACAAACAAGAAAACAACAAAATAAGAAAGCTCTTTATTCTGGCCTAGTCCTACCCATCTCACAACTACCCCCCCCCCCCTCCATTCTTCCTCCCTGGCTAAGCCTCTACACATAGTCGTGACCTATTGGCTGCTGCCGCTATCTCCTTTCCTCCTCTTCACTGTTCTGATTTTTGCCAAGATTATAATTCTTCAAATCTATAATATATGATCTGACTCCTTTTTTAAAAATAATTTTTCAGAGCTCACATGCTCTTGATGGAGAAAGTAAAGAGAGAGAGAGAGGGAAGGGGAGAAAGTACCCCACATGGGACATGTTCATGCTACAGTCTCTTCTCTTCCATTTCTTCTTCTTTTCAGGATATTCAGTATGTAAACACGTGTGACCAATACATTTTTCAAGACACCAGGTATAAGTATCAAACTACATGCTTGATCATGTGGGATTCAGCTCCCTTAAGCCACAGGCCATGTGTTAGACAGTCTTCCCCTTTTTTAAATTTGTAATTTAAATACTGGTGACCATATGGATTATCTCCATAACCCAATCTTTTTAAAGTGTATAGATTATTCTGTTAGCTCTTCGTCTTACTTTAACTATCATTGACATGTAGGTATTTCCACACTGTCCTGAGATCTTGGTCTTAATATTAACTGCTTATTGAATTTAGTTGCCATGGGTATCCTGTGAGTTTCTAAAAATCAACTAGATTCCTGCTAACCTCCCTTTCTTGATTGAGGAAATCACCTTCTACTTAATTTGCAGAAGCCAAATATTTTGTGACCATCATTGTCTCCTCTTCATCATTTTTTTTTTCTCCTAGCATCCACAGTCTTGGTTTCACCTTCATTGGCCCATCATGTCATCACTATCACCACTGAACTATAAGTTGCATTCTTGGGTCAAGTCCTGATCCCACGCTATTACATGCTGTCCTCAGGGTCACCCTGAATCATAGAAGAGGCTATTATACTTCTCCACTTAAACCCTCTGATACTTGCATCATTTCTGGATAAAGCTAAGATATTTAAAAGCTAGACACTTAGTAAAGAGAAAAAACAGACTATTTTGTTCTAGTGCTGTGGGGAGCTGGATACTGAGCTGTGATTTATCACACTCACATAGAGCAACCTAGAGTCTCATGGGTGGATAAATTCCCTGTTATTGGGAATTGGAGCAAACATATCTATGTTGATTTGAAGTTGCCTGTACTAGAAGGACATTCTAAAACATACACTTTAAAGGACTCTTCAGGGGTAATTATAAATGCTAATTCAGTGCCTAGTCATTTTACATATACACATACACAACTTGATGAGTGTTTCATTTTATATATACTCATACACAAATTGATAATGAGTGTTTTGGGACTTTCTAGTTTACCTGACATTTCGTGCTTTCAGGATAATACCCACAGCTTATAATGGCCTTCAGGAGCTGGCTATGCCCACATACTGGCCTTACCTCTCCAAGTCCACCTAGTTCCTAAGATCCAGCAGTACTAAGTTCTTTTTCACTGTGCCCTCTGCCTATATCATCCACCTGACTGATACTTCCTCATCATTCAGGTCTCATCTCAATTATGCATGCACATGTGCTTTCTTTTTCCAAGCAACTGGGTTCAGGAGTCAAACTACACAGTTGATCATGTGGGGTCTAACCACTGTAACCACCATACCACTGACTAAACTAAAATATGTCACTTAAAAGTCACAGAATAAGATCACATTCTGCAGTCCTTGCTGGGACACTGACTTTTGACTAAATCCCAGTTGTGTTCCTGTCTTCCTGTGACCTTCAGCAGAGCAGATTTTGTCACTATGTTCTGAGTTTCCTAGAATCATACAATGAGGCAGCTAAGGCCAGTACTGCTGGCTCAGTGAGGAGGCCAGTGCTGCAGGACCCGGTATAAGCTGGCCTGATTCTGAGCCTGCTATGACACCTACAAGAGTGTCAATCTGGGACCAGCAGTTAGCATAATGGCTATGTCGCTGGACTCCCATGTAGTCGACCGCAGTTCGCGTCCCGGACCCGGTAGCTTAAACTCACGCTGGGCGCGTGTGCGTACGTGCCCAAGATCCCGAGAGGAGAATGGAGGAGAAGGGATTGCGGCGTGGCCATCCCCCCTGGGGGGTGATTTCTTGCTTTCTGTCTCTCTGTCTGTCTGGTGAGCGCACATGCCCTATAGCAAAAACCTCTCAAAAATAAAAGAGTGTCAATCAAAGATTGACTATATTTTACTTCATATTTTTCTCTACTATATACCACGAACTTCCTGAGGATGTATTACTTTGTTATCCTTATTATTTTACTTTAATCATATGTAAAAACATTATCAATAATATATCTATAGAACATAATTAATAATAATATCATTTGTCAATGTCATAATACTAAGAACAGTGACAGCTTATGAGCAATCAGGTTGAGAGGGAGTAAAATTTATCCATGTCTGTGACTTTCTTAAGAATGTGCAACTGAAATAGATCCAGATGATACTAGGTTCATCGTATTTTTTCCTTCTTGTCCAAATACAACTCTCCTTTACCTTCCACCAGTCACATCAATGTGACTGTTTTATCTTCAGCAAAGCAACTGCAGGTATCCATGAAGACATCCTGTGCCCTCATCATAGGATCTAGCCAATCACTTCTGTATAAGACTCCGTGCCACTCACTCTTCCAATTAAAACCTTTGCCTTTAAAATAATCTTTATATCTATAAGACATATTTCAGGCAACATGGATTTTTTGGTGCTGAGCAATCATCCTAACCCTAGCCCAAATAAACTCTTTGCTTTACTTGCTTTTTTAAATTTTTAGATGGGAACTAGAAAACAATTTAACATATGAGTTAGTGTAATGTGAGATATCACTATGGATAGTGTAATGTGATATTTAAACAGAGTTCTGAAATATTTTCTTGTTATTCCAAAATAGGAAATATGGAAAACCAGACCCTAATTCTCATGTTGAATGGAATCTTATGGTAAGTCCCTATACTTTATAGATTTTTACAGGAGGAATAATTCTGACTTTTCAGTTTTGAAGTGGCCCAGGAGACCCTTAGCACCTAAAGTACAGCAGCATGAGTGATGCATCTTCCATTATGTTGTAATGTCAATTAGTTTGAATATTTTTATCAGTAGTTAACTTTAATTTAAACTTATGTTCTAACAAAGCCAAAACAATTGTTAAGTTTATAGACTAATAAAAAAATAAAAAAAAACACTACTTTTGTTCTCTCCTCTCCACTATTTTGTCATTTTCTTTTTAAGACCAAGGTTATATCTTATTAACTGTTATAACCCCCAATAAATGCTCAATGCATACATGGCCATTGAATGGATGAAATATTCCTATTTTCAACTTTACAGTCTCAGATGACTGCTACTGTGGCAAGCTTACTCCATTAGTTTTATTATTTCCTTCCATTACATTATAATACCACAGGCTCCTTCTTAGACCAGCCTGAGCCTCAATTCTTCACAACTAGATCTCCTCAGGAGTTTCTCTGGCGCTTCCTTTTCTTAGAGTTGAGCTTTCCTTCTGTTCCACAGACTAGATTACTTATTTCTGTAGGCATCATCCTTTTTCATTATTCAAGGAGTTGGCTGCTCTCCATAAATTCCCTACTTTGTGGTGAAATCTTGGATCTGTTTTTGAACAGTTTTCAGGAATCTTGGATCCTAGGAGTCTGAAACAGAAATGTTCCTGTGCTTATAGAAATCTAATCCTCCATTTTTGTCTCTCATTTAACAGCAGAATACACTAAAAGAGAAGATCCAATGAAGAAAGATAATTTATGAAATTGTAATTTTTCTTTTGATCAATTTCAGTCTGTAATAAATACCTTACTTTTCCTGTAAGACTTTTATTTCACTGCACAATTAATTAAAAAAATAAAAAAAATTAAATATATTTTATTTTGATTTATACATTCAATCACTCTACATCACTTAGCTTGTAAAATGAATTTTCCCAACATTAATACACGTAACAACAGTCCAGTTTAGGATACTATACATATTATCATCAACAGACAATACTTTCTCCTGTGTCCCATAAATGTCTTCCCTCTCTATTTTTCTCCTTAATGTCTTTCTTCAGACTCTGCCCATTATCTCACTCTGTCTCTAGTATCCATAACCATTTTACATGTTTCTATATCCTTAAATCTTTCCATTTCTGCCATAGAGTGCAGTCAGTATATATTAAGTGGAGACATACAGTATCTCTCTTTCACAGCCTGGTTTGATTCACTCAGCAGTAAATCTTCCATATTTGTCCACCTTCTATGTGAAGCCATGGTCTTGTGTTTTGTTGGTTTGTTTCTTTGTTTTTATGACTAAGTAGTATTACATAGAGTATATGTGTCACAGTTTTTGAATCCATTCATCTGTTCATAGACATTTGGGTTGGTGCCATGTCTTACCAACTGTAAAATAATGCCACAATAAACATAAATGTGCAAGCACTATTATGACTGAACAGTCTCCTGTCCTTTGGGTAAATAGCTAAGAGTGGGATTGCTGGGTCATGTAGTTCTTGATCTTTGAGAAATGTCCATATTGTTCTCCGCAGTAGCTGGATCAATTTACATTCTCACTATTAGTGTAGGAGAGTTCTTTTTCACCACAGCCCCACCACCAGCACTTATTTTTTTTAATCTTCACCATTATAACTGGGGTTAGGTGGTATCTCATTGTGCTTTTTCTTTTTAATCAGAACAAAAATTCACCTTTATTCTATGCATATAAACATTTTGCGTTTGTATAGTGAATGCTTGGAGTGGTGAGGGGAAGACAGGATACCTAGTTTCTTTTTTGGGGGGAAGAGGAATTGTCATATATTTAAATGTTTTTTAATTATTGTTCATACATTAAATCACTATATGTCATTTAGATTGTGAAGAGACTTTACCCACATGATATACAACTCAGTTCAGCCCACTGGAGACTATTATACACATCCTCATCAAGAGATAAAAAAAAACCTTATCTGTGTCCCACAAGTGTCTTGCCTCTCCATTCCTCCCAAAATTTCCTTTCCTATGCTTTCCCCCCACACACTCTCTTTCCACTTTGTCTCTAGTGTCCATTACAATTTTTAATGCTTTTATGTTCTTTCAGTCTCAACATAAATTGTGGACAGTCAGTATATGTTAAGTGGAAACATACAATGTCTCTCCTTTATAGCCTGACTTGCTCCACTGAGCAGCAAATCTTCCATATTCATCCATTTTCTATCACATTCCAGGGCTTTTTTATATGGCTGAACAGTATTCCGTGGAGTATATGTGTCATAAGTTTTCAATCTATTCATCTTTTTGTGGACATTTTGGCTGGTTACATGTCTTAACAATTGTGAATAATGCTGCAATGAAAATAGTTGTGCAAGCACTTTTACTCCTGAATTCTCTCCTGTGCTTTGGGTAGACACTCAGGAGTGGAATTGCTGGATCATATTTTAGTTCTATTTGAAGGTCTTTGAGGAACCTCCATTTTATGTCCCCACTTAATATATACTGAGTGTCTGTACTCTAAGACTGAAACTGATTGACTAAAGGATGTACAAACACAAGAGATGGGTGTGAATTCCAGATGTGCTGTGTGTGGAATAATGGGGGCTAGGGAAGGACATTTGGAGGAGTGATAATGGAGAAAGAGCATTGATGGGACGGGGAGGTAGTAATGATATCTGTTGAAGATATTTTGATCAACTGGAGTGGGGAGAAATGTCCACATTATTGAAATGTCCGCTTTGTAAGGTAAATAATATGATTGAATGTATAAAAAATAATATATATGTATATATGTATGTGTGTGTGTGTGCGTGTGTGTGTGGTTTTTTGGTTTCTTTTTTTTTTTTTTGAGAGGTTTTCGCTATAGGGTGCATGAGTTCGCCAGACAGACAGAGAGAGACATAGAGACAGAAAGCGAGAAATCACACCCCCCCGGGAGGGATGGTCACACTGCAATCCCTTCTCCTCCATTCTCCTCTCGGGATCTTGGGCATGCACGCACATGCACTCGGCGTGAGTTTTAAGCCACCGGGTCCGGGATGTGAACCAGGGTTGACTACATGGGAGTCCAGCGACATAGCCATTACGCTAACTGCTGAGTCCCTCATTGTGATTTTGATCAGCATCTCCTTTATAATGAGGAATGAGAAATATTTTTTCATATGCTTTTTGGTTATTTATATGTCTTTCTTAAAGAGTTGTTTTTCAGATAATTTTACCATCTTTGTTTTAAAGAGGTTTTTGCTATAGGGTGCGTGTGCTCACCATACAGACAGAGGCAGAGAGACAGAAAGTGAGAAATCACCCCCCAGGGGGGATGGCCATGCTGCAATCCCTTCTCCTCCATTCTCCTCTCGGGATCTTGGGCACGCACTCACACACGCTCGACATGAGTTTAAGCCACTGGGTCTGGGACGCAAACTGCAATTGACTACATGGCAGTCCAGCAATATAGCCATTATGCCAACTGCTGGTCCCAAATTTTATAATCTTTTAACTGGGTAGATCTTTTTTTTTTTTTTTTTTCAAGTAAGCCACTTGAGTTCTCTCTGTATTCTGGTTATTGGTCCCTTATGTGAAGTATAGTTTACAAAAATATTCTCCAATTTGAGGGTTGATGATTCACAATAATTACTGTGTCTTACTGTGCAGAAACTTCTCAATCTGCTCTAATACCACTTGTCTAGTTTTTGAACTATTGAATCTGCTTTGGGGGTCTTATTTAAGATGTTTGCCTACTTCAGTGTCTCCAGGAGTTTTCTCAGTACTTTTCATCATGTGTTTTACAGTTTGAGGTCTTTTGTTTAGATCTTTGATTTACATTGATTTGATTTTTTTCAATGGTGAAGACAAGGCTTCAGATTTGTCTTTCTGCTGGTGGATACACAGTTTTCCCAGCACCATTTGCTAAAGAGGTTTTTCTTTCCCCACTGGATTGACTGGTACCTTTTTTTTTTTTTTCAAAATATAATTGACTGTATGTTTTGGGTTTTATTTCTGGGGTCTCTATTCCGTTCCATTGGTCCACATGTCTGTTTTTGTGACAGTACCATGCAGTTTTGAATATAACAGCTTTTACTATATCTCGGGATCAGGGAGTGACACCATTTCTAATTATTTACATTTACTGGCAAAGTTACCCTAACTGTGGCTGCTTCTTGACAATTTCATTTCTTCTTCCATTTGAAGAAGCACCCTCCTACTTCTTTTTTTTTTGGTGACAATTATTTCCTCTTGGAGTGTTTCACATTTTTTTTTTTTGGAGAGGTTTTCACTATAGGGCATGTGTACTCGCCAGACAGACAGAGAGACATAGAGACAGAAAGCGAGAAATCACCCCCCAGGGGGGATGGTCACGCTGCAATCCCTTCTCCATTCTCCTCTCAGGATCTTGGGCATGCACGCACACACGCCCGGCATGAGTTTTAAGCCACCGGGTCCGGGATGCGAACTGCGGTCAACTATGTGGGAGTCCAGCGACATAGCCATTATGATAACTGCTGGTCCCCCGAGTGTTTTACATTTTGATTTATGCTGTGTGTGTTAGCCATGTCTTCTATAAATTCCCTATATATGATACCCATGTACAATTCTGTCCATACCAGCACACATAAACTATTCACTAGGATCTCAAGTCTTTAATAGAACTGAGCAAATAGATCAGTCACTGAATGTTCAGAAATTTCTAAAAAGAGGAAATACAAAGGAAAAAGAAGGTTTGGAAATAAAAAATGACCTTATTAGTAGTTAAAAAAGAAAAAAAAAAACAGAATTTAAATGGTAAGGTAGGAAGGAAGAATAACAAGATTAAACAGTAACAAGATAAAAAATAAATCTCACTACTATAGAGAATATAATTTGGTAAAATTACCTTTCAAGATACTAGCAGATGGCATAATAGCTATGTCACTGGATTCCCACATCTCTGATTGTGGCTCAAATCCGGATTTGGCAGCTTGAAACTCATGCCAATATGTTGTTGCATGCCCAAAATCTCAACAGGAGAACAGAAAAGAAGGGATTTTGGCAAGTCTATCACCCCCTGGGGGGGGTGATTTTTCTTTTCCTTTCTCTGTCTCTCCAGTGATTGTACACACCCTATAGCAAAAATCTCTCTAAAAAAGAATAAAAATAGGGACCAGCAGGTAGCGTGGTGGTTAAGGCGTTGGACACTCCCACATGGCTGACCAGGGTTTGAGTCCTGAATCTGGTGGCTTTCTTTCTCACTTCCTCTCTCTCTCACTCTTACCCTCTGTCTCTCTCAGGTCAAATTAAAAAATAAATGAATAAATAAAATAAATAATTATTTTAAAAAAAATTTAAAAAGAATAAAAATATTTCAAAAGGAATTTGGAAATATGTATTATGCACATTTATGAACTTTCTAAACATTAAAATTGCATATATTTTTAAAATTTTGGTCATACAGTTTCACTTTTAGGAATAAGTACAATGAAAATAAGTGGCTTACTCATGAGTATATATGTGCAGGTGTTCTGGACTAGAGTTCAGTATACTTAATGAGAAGAGTCAGACATTTCACTTTATCCTTGGGTTTTCTTAATAAGCCTAGTGGTTTTGACTCAGGCTGGAAGCTTTAAATAGTCCTGATGGCCAGAAAAAATGGACCATTAGTCAAATCTCAACCTCACTGCATTGAATGAAATCTGAACACTTTCCCATGGTGGAAAGTGGAAGCTTTAAATAGTCCTGATGGCCAGAAAAAATGGACCATTAGTCAAATCTCAACCTCACTGCATTGAATGAAATCTGAACACTTTCCCATGGTGGAAAGACCATCAGGTAACACTCATCATAGATCAGACTGCTAAAGCAGGAAAAAGGAAAAAAAAAAAAAAAAAAAAAAACATTGACCTAGAGCAAAACTGTATTTCACAAATTGTTCAACATCTAAAGTTAAGTAACTGGAACAAACAACTTTGTGTTAGTTAGTTCTTAACTTTTCTGTTGGAAGAGGGTGTTTTGAAGCTTAGTTTGCTTTGCAAAGAATTTTGCTGCTTGGTAGTTTTATCAAAAGGTTTTTGATTGACAAAGAAAGTAAAACCATAAAGATTTGCCCCAAATCCATGCTGCCCGATGTTTGGAAGAAATGTTGGGCGGTGGGGCTGTGGGGAAGCCCCCGAGGTAGAGGCGGAAGAGGGGCAGGCAGGCGGAGGCCAGGTGCACCATGCAGTAGCAGCGGCGGAGGTGGGGTCAGGTTCCCGAACAGGTGGCGCAGGCGGCGGCCTCGAGGACTGGCGGCTGCCCCCCACCTGGTGGCAACATTGGCAGTGGCAGCGGCGGCATTGGCAGCGGCCGCCCCAGTGCTGCCCCTGTGCCTCACCCCTTCACCGCTCGGCCACGCGCTGTGGAGGAATCAAGATGGCGGCTCCGGCCTGCAACCTGGGCAAGCGGGAGATCTGCCACTACTTCAGCATGAGGAGCGCCAAGGTGCTGGCACTGGTGGCCATGCTGCTGCTCCACTCGCAGCAGCATGCCACCTGACTTCCTGCCGCTACCAAGACAATGATTTGCTGGAAGCCGTCTCCAGCTGGGGTGGGTGCACAGGAAGGCAACACAGGTGAACAAAGTCAGGCCATGACCTCAATGTCCCTTAGCATATTCTCAGCTGGCTACAGCCAGAGTAAACTCCAGACTGCAGCCCTGATGGCCAGAAGTCATCCATATTTATTATAGAAGGAGTTTTACAGTAGAAGGATGGGTGAGGGGGAAATAAGTGAAAGATTTTACTCCAAAAGGTAAAGCATTCAAAGTATAGGAACAATAATCATAAAACATGATATCTGTTTTGTTTAGGTATAAACAGTCATAATTCTTAGAACAAGGAAGTCCATTTTTGGGGTGCATTCTCTTCTTAGATCTTGATTACCGGGGAGGGTCTTTGGATGAGAGGGTTTCCAGGAATCTTAATAACTTCAGTTCCAGACTGGCTTGATCAGTCCCAGATGGGCTTGAGAACTTGAGCCACAGGTAACTTCAGCCTCAGGCTAGGGTGGCAGCAATTACAAGGACCTGGAAATAAATCCTGTCTGGTTTAGTAAAGACAAGGTTAGTATATACTAAAGTGGAATACTGGAGGAGTCCGACCTGGCGAGGCCCCAGGATCTGTCTTAGCCCCCTGACCTTTGAGCTCCGCTTTCGGTCGGTTCAGTACATTGGCAAGGCCGCTACTGTGCGCCCCCCCCTGACCTAGGAACAAAGCTTGGGTCAATTAGTATGTTAGCAAGGCTGTTTGGTATTTGCTCTAGAAAACTGGTAACCTTGCTGGGAAGCGACCCCCCTCTGACTCCCCAATATACTACTGTAAAAGAATTACATAGCTCTCTTATACATCCTGTGTATATGATAAAATTTTCCAGGAAGTCCCCAGACTGCTCCCCTTTGCTCTGATCACCTACTGTTAATTACAATACTTTATCTCCATGGTCACAATAGAGGGTGGGCTGAAGTTCTATCTAGGCAGAAATAATCTTGACCTTTGGAAGGCCCTTTAAAATACATTTAAGGTAAACATAATCTTTTCTTTACATAAAATAGGATTAGGGCAAAACTGGTCCAGGACACCCCCACCCTCACCAAGTAAAATAGACAAATATATTAGGATTCCTCAAATTAAGTTTTATATCCCTATAAAACTATATAAGTATCATTCTTTATTAAGATCCATAAGAACTAATATCTATACTTGAGATTTTCTTTTCTCAGCACCATTCCCGGTAATCACAAGATGGCTGTTGCACTGCATCAGCTGATAATCATCTCTGCTTCCTGGAACCGCTTTCCCGAAACTGCATTCCATGGAGACCCACCTACAATTGCGGAACTGCACTAGACCCACCCTTAATCCAACCTAAATAGAATCTATGTTCCCTATTGTTAAAATTTTATGAGCTGATAATTGAAACATGTAGCCCCTCTTCCATTTACTTGCATGTAACACATTTTCAATAAAAATGCACGATGATTCCTAGCAGAGAGCGATCTCTGGGGGGTGTCCGGCTGAGGATGTGCATGAAAAGGGACCGAGACCTTAGTCTTTCTTTCCTGCACCGCCTCCATCGAGATAACCCACCCCCATCGAAGCTGGACCCTGACAGAATACCTATGTTATCTCTGGGGTAGTCTACAGCTAAGAGGGTGAGTCTTCATAGGAAAGGAATGTGGTCTTGTGAGAAGCTTAATGACTGACCTAAAGGTTACTGTGTACTTGGGACCCTCTACGTGCTGCTCTATACAATGACTGTGACTTGGGGAATGGAAATCTTCCCTTGTCCTGAGAGTAAGGATTGCTTATGGTTTTGGGGGTAACAGCGCCTCGTGGATGAGTCCCTGAGCCCCTCCCAGCTACTGAGATTGTTTTGCTAATTAGTAGTTTTAACCTAAACCTTTCTAATGCTTATCTATGTAATCCCCAGTAGGAGAAGTGAATGTAATGGGAGTAATTCCCACTTGCAGTCGCTGCCTTACGCAGCCACTGCATTAGTAGATCCGAATTCCTTCAGGATTATTGTAAAAGTTATAGTAAGGCTGGGGGTGCCTTTATGGAGTACTGGGGTATGGCAATAAGGCCCACGGCAGAGAAATTGAGTGCAGGCCAGTACAGCAACACAATGGAGGTGAGGTCCAAAACTCATAAAACTGTTGACCTTGCAAACAGTTCTCCTCAGCCGAGTCCTTGCTCTTAGGCATGAGGGGCAGTTCTTTCATATTCAGCTTATGTTAACTGCATGGTCCCAACAATGATTCATGTGAATACCTTCTCTCAGGTGACAGATCTCTCGGTGGGAGAGAAAGTCTGGCAACCTCCTAGTTGTAGGACACATAAATACAAAATCAGTGAAGCAGAGAACTGCCTTGTAGAGAAACATACTGCATTTATCGGAGATTCCCGAACTCAGCAATTATTTTATCCTTCTGTAAAAATAATTCACCCTCGATTCAAAGAAGAAGGAAATAAGCATGAAAACATTCCTTTTGAATATAAGACCTCATCAGTACCAAACAGTGACTTTTCTATGGCATCCAGAAGTTTATGGTTCTATGGAACAGTGTATCCAAGTATGGACCGAGGATTCTGTTGCAAAGCCCCACGTGATCCATCAAGATTCACAAGGGTAGTCATGAAGCACTTTCTCAGAATAAAATGAACATTACCTCCATAGCACCACTCTTAGAAAAATTGGCCAAGACTAGTGATGTTTCTGTCTGGGATCCTACAAGAGTGCAATGATTCTCATGAACATGTGTCGCCATGAGATTTTTAAGCCCGTCAATGGTTCCTGCTGTAAACCTCGGCCTCCCCTTACCCTCATACAGGAGCCGGCTGCTTGTTTTTTCACCTTATCTGTCGTCAGATATTTAATTTTTTTTATGTACTTCATCATAATGCACGTCAGAAGAATATGCAAACCATGGACTGATTTGGAAAGCATAGATGAAAAGAAAAATACTATCGACACCCCCGTGTTTCCACTTGAAATACATCTACAGTCTTTTTGCCAACTCAGCCCGATCCAGTCATAGCGTATTTCTGTGGGAGACTGCGCACGAGCGAGTCTGCCGAGTTTTCTCAGAGAGCAAACAATTGCCATGATTGGCCACTAGAATCCCTCAGATTTGCATATCTGGCACCTCATGATTGGATCAAAAGCAACCAATTGTAACCCACCGCTTACAACCAATCATGGCCTACCGTTTACAACCAATCACGGCCCACCATATGCAACCAATCATAACCCACCTTTGCGATCCACCAATGTGTATATAACCACAATGCCTGGCCCACAATAGCCAGATGACCAGGAAGACAACAAAGACAACACAGAAGACCAGGAAGACGACGTCCCTGGAGAGCCTGCAGAGCTGAAACACCGCACAGTCTCCAGGCGACCCTGGAGAGCCTGCAGAGCTGAAACACCGCACAGTCTCCAGACGACCCTGAAGAGCTGTAACACTACATTGTCTTCAAACGAGCCTGAAGAGTTGTGACACCGCGTCATCTCCATGCTGCTCACAACAGACGATGCGACCCTAAAGAGTTGTAACACTGCGTCGTCTCCGTGCTGTACCATGCTGCCCACAATAAACAGACGACACTGTGTCGTCTCCGAGCTGTGACACTGTGCTGCTTGTTCTGGCTCTCACTCCTTTCCTCAGGAAACCTGTTTGACTGTCCCACCGGGTCGGGACACGTGGCGCCCGAACTAGGTTGGGACAAGTGGCGCTCGAACAAGGGACCTGAGTACGAAGGATCCAGTGAAGAGCACCCGAGGAGGGGATGGCAGAGAATCGTCCCGAGATAGGATGGCAGAGAATCGTCCGAGGAGGGGATGGCAGAGAATCGTCCCGAGATAGGACGGCAGAGAATCGTCCGAGGAGGGGACGGCAGAGAATCGTCCCGGTGAGTAACAAAGATTGCTTACTTATAAGTAATAAGGGTAATAATAGGACAAGTAATAAGGATAATAATGGGACAAGAGCTTAGCCAGCACGAACAAGAGCTTAGCCAGCACGAACAAGAGTTTAGCCAGCACGAACAAGAGCTTAGTCAGCACGAACTATTCATTCAGGACTTAAAAGAAGCTAATTCTGAAATTGAAAAGGAACAGGGAGAGGATCTTATTTCCCTAGATAGTGAAGGAGAAGTCAAAAGCCCTAAAGGTGAGACAAAGCCCCAAAAATCAAAAAAACTAAAAAATAAAAACAACCTTAAGGCGCTACAAGAGCCAAAGAAAAACAAGTCATCAACTAGTTCAGAGGAGGAAATCCTAGAGGCCGAGACTGATAAATATAATAACCCCGAATGGTTGTCTTTCAAAAAACGGCCACCACCCTATAACACTACTGCTTCAGCACCACCTCTTATTGACCCCAAACAAAAAATAATTAATGAAATAAAACAATTAAAAGAACAAATTCAATTAGAAAAGGAACACCAGGAATTAATATCACAATTAGAGAAACTAAAAACCAATACAGACAAAGAAACAAAACTAGTTCAGGGATCACATATGACAGACTTTGAGACATACCCTTTTACGGAAACTACAGATCCCCAAGGACAGGTTTGGCACAGTCACAGTGGGTTTGACTTTAAAATGATAAAAGAAATTAAGGCGGCAGTCACCCAGTATGGAGCTACTGCTCCGTATACCTTAGCTATGGTTGAAGCTTTTGCAGAGGGCTGGCTCACACTGTCTGATTGGCAAACATTAGCCCAAGCTACACTTTCAGGAGGAGACTACCTGCTTTGGAAATCAGAATATGTAGAGGCTTGTAGGGAAACTGCCTGCCGCAATGCCCAAGCCAATAATGGCTGGATGGCCGAGATGTTAATAGGAGAAGGAAACTATGCGTACAATGAAAATCAAATGCAGTATGACCCAGGGCTCTTTGCACAAATTCATACGGCAGGCATAAAGGCCTGGAAAAAACTCCCTGCCAAAGGAGATTTGAGCACCTCCCTTACTAACATTAGACAAGGGTCTGATGAACCTTTTTCTGACTTTGTACATCGATTAATTACCACGTCAGAAAAAATATTCGGTAATGCTGATGCAAGTACAGACTTTGTAAAACAACTGGCATATGAAAATGCTAATGCCTCTTGTCAGGCAGCCATTAGACCACACAGAAAAAAGACAGACCTGACAGGGTACATACGTCTGTGTTCAGAGATCGGATCAGCATACCAACAGGGATTGGCCATGGCTGCTGCCCTTCAAGGGTACACCGTCCGCCAATTCCTTGACCACAATAATCGAGGTAATTGTTTTAAATGTGGTCACCAAGGACACATGGCAAGACAATGTAAAACAAAAAATATTAAAAATCAGAGACAGAATCAACCCCTTGAGTTATGCAGTAAGTGCCAGAGGGGATGTCATCCTGCCAACGAGTGCAGGTCCAAAACAGATATCCATGGCAGACCACTCGTTTACTCTCAGGGAAATGGGTACAGGGGCCAGCCCCAGGCCCCCAGACCCAAACAAGTTTTGGGGGTGATGCAAACTGTTCCAACAAACAATCCATTTCGGACCTCTCTAGAGCAACTTCAGGAAGCGCAGGACTGGACCTCTGTTCCACCACCCACACAGTATTAACTCCCGAGATGAGGGTACAGGCCTTGCCTACTGGAATCTTTGGCCCTTTACCTCCAAACACCTTTGCAATACTCATGGGTCATAGTAGTACCACTATGGAGGGACTTCAAATCTTTCCAGGAGTAATAGATAATGACTATGAGGGAGAAATAAAAATTATGGCTTCCTCTCCAAATTTAATCACAACTATTACAGCTGGAAAGTGCATAGCTCAACTTTTACTCCTTCCATTGCTTTCCACTCAAAATAACATCCAAACCTCCTCATGAGGTGAAGTTTGGCTCCTCAGATGCTTATTGGGTCCAACAAATTTCCCCAAAGAAACCAATGCTTACTTTATGGTTAGATGGTAAACAGTTTTCTGGACTTGTTGACACTGGAGCCGATGTCACCATTCTCAGAAAAGACAACTGGCCCCAAACTTGGCCCCTAACACCAATCCTTACCCACTTAAAAGGCATTGGTCAAAGCCAGAATCCAGAAAGGAGTGCTAAAGTATTACAGTGGACAGATAGAGAGGGAAACCAAGGAACCATCCAACCCTTTATTATAGAAAGTCTCCCCATAAACCTTTGGGGTAGAGATTTGTTATCACAAATGAGCCTCATTATGTTTAGCCCTTCTGATACAGTTACTGTGCAAATGTTAACACAGGGTTATATACCAGGAAAAGGCTTAGGGGAAAATGAGTCAGGTATCATCCATCCCTTGATACCAAAACCTAAATTTAATAGGACAGGACTGGGAAATTTATCCTAGCGGCCATTGACATTCCTGTAGCCTACACTGATAAAATCTCCTGGAAAGATGATATGCCCGTGTGGGTTGATCAATGGCCTCTTACTTCTGAAAAACTTCAAGCTGCCCAAATGTTAGTACAGGAACAATTTGAGGCAGGACGCATTGTCAACAGCACTTCACCATGGAACACCCCTATTTTTGTAATTAAGAAAAAATCAGGTAAATGGCATCTACTCCAAGACTTAAGAGCAATCAATAAAACTATTGTTCTCATGGGAGCCTTACAGCCTGGCTTGCCATCCCCGGTAGCCATTCCTTTAGACTTCTTCAAGGTAATCATTGATCTCCAAGATTGTTTCTATACCATTCCTTTACACCCTTCAGATCAACAAAGATTTGCCTTTAGCATCCCATCAACTAATTTTAAAGAACCCATGAAACGTTATGAGTGGAAAGTCTTCCCCCAAGGCATGGCAAACAGCCCTACCCTGTGCCAAAAATATGTTGCTGCTGCATTGCAGCCAGTTAGAAACAAATGGAATCAAATATACATCATCCATTACATGGATGACATTTTAATGGCAGGCAAGGATGGTCAGCTAGTTCTCCAATGTTTTCATGACCTTAAAAAACAACTTTCCATTCAAGGACTAAAGATTGCCCCTGAAAAGGTACAACTTAAAGACCCATATACTTACCTAGGATACCATCTTTCTGGCCAAAAAATCACCACTCCGAAGATACAATTTAGACTTGACAAGTTAAAAACCTTAAATGATTTTCAAAAACTCTTGGGCGATATCAACTGGATCCGCCCATACCTCAAATTAACCACAGGCCAGCTTAAACCTTTGTTTAATATCTTACAAGGAGACGACAATCCTAAATCTCCTCGCATACTTACAGAGGAGGGACGTCAAGCTCTCTCTATAGTAGAAAAGGCCATTGCCTCTCAATTCATCACAGCCATTGATTATAGACTGCCATTGCTCCTCATTATTTGTCGCACTTCGGTCACACCTACGGCTGTGTTCTGGCAATCCACTCCAATCATGTGGGTTCACCTACCATCTTCTCCTTCAAAGGTCATATACCCTTATTATCAAGCTGTAGCTGATATTATCGGTATGGCTCGCAATTTAAGCATTACTTATTTTGGCAAAGACCCTGATACAATTATCCAGCCATATACTAAAGACCAAGTTAATTGGCTATTCCAACAAACAGATTTCTGGCCTATTGCATGTGCTTCCTTTACTGGAATTATTGATAACCATCTTCCTCCAGATAAATTTTTATATTTTTTATCTACCCATGATTTTGTTTTCCCTGTACAAACTTCACTTCATCCTGTTTTAAATGCTTTATTGGTTTTTACTGATGGTTCCTCCAACGGAACTGCTTCCTATTCCTTCTCTGATCAGACAGTTACATTTACCACTTCCTCAACATCAGCTCAGCTGGTTGAGTTGCAGGCAGTCGTTGCAGTCTTTTCTGCTTTTCCCAATGTGCCTTTGAATTTATATACAGATAGTGCTTATATTGCTGTGTCTGTTTCACTTCTAGAAACCGCAGCACAAATTAAACAAGTTTCTCAGGCTGCACAGCTTTTCCGCCAACTACAGTCTCTCATTAGAAATCGAGACCTATCCTTTTATATTGGCCATTTACGTGCACATACCGACTTGTTTGGTCCTCTGACTGAGGGCAACCGCCACGCTAATCTTGCCACTAAACATTCCTTTCTTGCTTCTACACAAGCTGATAAAAACCTTTCGGACGCCATTGCTCACATCAGCTACATCATTTAAATTCTCACACACTTCGCCTCATGTTTAAAATTACTCGAGAACAGGCCCGACAAATTGTAAAACAATGTCCAGCTTGTCTTACCCTTTTACCTACACCACATCTAGGTGTTAACCCTAGAGGCCTTATGCCTAACACATTATGGCAGATGGATATCACTCATATCGCTGAATTTGGTACTACCAAATATGTTCATGTTACTGTTGACACCTTCAGTGGTTTCATTTTTGCCACGGCACAAACTGGAGAAGCTGGAAAACATGTTATTTCCCATGTACTCGCTGCACTCTCTGTTATGGGTAAACCTCAACAAATTAAGACAGATAATGGCCCAGGTTACACAGGAAACAATTTCGCCTCTTTTTGTAAACAACTTCACATTAAACATGTTACGGGAATCCCATACAATCTCCAGGGACAGGGCATTGTCGAACGTGCTCATCTTTCCTTAAAAAATACTCTCCAAAAGCTAAAAAAGGGAGAGCTTTTACAAACTAAGGGCTCGCCAAAAAACCTTCTGGCACATACCCTTTTTGTCCTAAATTTCCTGTCTCTTGATAAAGATGGAGACTCAGCTGCTGAGCGCTTCTGGCATTCAACTACCAAAACAAAATTTGCCTCAGTTTTGTGGAAAGATCCTCTGGACAATATATGGCATGGTCCAGACCCTGTCCTCATTTGGGGCAGAGAGTCTGTCTGCATCTATTCTCAAAAAAATGGATGCTGCTCATTGGTTACCAGAAAGATTAATCAAACAGATTGATTCTAACAAGCCATCCAGGGACGATGAAAACCCTGAGATGTCTCTCTCTCCGTCCACAGATCAACAAAATGAAGATGCATCAACTCCAACAATCTCTCCAACAACGTAGAAAACAACTCGCCGATGGTCTGCCTGGAATGGTCTCCTCCCTTTTCCGCTCCCCCTCCTTGGCCCATTTATTAGTTTTTTGATTGCTCACTGGGACCTGTTATATTTAATAGGCGCATGTCATTCTTCAAACAACAAATTGACTCACTTATGGAAGACCAACACCCCTATACTGGTCTCACCTGAGACGCTGAATCGGTTAGCCAAAGACAGGTAAGAGAGTCTGATGAACCCAATAACTCTTCAGTCCTTCCACCTAAGACAGGAGGCCCATCATAGCTATGGGACTCTCCAATGACGGGTAAGAATGGACTTATAGTTCTATAAACGACTCCAACCTAAGACAGGCACGATTTCCCCAGGCCTTTACCTCATCTCTCAAAACAGAGAAGGGGGATATGTGGGAGGCTGCGCATGAGCGAGTCTGCCGAGGTTTCTCAGAGAGCAAACAATTGCCATGATTGGCCACTAGAATCCCTCAGATTTGCATATCTGGCACCTCATGATTGGTCCAAAAGCAACCAATTGTAACCCACCGCTTACAACCAATCATGGCCCACCGTTTACAACCAATCACAGCCCACCATTTGCAACCAATCATAACCCACCTTTGTGATCCACCAATGTGTATATAACCACAATGCCTGGCCCACAATAGCCAGATGACCAGGAAGACAACGAAGACAACACAGAAGACCAGGAAGACGATGACCCTGGAGAGCCTGCAGAGCTGAAACACCGCACAGTCTCCAGACGACCCTGGAGAGCCTGCAGAGCTGAAACACCGCACAGTCTCCAGACAACCCTGAAGAGCTGTAACACTACATCGTCTCCAGACGAGCCTGAAGAGCTGTGACACCACGTCATCTCCGTGCTGCTCACAACAGATGACGTGACCCTAAAGAGTTGTAACACTGCGTCGTCTCCATGCTGTACCGTGCTGCCCACAATAAACAGACGACACTGTGTCGTCTCCGAGCTGTGACACTGTGCCGCTTGTTCTGGCTCTCACTCCTTCCCTCAGGAAACCTGTTCGACTGTCCCACCGGGTCCGGACACGTGGCGCCCAAACTAGGTCGGGACAAGTGGCGCCCGAGCAGGGACCTGAACCCTGGACCCTCAGATTAAAAGTCTGATGCTCTACCGACTGAGCTATATACATGTGACCGCACCAATCTGTTTTATGTAGAAAAATAAATTTTATACACATTCATCTTTCTTTATTCCAATGATCTACATTTTGGTTTGGGGAGTGAGTGTTTTACAATGAAAATACTACAGAGACTAAAGTATTAGAGAACAAACAGATGAATGGAAAGGCCAGATGCAAATTGTGATTGCAATCTATCACATCTCTGGAGCAAGTACATTTTTTGCCTGGGTACACTCACATTCGAGTTCCGGTTGCTGCCTATTTATTTCAGACGGGGTACTTTTGGATCAAAGTAAACTTTGGAATCCGTGGAGTATGTCAGGTCTTTCTTATTTCATCTCCATTTCCTGGTGGTAGTGTGAAGCATTGCTATGGATAGACCTTGTCAATTCTATGACTTTGTTCCCTCGGTCACCATGTGATTTACAGTCATGAACTACACCCTAATAAGGAACATCCCTGGATATGTTTGTTCAGTTTGCAGTTCTTTTTATGCTCGGTCTGGAAAAAATTTTTCCGTCTGGAAAAATTTCACTAGAGGTGTTTATTTGCCAATATCACACATGGCCGACAGCAGACATGAGGGGTCTCTTTTAGGACTCAGACCTGGAGATCCTATACTCGACCTCATGGTCGGCAATTTCCTACTTGTTTGTGTTGTTTGTGAAATTTCTCAGATCACTAATGACTGTGCACAGATTATTACTATTCCTAAAGATAACTCAAGTCTCTTTAAAAAGGTCGGCAGTCATTGCCACATTTTTTTTTTTTTTTTTTTTTGGTGGACTCCTTATGTTAGCATCCATCCCAGATAAATCAAGACATTCAGTTCTTAAAATCCTAAAAAACTTAAACTCTTGAGGCTTACTCTCTGTCTGCCTAAAGGAGAAAAACATCTATCTGGAGCTATAAACATATACATAAGCATAAACATGTGTGGCAACAGAATAGTTCAGTGGAGTCTATTGAATGTGTGTGGCTGTATATATTGGAAAGTACAAATCGAATGTAATACTCTAAACAAAGTTGGTGAACCAGAATGTGTTATATAGGATTGTATGTGAAAAACCTTTTCTGCTAGATCCATTTCCATTTATAAATGATCTTAAGTTCACCTATGAAGGCAGGGAAATGATTACCTTCCCAGTTTTTAAAAAAAGAAATGATAGATAAATAGATAGATAGATGGATATAGATAAAGATAGATAGATGATAGATAGATAATTTAATTAGCTTAGTGGTACCACTGAGTATTTTGATATTTACTAAATCTCTAGAACTAAGACTATCTGGACCTGCAATCACTGTGGAACTACCCATGTCACTGAAAGCTCTCTTACTCAAGAGTGGCTGTAGTATTATTTTCTTATCATTTGTGGAACGATGTGGAACGATAAACAGTATGCCTTTAATTCACATGCATTCATGTTCTGATGTATGTTTCATGACATGATTCCTCTCTCTAACAATGGCTAATAGTTATACGAGCCTAAATCTTTATCATCTTTGTCTCACAGAGTCCTAACTCTCCGTGACGGGGGTGGGGGGGCTTCTGTTGTTGATGTTGTCATTGCTTCTTTTTATAAAAAGGCCAAATTTTCTTTCCAATTCAAACCTTCACCTCTTTCCCTTCTGTAAGCTTGACTAGTGTAATGCCTGTTACTCTGTGGATTCATTTAATATGCTTCCCCCCACTAATTAATTCTGATAGATGACTTCCAATGTTTGGAAAGCTCTTTATAGCCATTTTGGTATTTCCCCTCCTACAGTTCTAAAAAAGATAAAAATCAGTATAAACTTGTGCAGTGTAGTAAAAACTCAAGTTATTATGATTAATATGTATGACCCATCAGTACAGTTTTGAGTAAACCATGAGTTTGGGCAATACATGTTTTTGTTGTGTTGTGTTGTGTTTTGTTTTGTTTCTGTATAAGCTAACTGTTAGAGGTATACACTTATTTAACTGTTTGCTTTTATTATGTGCGGGGTAAAATATATTTTCTGTTCACCATATGTGAAACAATGGAGTAATTTAATCAGTAAATAAACATTCTGTGCATATATATATATATATATATATATATATATATATATATATACTTCCACTTTTTAAAAAAAGTAGGTAGGTAGGTAGATAGGTAAGTAAGTTAGTACGTAAGTAAATAATAAGCTAGATAAAATAATTCTTTTAAATAAATAAATGAAGGAAGGAAGGAAGGAAGGAAAGAATCATTCTCTGAAGCCCTCCTCCCTGCCTGCCCCCACCTCCCACAGCCAAGCCTAGACAGCCCTGGGCAGGGGGGTTGGGGCAGCAGCCAACCCAGCTGAGGGAGGTATGGGTGGCCACAAGGGGGGGAGGAGCCTACTCCCAGGCCCCAAACACTGAGGTCTCCTCCTCCCCCACCCCCACAACCCATTGCAATCAATCATTTACCCGAATAAAATCTGTTCTTGCTGCTTTAACTCTTACTGTCTAGATCTGTTTCTTTCCCCCCCTAATATCCATCGGGCTTCTCTTGTCTCTAGAAAACTAGCTACATAGAAAGTTTCCTGAACATCCATCTTTCTTCCTTCTGGGAGGAAGGAGGGAAAGGAAGGAAGAAAGGAAGGAAGGAAGGAAGGAAGGAAGGAAGGAAGGAAGGAAGGAAGGAGGGAGGGAGGCAGGACAGCTGGCAGGCATGACAGGCTGACAACTCTGTTTTTCCTGGGGCGGGAGGGTGGGGGAGGGGGCGGGGGTGGGGGAGGGGGCGGGGGTGGGTAAACGGGCGGGGGCGCTTTATTTGCAATGCAGGCAGACACACTAAAAGAAGTGGTGGGGGCAGGGTGGTATGAGGTGAGGTGTGTGCCTGTGTGCGTGCACGTGGCGGCTTCTGTGTGTGTGTATGTGTGTGTGTCCGTGTGCACGTGTGCATGCCATGTCTGTTTTTATATAGACTTTATTGTATGGAACAGTCTTAGGTGAGGCTGGCAGGTGGCGTGGTGGTTAACGGCGCTGGACTCCCATATGGGAGAGTCACAGTTTGGGTCCCAGACCTGGTATGGTGGCTTTCTCTCTCTCTCTCTCCAAATTAAAATAAATAAGCAAATAAAATAAATAAAGTTAAATAATTCTTAAAAAAAAGTCTTGGGTTCACTGGAAATGTGAGCATAAAATATAGAGTTCTCGTGTAATATTCTACATGCTTTTTTTTAAGACACTAACAGGAAGGAAAAAAATTAACTTGAAAAAAAAAAAACAGACAGAGCGTGTGCCCCCAGTGGAGGCAAGCAAGGAGAGAGACTGAGAGGGCCAGAGAGACAGAGAAGATAAACAGAGAAGGCAAGGAAGAACCTCACGGGGCGAGCTCACAGCACTATACCTTCTGGATCTTGCCATTCCTCAGGGATCGAGGGGACGGCAGGCGCACGTGCACACACACACACACACACACACACATACACACACTTGGTGTGTTTTTCAAGCCAGTGTTTTGGGACTCAAACCATGCCATCCACCACGTGGGATCTGGCTGCCTGCCTGCCTGCCTGCTTGCCTTCATTTCACCCAGAGGCCATAGGCTGGCCCCATTTTCTTCTTCCAGCCAATAACTAGGCTTTAAAGGAAAGATGTCTGAGAGCCTACCATACTGTCTTCCACCATGGCATACTGATGTCTCTTCTGCCCAGCAGCCCAGGAAGGAACTTCCTCTTTTACCCTATCACCCTAAGGACACTTTGTCATTCTGTTTGTGTTTGTGCTCTGTTTGGCTGGCTGGATGGCTGGATGGCTTGCTTGCTTTTATTTTTTCTTGTTCATTTTGTCATTGCTGTCATTTTAAAATCGAAAGTCATTCTGACCAGGATGAGCCGATAGCTCACTCACTGTTTTCCTTTCTTTCTTTTTTTTAATATTGAATTTTATTTGTCACAATCATTTATCTTCTAAAAAAATTTGACCAGAAGGCAGGTGTGTTCCTGGGCTCCCAGTAAGAGTGTGAGAACCATATGCAAAGCCAAGGCAGCCCCCCTACCTCCCTCCCTCCCTCCCTCCATTCCCCACCCTTCCTTTTCAGCTCCATGGTTACACTGGGCACCTTAAGAGCAAGTAGGTGGACCAGCAGGTGGTGTGGTGGACATGGCTTAACACGGTTTGAGTTCCAGACAGAACTTGTGACTTGCTTTCTCACTCATTCTCTCCTCTCTATCCTCTCTCTCTCTCTCTCTCTCTCTCTCTCTCTCTCTCTCTCCCCCCCAAAAGGAAAAGAAAAAGGAAGAAAAAGAAAAAAGAAATAAAAGGAAGGACGAATGAGTAAATAAAAGTAACTAATCTTTAAATTTTATTTTTTGAAAGAAAAAAAAGAGCACATTGCAGTCAGTTTTCAGTTTGGTGTCCTTTTATTTTCTCATCTTATTTTACACCAGATGTGTCCATAAGGAGTCACCACTGGACTAGAATGGGCAAGACTCTGAAGTTCTTTTCAGTCCTGTCATTCCCAGTCTGCCCGCCAAACCCCTCCCATATGTGGGGCGATAGGGTGCCTGCCCCACTTGGTGTTACCTTAAGGACAAATTTCTCCCTATACATAGCCAAAAAGGGTCGTGAAATGGACTTATAAAAACCATTAAAACAGCACTGTAAAAAAAGGGGGGGTTGGATATGAGACCCTCCCCCATGGCCATGCACACACACTCCCCACTCCCCCATTGCTGGTGCTGCTGTTGGTGGCACCACAGGCGATGGTGCCCAGTGCCGCCGTCACCGCCGCCACAACCACTGCCACCGCTGCCACCGCCAGAATGGGGATCCTCCGCAGGCAAAGTACTGGAATAGAAAAGAAAAGAGCTGTGTATGCAGGACTCAAGGAGGTGGAGGCGCAGAGGGTCAGGAGAAGGGGGAGTCCCTACGTTTGACATGATGTGAAAATGGAAACCACGGGCCGGCCGATAGCGTGGTGGTTAAGGGTGCTGGTCTCCCACATGGCCAACAGTGGTTTGAGTCCCAGATCTGTCTGCTTGCTCTCACACTTTTTCTCTTCTCTTCTCTTCTCTTCTCTTCTCTTCTCTTCTCTTCTCTTCTCTTCTCTATGCTTCCCTCTCTCCCCTCCCCTCCTCCCCCCTCCCCTTCCAGCCTGATAAAATTTTAAGTAAATAAATAAAGTTAAATAAAATAATTATTAAACACACACACACACCCAAATACACAGAAACCACCCCTTTGTCTGGGACCGCGACCTTCCAGCCCTTCACTGCAATGGAGAACACAAAGGGAAAGATGAGAGGCAGCCAGTCTATGTACTCTAGGCCTTTTAGAAAGAGGGAGGGAGGAGCGAGCTGTTCTTTGGCCACATGACATGCGAGTATACGGAAAAAGGTGAGCAGGTAGACGTCAAGGGAGTGGGGATCGTTCTAAAAGGAGCACCCACCCCACCCACGTGCCAGGTCTCTGACGTGACAAAGCATGCCATGGGCACGGCTGTAAAAATGCACACGAAGGGAGGGATTCCGGCCAGGGGAAGGTGTGCACGTAGGGAGCATGCTGAGAGCAGAGATGGCTTCCTACAGCGTGTGAGGGAAAATAACCAGAAAAAAAAAGGAAGCCCAAGAGAAAGGTCCCCGGGTTCCACTGGAGCGCCAGCCTGCTCCACACAGGAAAACACTGTGTCATGTGTGAGAGCCGGTGGTCAGGGGCCCAAGCTCCTGCTCACATGGCATGATGGGCTTTCACTCCTGCTCACACGGCATGATGGGCTTTCACGGTAAAACGCAACTACGGTCTGTAAACATGTTTTTCTTAGTAGAGTAGAATTGTGTTCCCTAAAGCCAATTTTTAATTGGGCTGTAATTACTTCTGTAACTTTTTAGCTGAAAGATAGTGGGTGACTTCTCATGCAAATAAAACTCAGTTTGTTAAAAAAAAAAGAAGAAGAAGGAAAAAAAAAGGGTTAGGGTTAAAATACTCAGACAACTGTTGACGATTTTTGGAAAACCGAGGGGGGGGGGCGGGGGCTGGGGAAGATGAATGATTGACGGGCCAGTACAGTAGGTGGACCGGTGATCCTTTTTTAAAAAACTGATTATTAAGGTAGGTCTGGCATTTTCCGGTGGCCTAAGTAAACTATTACTCAGTATGTTTTAAAAGAGGAAGAGAGAGAGAGAGAGAAAGGAAGCGAGAGGAGGATTCTCTTTATGACCCACCAGGGAATGCAGTGTTTCAACAGAAAGCAGAATGCCTATGGTGGTGGACAGACTAATCAGCCTATTTTCCAGAAAAAGGCATACACAACAGGGAAGACTGTGCCCAGGCTAGAATGTGTTGAGCCCAACGAGAGAGACTGCCAATCTTCGAGAATGCTGGCTATGAAAAGATGTAAGCACTTTCGACTGGGAGGAGATAAGAAGAGAAAGGAAGGGTCTGGGACCAACAGTTGGTGTAAAGGCTGTGTTGCTGGACTCCCACGGAGTTGACCTCGTTTGGAGTCCCGGACCCGGTGGCTTAAATTCATACCAGGGCACGTGTGCGTGCATGCATGCCCACCAGCCCGCCTGCGATCCCAACAGGAGAATGGAGGAGAAGGGATTGCGGTGGTGGTTTCTTGCTTTCTGTCTTTCTCTGAAGAGCCAGCACAGGAGCCCTACGGCAAAACCTCTTTAAAAAAAAATTAAAACTGAAACTGGGTTTCCCTTCCAGCCCTCTCCTCTCCTCTCCTCTCCTCTCCTCTCCTCTCCTCTCCTCTCCTCTCTCTCTCACTCAAATAAAAAAAAAAAGAAATGGAAATAATTCTTGTCATAAGTCATATCCATTGTCACCGGCCCATCACCGACACCCACCACCACAGAAACCATTTATCTCAGCACTCACAAGCACTTTTGGTCGATCTCCGGGGGGACGGGTGTGTGTGTGTGTGTGTGTGTGTGTGTGTGTGTGTTTCCATGCAGAAAGCAGCATTTCAGTTTTGTCCTCCAAGCAGTCATCATTCGTCCTCCTGCTTCCATATTCACCCCCCTGTCGTCGTTGTCGTCCTCCTCCTCTTCCTCCAATCAGCGACTGTGTTAAGACAGACAACTGGTCGACCTCACTATGCTAGGGATTACTGGTCAACTTGACAGCACTAGAGACTGCTGGTCAGCCTTACTTCAGAAGACAGACAACTGGTCAACCTTACTACAGTGGAGACTACTGGTCGACCTCACTACTAGAGACTACTGGTCGACCTTGTTTTCAGTCAGACACCTGGTCCACCCACTACGCTCCACACACCACCCGCAGACCCTCAAGACCTCCGTGCCTTTGTCCACCCACAGCTAGACTACTGGTCAACCTTAATTTCAGATAAGACAACTGGTCTACCTTCACACTTTGGGGGGCAGAGAGGCGCGCCCGTCGTGTGGTCCCGAGCTACTGGTTGACTTCCGTTACCTAATACCCATCGCGGTCCACCCGCAGGACTGGAGGTGGGCGCCAGAGGCAGAGAGAGAGGAGAGGAGAGAGAGAGAGAGACAGGAGAGGAGAGGAGAGAGAGAGGGGAGAGAGAGAGAGAGAGAGAGAGAGAGAGAGAGAGAGAGAGAGAGAGAAGTCTGAGTGGACTACTGGTCGACCCACATCACGATGGGAGGAAGGGGAAAGAGGCATGCAAGGGTGTGTGGAGTAGACCTCCTCTACCCTAACCCTGCTCTATCCCCCCACAGTGGGGAAAGAGAGAGGGGGCCGAGGGGACACACGTCCCCCGACTGTGTGACCGCCCCCGGGACAAGGGGCCATGCGGTAGCACCCCGATGGCCCGTCTTCCCCAGACCTCTGCACCACCTCCACAGCCACATCCCGGCCTGGGGGTGCAAGACCCCGGTGTGGCGAGGAGGCGGCATGGCACCGGAGTGCCAGGGCCCCCGGAGGGGCGTGACCTCAAACCTTCCCCACCTCGCACCCCTGGCACGGCATGGGGGGCCCGCCAATCCCCTGGTATGCCAACGAGGCAGTACAGGTGCTGGCCCTCTTCCCAGGTGTGGCACATGACACCTGCTAGCCGCTCTCACGCCAGAGTGGGGGGCACAGAAGACCAGGGATGGACCCATTCCCCGTCGGGACACCGGAGGAGAAGGGAGCGCCGAGAGAGGAAAGGAGCAACACACACAGAGTGGACACCCAGAACGCCGGGTGCCCCCAACCGACAGAACGACCGAATGGTGATGCGTTCCCCGGTCCCCAACACACACACCCTACCGACCCACCAACCGACCCCCTCTCCGTGCAGAGAGGTAGGCGCAGGCTGCCAGGAGGGGGCACAAGAGAGCATGGCAGGACAAGTCATGCGACAACACACACGGTGCATGGGATGAAAAAACCCTTGTGTCAAGGGCTGACTTTCAATAGATCGCAGCAAGGGAGCTGCTCTGCTATGTACGAAACCCCATCCCAGAAGCAGGTCATCTACGAATGGTTTAGCACCAGGTTTTCCCACGAACGTGCATTCCGTGATGGGCGAGAGAGCAGCTCCTGGGACAAAGGGCTCTCCACACCAGACCCCAGTCCCAACGCGTGGCAGGGTTAGGGTTAAGGTTAGGGTTAGGACGTGGCGACGGTGGCAAAATGAAGGATCGAGAGGCCCCACATACGGCAAAGGGCGTGAGAGGCAGTCCCGCGTGGAGCATCCCTGGGGGACGCCGGCCGACCCCTTTGGCAAGGCCCCCCCATGAAAGCATCCCTCCCTACGCACCCCGGCGCCCACCTGTGGGGGCCTGGAGCACGTGCATGAGGAGGGGGCCGCGGGGGCAAGGCACGGGAGCAACGGAGAGGAGCTCGCAAGGAAAGTACCCACCGGCCCGCCGGCAACCGCCTCCCAAGGTAGCACGTGGGATCACACCGCCACACACTCACATGAGTGTCCCGTGGAGCCCCCTCGAGACGGGCTTGGCCGAAGCATTCAAGGCGCATCCCCTGACCCTCCCGCGCACCCCGGCTCCGCCACAGGGGCCCCCAGCACAGCCTTCACCAACGCCCAAAACACAGCACCGCCTAGCCATTCCATGTCCAACTCCGTCGTCCAGCTGGCCGGCTCCGCTCCCGCAGGAGCCATGACTGACCCCATCTCTCCCCCACAGGGAGCTCACGCCCTGGGGGCGACACACCTCAGCCCACCCGGTCGGCCCCACGGCATGACCACCGTGGCGCGCCATACTGCCCCGCGGCCCCGGGATGGGGAGCGGGGGGCAGGAGGTGGGAGGTGGGGAGCCAGACAACGCTCTCGGGCAGGATGGGGAGAAGGGCGCCCCCAACCGACTCATTCTCCAGGCGCACGCTGCCCTGTCGCCCGGACGTCGGCCTGAGGCCCAGCGGGACCCTCCCCCAACTCGGGAGGGGGAGGAGCGGGCCACTCTCCTCCCAATGGGGAGAGGAGAGGGAAATCTGCCCTACCACGCAGACAACGGTTGCTTTAGGAAGGGGTGCAGCTGCTGGGGCGTTCCGAACCCCAAGGCGCCCCTATCAGATTGCTAGAAAAGATGTTCTCACTGAGGGCAGGTCATCTCCCACCTCAGCTGCCCAGCCTCAAGAGTTTAAGTTTCTTGGTACCAGCAGTTAGCGTAATGGCTATGTCACTGGACTCCTACATAGTCGACTGCAGTTCGTGTCCCAGACCCAGTGGCTTAAACTCACGCTGGGCACGTGTGCCTGAGATCCCAAGAGGAGAATGGAGGAGAAGGGATTGTGGCATGGCCAACCCTGCTGGGGAGTGATTTCTCGCTTTCTGTCTCTCCATCTCTCTCTGTCTGGCGAGTGTATGTGCCCTATAGCAAAAACCTCTCCAAAAAGAAAAGTTTAAGTTTTTTAGGATTTTATGTTCCAAATGTCTTGATTTCTCTGGGATGGATGCTAACATAAGGAGTCAAAAAAAATGCAGTTACACCTGCTGACCTTTTCTAAGAGACTTCAGATATCTTTAGGAATAATAATCTGTTGAAGATCATTAGTGATCTGAGAAATGTCACAGAACCACACAGACAAATAGGAAAGTGCCGGCCGTGATTGATGTTGAGCATAGGATTTCCAGGTATGAGTCCTGAGAGACCCCTCATGTCTGCTGCTGGCCATGTGTGATACTGGCAAATAAACACCTCTAGTGAAATTTTTCCAGACAGACCGACCGAACAAAAAATGAACTGCAAACTGAATGAACATATCCAGAGATGTTCCTTATTAGGGTGTAGTTCATAACCATAAACCACATGGTGACCAAGGGAACAGAGTAATAGAATTGATAAGGCTGGTCCATAACTATGCTTCACACTACCACCAGGAAATGGAGATGAAATAAGAAAGACCTGACATACTCTACGGATTCCAAAGTCTCCTCTGATCCAAAAGTACCCTGTCTGAAATACATAGGTGGCAACCAGAACTCGAAAGTGTGTGTACCAAACCAAAATGTAGATCATTGGAATAAAGAAAGATGAAGGTGTATAAATTTTATTTTCCTTTGTAAAACAGATTGGCGCTATCGCACGTATAGAAATATGCCACGATTGGATGAGGCTGAGTTGGCAGAAAGACTGTGGAAGTATTTCCAGTGGAGACACGGGGGTGTCAATAGTATTTTTCTTTTCCTCTGCGCTTTCTAAATCAGTCCATGGTTTGCTTATTCTTCCGACGTGCGTTACGGTGAATGACATGAAAAATTAAATATCCATCTGACGACAGATGAGGTGAAAAAAATTCTTCTCACAACACACGTTCATGAGAATCATTGCACTCTTGTAAGACCCCAGAAACATTGCTAGTCTTGGCCAATTTTTCTAAGAGTGGTGCTATGGAGGTAATGTTCATTTCATTCTGAGAAAGTGCTTCATGACTACCCTCATGAATCTCGTTGGATCACACAGCAGCTCTTGCTAAAATCACGTGTGGGTTTGCTACAGAATCCTTGGTCCAGACTTGGACACACTGCTCTGTGGAACCGTGAACTTCTGGATGCCATAGAAAAGACACTGTTTGTTACTGACAGGGTCTTATTCCTCAAAAGGAATGTTTTCATGCTTATTTCCCTCTTCTTTGAATTGGGAATGAATTATTTTTACAAAAGGATAAAATAATTGCCGAATTCGGGAATCTCCAATAAATGCAGTATGTTTCTCTACAAGGCAGTTCTCTGCTTCACTGATTTTGTATTTATGTGTCCTACAACTAGGAAGTTGTCAGACTTTCTCTCTGAGAAATCTGCCACCTGAGAGAAGGTATTCACATGAATCATTGTCTCGGTAGTGGCGGGAGGCCAGGTGGCATGCTGCTGCGACCAGAGCATTAGCATGGCCACCGGCGCCAGCACCTTGGCGCTCCTCACACCCAAGTAGTGGCGGATCTCCCACTTGCCTAGGTTGCAGGCCGGAGCCGCCATCTTGGTTCCTCCATGACCACAGCACTCGGCCAAGCGGGGAAGGGGTGCTGCACGGGGGCAGCACTGGGTGGCCGCCGCCGCCACCCGCCGCCACGGCCGCCACCGCCAGGTGGGGAACAGCCACCAGTCCTCATGGCCGCCACCCACGCCACCCGTCCAGGAGCCCGACCCTGCTGCTGCTGCTGCTGCCACCGCCGCTGCCCCACCGCAGTGCACCTACCTCCGCCTGCCTGTCCCTCCTCTGCCTCTGCCTCGGGGGCCTGGCCTCCCCACTGCCCCGCCACCCAACATTTCTTCCAATATTGGGCACGGATTTTGGGTAAATCTCTATGGTTTTACTTTCTCTGTCAATCAAAAACCTCTTGAAAAAACTACCAAGCAGCAAAATTCTTTGCATCAGTTTTCTGCTCAAGGTAGAAGTGCCAATTACAAAATCATAAGAGGTAATATTTAACAGCAAGTGACGCATGAAGAAATTACACAAGTGGCCTGAAGAACAGAATTGGACAGAATTAAACCAGTCATGTCTAGAATGACTCAACTGAAACTCATATAGGTTCATTTAAAATAAAATTGGAGATTTTGATTGGTATTTAGAATCAAATTTGAAGCTTTTTTTGGATAAAACATACTTTTTTTTTCTTTCTTTCTCCAAGGTTTCCTCCAGATGTATTAAACATAACATCTATATACAAAGTGACCTGGACCTCCTGCTTGAAACACAATCTTACTAGCACAGTATCTTGATAAGTCAGCCCACAGAACGTTCAAAAGCAACTGTAAAATAAATAGAAAACTGCCCAATGCATCTTAAATGAATGGCCTAACTACCAGAAATGTCAATCATTTTAGTCAGATAATTAGCAGAGGATCCAGTCCCTCTGCTAAAGTGCAGGAGAACTGATAAAAGACGTCAGGCAGGAGGCCATTTTCTGCACTGCAGCTGTCATGCCATCCATGTTTCTGGATCATCATGTTCCCGTGATCTGATTCTAGAAGCGCCACAGGAATATCTGTGGGGTTGGGAGGTTAGCTTGGCTTCTTGCTGGGCTAAAACAGATATCGCCCCAGCATGCTCATCTGACAGGATCCCACGGCAGCCCAGATTAAGTCCTTGTGAATCTGCGTGCACACATACACACACACACACACACACACACACACACACACACACAGAACTCCAACAACAGATGGATTTTTCACTGTGTCTTCCAGGTGTTGCAAAGTTGCCTCCAACCCGGCCGCCCGCCTTCTACCCCACCCCGGGGCAACAGCACCCCCTCTGCAGGCAGCAGCAGCAGCGCCTAGCTAAACATGTCCTTTTGCAATTGGAAATGAAACTATCAATTGATGGAGAGCTGTAGACTCATTAACCCCTTCTACATGGATAAGGAAATAAGTGACAAAGTCTCTTGCACCGAAGTGATGTCTTTTAACAGCTTTACATGTCATATTAAAAACACTTTAAGTGCTCTTCTCCAATGTAAAAATCTAAAGCATTCAAAAGGAAGGCATCACTCACTATCTGAAAAAGGTACAGATTTACAAACTGTCTGTCTTCTGTCATGAAAACTCCACACCAACATTATACCCACTTGGGAAAAAAGACAAACAAGATATATTACAAATTGATGCAGCAATAACTTAGTTCACACCATACCATAAAAAGTACATTAATCAAGACTGCAGGATTTTCTTTTCTTTTCTTTTCTTTTCTTTTCTTTTCTTCTCTTTTCTTTCTTCCTTCCTTCCTTTTTTTTTTTTCCCCTGCAGAGTCCTTAAAACCATGGCACTTAATATTTGTTAGCCTTTCTACCAAGAGGTAAATGATACACAATGATGATGATAAATGAACAACGTTGACAGACCGGTTGCCTAGTAGGAATCATTCCAGCTTTGTTCAGCAATGGCTGAAACTCTCTTCTGGTATTCCCATTTGTTTTTGTGATAGAGCTGGCTGTGCTGCCTGGCTCTGGGCTGGACTGTTTGGATTAGGTTCGTCCAACAGAGATCGAATGGATGTTGAGATAGAAGAAGATAAAATCGTGTGTTGGACTCCATTGATTCCGAAGGATATCTAAACATATGCTACCATCGGCATACGCATTTGGATGAAACATTTTGCATAAAAACCTACCATTTGGTGGTTTATCTGGATATTCTTCAGAAAATACTATCACTAGTTTAAAAATACCATCTTTGAAGGGTGTCCCTTCTGGTTCGAATATAACTTCAGTCCACTGCATGATGTTATTTTCAGATGGTGCACCACTGACCCCACAGGTGGGTCCCCTTGCAATCAATCACTTGAGATCCTGAATGAGCCTCCTCCATGCCAGGGTCGACCTGCTCACCGGATACCCCATGGTCAGTGTGAAAGAAAAGAGTCCCGTGCAGAACTCCCCACCCCACCACACACACACACACACACACACACACAACATGCACACACACACACACACACACACACACACACACGGTTCGGCATTCTAATCACTCTTACTTACGTATTTTAATTTTACCAGAGAGGAGGAGAGAGGGAGAGAAAGTTGAGAAGGCAGGCCGCCAGGGCCGGGACTCGAACCACAATCTGCCATGTGGGAATCCGGTGCCCTTAATCACCATGTCACCTGCCAGCCCCAACCGCCCCCCCACCCTGTACTTTGAATTCTAATCAGAGGGTCTACTCACTAGCCCTCTACTTAAAAACAAAGAAACAAATAAATAAATAAGGTGCATTCACTTCTATTAATAGAAGCCAACAGCAGATATCAGCAGATATAACTAGTCTTTTCTGATGCTACCCCTCCCTCTTTAAAAAACAAACAAACAAGTGGAAAAAGGGATTAAAAGTGTGACCTCTGGCCTAAGAAGACAAGAATCTTGACACTCTTTCTCCCCTCACCATTGCTTAGCATAACTCTGCACCTCTTCTGCCTTTCAGATGGCACAAGTTCCAACAGTTTGGCCTGTCATAAAAGAGCAGCGTGTGTGGTTCCCATATGCATGGGTAGACGCTGACTGTCTGTGTGTGTGCGCCTTTTCCTTGATGACTATGCCTCTGGGTCAGTGGTTTTGTAAGTGGGCCTCAGGCCTATGTCCTTGCACCCTGTAGACGTGACCTAGTGATTAGGGTAACCCAAAGCTACTCTTCTCTTCCAGAAGTCACAGCCAAGAGAACTCGAGACCTGACAAGCCAGCCCAAAGAGATAAGAACTTCTTCTCTTTTAAAAAAAAAATTTATTCAGTTTCATTTATTCATTCGTTTATTTTAATTTGACCAGAGAGACATAGAGAGAGGAAAGTGAGAAAGCAAGCCACCATGTCTGGGACTCGAACCATGGTCAACCGTGTGGGAGTTAGGTCTGGTGCCTTAACCACCACGCCACTTGCCGGTCCCCAAGAGATAAGAACTTCTTTTACCGGTCAGAGTCCTGCCCTCTGTCTGTGAAATTCAGTTTAACCCACCCATAATTTTAAAAAAGTTATAGTTTAGTTTCTTTTCTGAATTAAGATGAATGAGAGAAAGGGATTTATATAAAATAGTCCCACCTGGGTAGCGTGACTATTCTGTTTTTCTTCTTATTTATATTTTTAAAGAGGTTTTGACTGTCGGGTGCATGAGAGAGAGAGAGAGAGAGAGAGAGAGAGAGAGAGAAGAAAAGTGAGAAGTCACCCCCCCACATACCACCACCACCAGGAGGGGATGGTCACACCGCAATTCCTTCTCCGTTCTCCTCCTGAGAGCTTGGACACACGCAGTGCATGCACACACAGGAGCCCGGCGTGGTGGTAAAGCCACCAGGTCCAGGCTATGAACCACGGCGGTCGGCCCTGTGAGAGTCCCAACGACATAACTGCTGTGCCATCTACTAGTCCCCATAGTATTTTTCTAGTGTAAATACTCATGGACTATTCCACCCACCCCCACCCTCCTAAAAGCAGTCTCTATTTCTGGGTCAGTAGGTGTGGCGAGGCGATTGAGGTGCTGGACACTGCCACATGGCTGGCTGACCATGGTTCCAGGTTTGGACCTGGTGACTTGCTTGCTCTCTCACTTTCCTTCTCTCTGTGTGCCTTTCTCTGGTCAAATGAAAATGACTGAATGTGTGGGGACATGTTTAAGAGAGAGAATCTGAGGTGTGGGGACATGCTCTGAGCAAACACCACATGCTCTTTTGGGGTTTGGCAGAACCTTGTAATTTGTCTTTCCTTGACCTTGGCTGCAGACAGAGCAAGGGTGGAAATTACTAGGGGCGTTCCAACAGACACATCTGATGGACTTCAAGAAACATCTTGGCCCCAATTAGTAAAATCCAATCCCTGCTCTGCATCTGAAAGGTTCTTTAGCCTACTCTGGGTGTGGTGGTGTGAGAAGATCTTTAGCTCCTTCCCCACACCTAACAGCTAGTTCTTTGCATTAGAAAGGAAGATGAGATTTTCTCTTGATGGGATTATCACCAAGGGATACACCTGGCCTGGTGTGACTAAGCCCTCATAGATTTGTTAACTGCTTCTTATTGTCTGTAACCTGGCAACCAATGTATGAAGTGTCGTAAAACATACATATGTAATGTCTCCTTGTTCTATAAATAAAGACGTCCAGTTCATCTGGGCGGCACAAGTTGCTTGGGCTACCTAGACTCAGGCTGCCTGTGTCCGTTTCTACTCTATCCCTTTGCCTCATTCTTCCCAATTCCCAGGTCCTGGTAAGATGGAGGGCTTTCTCTTTCTCATCCTCTTTCTCTTCCTCACCAGCAGCCCCCTAATCATGATTCAGCCAGACCCAAGCCCTGGGACAGACGCCGACATGAATGAATAACTAATGATTTTAAAAATAATTATTTATTCAATTTTATCTTGCCGCCAGGTCCAGGACTTGAACCGTGGTGTTCGGCCATGTGGGAGTCCAGTGCCCTTCACTGCCAGGCCACCCCCTCCCCCATCAGGAGTGAAACTGACCCGCCTCCATCTTGTGGCACGCCTCCATCTTGTGGCGTGCCTCCATCTTGTGGTGCGCCTCCATCTTGTGGCGCGCCTCCATCCTAGCGAGCGGGGGCGACACCGTACCCTGCCCGGGCGGCGGTTTTGCGCATCACCCACCTTCAGCGCACCCACACCCCTGGTCCTGGGTGCTCAGTGCGGGTCTGTCCGGGCAGTGGAAGAGAATTGAAGGCGCTGTGGTGGCAGGTCCTCACCCTGGCCGGCCTGGCCTCTCCGTCTCCTTGCGCTCTCTGCGTTTTGCATGGGGTGTGCATGACAGAGAGCCTCTCCCACCCATCTTGTCATTCCCATAACGCCCGCAGTGTCCTCACTTTCGTGAGAGTGACTGACGTGCTCTTACGTGCCAGTTTCCTGTCACGTTGTTTGCTTCTTGAATCTGAGGAACTAGAACAGTGCCTTTCCCCGCTTTGACTCCGTGACATCCCTTGACCCGCTTTCTGTGTGGGAGTGCTGTCCCCCCACCCCCCCGGCGGGTTTTCCAGGACCGCGCATGACAGGTACACACCTGTCTGCAGACAATATCTTCTTCCTTTAGGCCTGCAAGACCCTTCACAGGGAAGATGAGTGAGGGAGTTCTTTATATTCTGTATAAAAACAAAATCAAATTTATATACTATAATCATCATGTGTCCAGAAAGCTAAGTTGTTTTCCAGTCAAAATTAAAATGCATTTCTGATTAAAACAAAACAAAACACTAAGGTATCGCTGGCTGGCTGGCTGGCTGGCTGGCTAGCTGGCTGGCTTTTTTAAGAATTATTTTATTGGGGCCAGCAGGTGGTGTGGTGGATAAGGGCTCTAGATTCCCTCATGGCCAACCATGGATCAAGTCCTGGACCTGGTGGCATCCAGTCCTGGTTTCTGACCTGACCAACCTCAAACAGGCCTCCCCATGACTCAGAGCTTGATCAGGTTGTTCTCTTCAGAGGCCTTTCTTAATTTAAAGGTGGCTACTGTTCTGCTGAGCCTCAAGCTGGCCCACTTCACTACATTATTCTCTCACCTGAAACAACCAAAAATACAGACTAAATGTACAAAATGCTGTTTTGAAAGATGCTTTCATGAGTGATATTTGAGAAAAGAGAAGCAGAACAGTTGAGTCACATGATTTTCCCAATTTACTTCCAGGAGAGAGTTTCTACCCAAGACCCAGGGTGGCAAGCCAAGGTAGAGGCCTCCTGACTCCTGAGAAGATGACACAAAAGCAGAGAGTCTGCAGAGTTCAAAGCATCTAGAGTTCTCAGGACCAAGTACTTGAGACTCATTTGTCATGTAGAGACAGAACCCTGTAGTTCTCTAGAGAGTCTTCCTTCAGTGGCCAATGAACAGAGTAAGGACCCACCAGGCTGCAGAGAGAACACAAGGAAGGGCAAGAGGGAGTAATGACACTTGGCACTAACTCTTCTATGTTCATCCACTTTGTATCAAATGGTGGACTCTCATCATTCTTTATGGCTGAGTGGTGGTCCATAGTCTAAATGTGCCAGTCATGCATTTATTGGCATGTAGGCTGATTCCATGTCTTAGTAATTGTGAATGATGCTGCAATCTACATGGAGGTGCAAGTGTCTTTCCAACTGAGTGTTTTCCAGCAGTCAGACTATGAAAGACACACATCATATTTCCCCACCCAATATATATGATATGTTGGAGTCATCAGAGGGTGTAGCAGTTACATCGCTGGACTCCCACATGGCTGACTACGATTTGAGTCCCAGACCTGGCAGCTTGAAAATCATGTGTGTGCATGTTTGCCCAAGATCCTGGAAAGAGAATGGAGGAGAAGAGACTGTGGCATGGCCACCCCTCTCCCCCTTGAGGGGTGATCTCTCATTTTTCCTCACTGTCTCTCTTTCTCTATGACAAGTGAATACAACCTAAGGCTAAAATCTCTAATATACATATACACAACAAATGTCTGCACTTGAAGGCAGAAACTGAAAGATTGTAAGATATAACACCAGGGATTGCAAGTGTAGACACCAAATGGAGGAGTTCGACCCGGCAGGGCTCCAGGACCCGTCTGAGCCCTTTGACCTTTGAGCTCCGCTTCCGGTTGGTTCAGTACTTTGGCAAGGCCGCTACTGTACGCCCCCGACCTTGGAACAATGCTTGGGTCAATTAGCATATTGGCAAAGCCATTTGCTATTCGCTCTGGGACTGTGGTAGCCTTGCTTGGAAGTGACCCCCCCTCTGACTCCCCAATTTACTACTATAAAAGAATTACATAGTTCCCTCATACATCTTGAGTGTGTGGTAAGATTTCCCAAAAGTCCCCCGACCGCTCCCCTTTATCCTGACCACCTACTGTTGATTACAGTGCTTCATCCTGCGATCATGATGGAGGGTGTGCTGAAGTTCTATCTAGGCGGAAATCATCTTGACCTTTGGAAGGCCCTTAAAGCCACATTTAATATAAATAACCTTTTCACATACAATAGGACTAGGCCGAAACTGGCCCAGGACACTCTCGTCCCATGGTAACTAACATTCATGGGCTACACAAGTGAATCCACAACACCATAAACCCATTCTAAAGTTTTTCATTAACTTATTAGTCACTTTACTGCCAGTTGAAAAAACTGTCCCCGCCCTCACCAAGTGAATAATAACTTCACCCCTTCAGGATAGCTAAATATATTAGGATTCCTTAAGTTTTAGATCCCTATAGAATTATATAAGTATCATTCTTTATGAAAATCCATAGGAACTAATATCTATGCTTGAGATTTTCTTTTAGTAATCATAAGATGGCTGCTACTGAACATTGGCTGATAATTAACTCTACTTGCTGGAATTGTTTCCTGAAACCACACTGCTTGAAGTTACCAGAAACCTGCTTTTATCAATCAAACAATTGTTGAACTGTATTGATGATTAATAGACTTACCCTTAATCAAACCCTGAATGGTCTCTATTGTTAAAACTTTATGAATTGATAATTAGAACACGTAGCCCCTCTCCCATTCACTTGCATGTATCACATTTTCAATAAAAAGGCACGATGATTCCTAACAGTTGTCACTCCTCAGAGAGCAATCTCTGGGAGTGTCCGGCTGAGGACGTGCATGAAAAGGCACTGAGACCTTAGTCTTCCTTTCCTTCGCCACCTCCGTCGAGTAAACCCACCCCCACTGAGGCTGGTCCTCGGCAACCAGAGATCTTATAGGAGGGTGAACCATGGAGGGTGCGAGGGTGGGACTCAGGAAACACACAGAACAGACACAAGCATGGAAAGTTACCTGTTGCGGATGATGGAACAGAAGTGGCTTTGACTTGCTTGACATGCAGTGCATGTGTTCTTTGAAAAACTATATCATACACTGTAAAGATGTACAATGATTAAATGTAAATAAAATATATTATAAATGAAAAGAGAATGATTGATACTAATGTGGGATCGGGAATCGTGACTGCTGTGGAAGGTGACAAGGGAATGCCTCAACACTCCGGACACGGGACATGGTCACAGAGGCCCTGGTCATGAGATAGTAAGCACTAGACCAGTGGGCGTGGCTCTGACTCTACCACACTCATATTCGCCTGTCCACAGCAAGATGCAAAATCACCAGAATGTTTCCAAGAAATCTGAATCCTGGAGCCAACGTCTCAAATATGTTTGAGGATAAAATTCAAAATACTGGCATGATCAGAATTAGAAAAATATAACCAATAGTGAGGAAAATAATCATTTGATATAAACCTAGTCAGAAATGGTGTCTGTGTTAGAATTAGCAGAAAAGGACACTAAAAGTTGTAACTAAAGTTTTTTTTCAACATCACCATACATAGATTGGTTTTACTTGTTTAACAGAGAATTTAGTTTTTAAAATGAATATGCTACAATTAATGTATTCAGAAGTTTATTGGGGAATGTTTGTTTCCAGTTTTTTCTGTTATAAGCAATTCTCTCAAGTGCGTGTTTGCATCTCCATCTTTGTGCACTTAGGGAAGTGTGTTCACAGGATATCTTTTACAGCAATCTTGAGATACAGTTCACATGCCATAAAATTTACACTTTTAAAATGCACATTTATTGGTTTTTAGTGTCTCACAGTTTGCATTACCACACCACTACTGCACTTCACAAACACTTTCACCACCCTAGAGATAAGCATTGAGGCTGTCGGCAGTCACTGTCCATCCCCTGCCCTCAGCCCGGTGATGACTAATCTGCACCTGTGGCTGTGGACCTGCCCATCCAGGTAACAGTCCTGTGTGCACAGTTCACACTTTGTCATTCTGGGATGCTAACCAGCCTCTCTCTCTTTGCTGGCTATGTACAGATATGGGCAGTGAGCTCAAAGTTTACACAGACACAGTCTCAGGTGCACAGGGTATACCTGAGGATGGAGCAGCCGGTTCACACAGCAACTGTGTGTGAAAGGCTGGGGAAATTGTAGAAATAATTTCCACAGTATTTTACATTTCCACCAGCACTGTATTGAGAATTCCAACCTCTTTGCATCCCCACCAATAGCTTTTAGTTAGTCTTTATAAATTTTTGCCATCATACTTGGTGTGAAGTGATACTTCACTTTTTTGCTTTATGCTTTTAGATCGTGTGTGCTCACCAGAGACAGAGACAGACAGAGATGGAAAGTGAGAAATCACCCCCAAGAATAATGCCCAGGCAGCAATATTTTCTTCTCCTGGGATTTTAGGCACACAGTCTTTAAGTGATTTCTTTAAGCTGCCAAGTCCAAGACTCAAATTGTGAGGCTGGCAATGTATGATCCAGCACCTTAACCTCCATGCCACGTGCTGTCCCATATTACACTATTCTTAGAGTTTATTTCCTGAGAGAGATATAGAGCTACAGGGAGAGGGAGAGAGAGAAATGTCCTTGACAGGGTCTCCAGGCCGATCCTCTCTCCAGTCCTGCACCAAGTTAGGCCCACAGGCCTGCCCTAGGGCCTGGCCTTGGCAAATAGATCTGCATGCAAACTCTGAGATTCCTCCTCGATGCCCAGCATCACAGCAGTAAGCAGCATCTCTGTCATCTGCTCACCCTGGCTGGGCCTCACTCAGATTTTGAATTGTTTCTAACAACCAATGATATGTATTTTTCCATGAGATTATTGACCACAGAGATACCTTGTGTAAATGTTCACTTAAACAATTTATTTAAATCAGGTTGTCTTCAGTTGTTTTTGACACACACATAGTTGATTTTGCCAAACTGGCATAAATTGATCTATACAGCTCTCTGTACCCTGGGTGATAAGAATGGCCAATGGATGATGAAATGGTTACATTGCTGGACTCTGTACTCTATGACTTGAAACTCCTGCTGGGCACATGTGCATGTGTGCCCAAAATCCTGAGAAGAGAATGGAGAAGAGATTGTGACATGGTGGCCATACCCCCCACCCTGGGGTGGGGGTAGGTGATTTCCTGCTTTCTGTCTTTCTCCATCGTGGGAGGTTTTCTGTAAGTTTAGTAACTAGCCTGGGAAACAATTCTGTTTTCTATCAAAATAAATTCTTGTTCATTATGTTTTCTATATTAGATCTTTTATTACTTAAGAAATCTGAGCCTTAAAAAGTTTTTACTGCAACCAGGTGACATTTCATTATTTACCTTCAAGTCATCTGTCACTTGACTTTTATTCATAATAATCTGTGATTTTAAGTATTTTAAGCTTTTTACTTTATTCATTTATTTATTTTAATTTGACAACAGAAAGACAGAATAAGATAAAAGATAAAAAATGAGAAACCAATTCACCAGGTTTGGGACTCAAACTATGGATGGCCATATGGGAAACCAGCACCCTTAGCCAACATGCCACCTGACGGCCCCATATTTTAAGATTTCTAAAGTTATGTCAAATTGCCCCAAATCAACTAAACTAAGCTTGTTATCGACTTCTAATTGATCTCGACATTGTCCAGAAAGATCCTTAGGTCATCTCAAACACATCTCTGTCCTTATTTTGTGCCAGTTCTTCTACAGAAAGGGTTTACATTTATTCCTTGTACATGGCTATCTAGTTTTCCTATAATCACTTGTTAAAACAAAACAAAACAAAACAACTGTAACTTCTACATTGAGTGGTCTTAGTTTTTTCTTTGTTTTGGAGTTCATATGAGGTATGTGTCAGGCTTGTTCCTGAGTTCTCTATTCTATTTTATGGTCAGTAGCCTGTTTTGAAGCTGGTACTTCCTTTGGCTACTGTAACTTGGTGTTAAATTTTGAAATGAGGGAGTGAGAGCCTTTTATCTTTGTCTTTTTTATTAGGCTTGTTTCAGCTATTGAAGATCCCTTGATATTTCCTAAAATTTTCATGTAACTTGCTTTCATTTCTGAAAAAAAAAACTGATTAAAATTTTCATATAGATTCCATTGAATCTGTAGGTTGCATTGAGTAATACAAACTTTCTTCAGTCTTCTGATTCTTGAGCTAGGAATGTCTTTCAACGCTAATTTCTTTAACTTCTTTCCGTTTTGTAGCTTTAAGTATACAAGACGACCAACACATTGATCAAGATAATTTCTTTTTTATTTCTTTTGGCTAGAGGGCTCAGTAGAGGGAGACAGAGGGAGAAAAGATAGAACCTCCCATGGGGAATGGTCACTCCACAGTCCTATCTCCTCCACCTCTCTCTGATTTGGGGATTTGAGACACTGGGTCTAGGACCCAAACAATATGGTCAACCACATGGGATCCTGTTGCCTTAATCACCAGGCAATGGAGCTGGCCCCCAATCAAATTTTTCTAAATATTTTATTGTCATAAATGTGTTTAATATAGTTTGTGTCTTGGCTTCCTTTTTTTTTTTTTTTTTTTTTTTTTTTTTTTTTTTTTTTTTTTTTGGCCATGACATAAAGTGTTTGAAAAGGCCAGTTATATTTGATTACCTTTGGACTAGTTAAAACCCCTCTCTTTTCATGGGGTTGATTAAAATATATCTGTTTGCTCTGCATTCCACTGACCTAAAACCTAACATAACTCAAAACGACAAGACCATGTCAGAGGTTCATCTCATAAAACAAAAAGAAGAAAGAGAAAGTTGCAAAAAAGTCTGTGTAGAATAAGTGTTACCAGTAGGCATCAATATGCAACTTAAAGACTGAAAGACTAAGGGGATACCTCAAAATAACCACAGTGACAGTTAAAAACCAAATTAATTACAAATCCAAACATAATTTAAAAAGTAAAAATGTAAATCTTTTTAAAAATTATATATTAATTTATGTAAATAGGGTACCAATGAAATATAGTAATGTTGGAACAAATGTAAAGCATCACCCAATTTAAGAATCATCTGAATATCAGTTTTCAATTATAGTTCTGGTATTCCTGTGGAATACTCGTGGCTTTTTATAAAGAGATATATTTAATGTACTTGTTCTATCTGCTCTTTGACCCAAAATTCTAAATGACTATGTAGAAGAAAAGAAAACTTCACCATAAGGAGAATTTGTTGAGTGAGATCACTTCAGTCATATAGAACTATTTATCCACATAGTAATATTTAAACAGGCAATTCGATAAGAGAAAAAAAGAGTATTAGTATGTCAAAATATTCCACAATGTTTTCATCATTCAAATTGGTGCAACCATAAAAAAGGAAAGCTTTGGGATTTTGTTGACTTTGGGGGGAATAAGAGGGACTAAAGATTTTTGTCTGTCAGTGAGTTTCAAACCAACATTTTTTCTTGCATCCTATAATAACTAGACTTCAGTTATAAATGCCACCTAAGAAGGGTTTTGCAAATATGTTCATGACTATGAATCCAGAGGTTAAGAATAGGAAAGTATTTGTTAACTACCTAAGGCAACTTCCTAATAAAGAGGCTATCATTTTTATTTTTAAATATGATCTTGCAAGAATTGGAGAAAAACTGAATAAAAAATTATATATGGTATCTATTATTAAAATAAAAGTAAAACTTAACTTTTATTTTTTTGTTGAAAAAAAACTTTTTTAATCAATAATGCCAGAGCTACCTTCATGGCCTTGTTTCTTAGACTGTATATGATGGGGTTAAAGGTTGGTGGAATCATAGTGCAGAACACAGAAATTACAAGGTCAGGAACAGAAGGGGACCTTGACATTGGCTTCAGATGGGCAATGAGGCCAGTGGAAAGAAATAATATAACTACCATCAGGTGTGGAAAGCAAGTGGAGTATGCTTTTGACTGGCCTTCTGTGGAAAGAATCTTTCTGACAGTGGAGAAAATATAGACATAGGAAATTATGATGACAATAAAACAGTAGAAATCCAGTATCACACTAACAAATATGGGCACAATTTCTTTTATTAATTTTCTGAGCAAGAAATAGCTAATAACTGGGGGATGTCACAGAAAAACTGACAGACCATTTTGGACTCACAGTAGGATAAGAAGAAGGTCCCAGCTGTGTGCATGACCCCAATCAGGCTCCCACAGCCCCAAGACACAGTTGCCATCTGCACACACATGCCCTTGTTCATGACCACGTCACAGTGCAGGGGATGGCATATAGCAACGTAGCAGTCAAAGGACATGGCTGTGAGAAAGAAGAGCTCAGCATCTGCTGTAGAAATAATCAGAAAGATCCAGGCAACACAGCCAGAGAAAGATGGAGCTGCTGTGTGTCAAAGAGTTGGCGATGGACTTGGGGACTGTGACTAAAATCAGGCAGAGATCCAGGAAGGATAAATTCTTCATGAAGAAATACATGGGAGCATGTAGCTGATGATCCAAGGTCGTGGTCACCAGAATGAGAACATTCCCTGTAAATGCACATAAGTAAACCAATAAGAATACCACCAAATGCAAAAGGTACATATTTTGATTGGAAGAAAATTCCATGAGGATAAATTCAGTCACAACCATAAGATTTGTTATTATTGTTGGCATTATCTGTAGTTTAAAAGGAAAAATAAAACATCAATTCTTTTGATACTAAACATAAATGACTGTGTATATAATATACAGCATTTGTACATTCTGTTTAGCATAAAAAGTACATCCTTATTTAGCTTTTTGATCATTTCCCAATTAATTTTCTTATTGAACCAATTTAGTTTGTTTACACAGATGTGTTATACTATTGTTGTGATATACATATGTACACACACATGTACTATGAAAGATGTTAAAAAATTGAAATTTCTCCACTGACCTTGACAACACCTTAAAGACAGTGTTCCTTCCTTTCCTTCTGGAGTTTTATCCAATGACTGCTAAACGGGGTCCCAATCTTGCTGATTCTATATCCATTCCCAGGACTAAGACAAACTCAGTTACAACACAACTTCCAAGAATGTGAACAGCAAATAATTCTTGGAACAAAACAGAGTTATGATAGACTCAATCTATTCTATAAAATCTTTAATTTAGTTGCTCTCTTTAAAACATTCAATTTTGAAATGTTCTCATGTTTGAGTATTAATTAGACTGCTTAAGAGTATTAATTAGAGATTGAACTAATGTTTTTTTCTCTTTCACAAATACTAAAATTGTTTGTCATTAACTGTCTCGTATTCATATTCCGTAGGATGCATAAGCTGGCTACCATAAGCATCAGAGGTCCTACAGTGTATGAGCTAAGATTGCTCTCCTCATACTTACCAAGCTTTATTCATTTTTAAAGATTATTCTTCTTTTCACATTTTGGCTTTCCCTGTATAGCTAATAAGTTAAAAATTATGGAGGACAGCAGGTGGTGTGGTGGTTAAGGTGCTGGATCCCACAAGGGTGATTGTGTGGTTCAATTCTCTGATCCGGTGGCTTGAAAAAATGCACCAAGTGCATATTCATGGGGACCCAGAATCCCCAAAAGAAGGAGAGATGAAGGAGAGTGGATTGTGGAGTGACTATTCCCCAAGGAGGTGTGTTGTTGCTTTCTCTCTGTCTTGCTCTCCTTTTCCGGCAAGCACACTTTGGCAAAAGGTTTTTTGTTTTGTTTTGTTTTTTTAAATGTTTCTTTCTGCCACCTTGTGTGTCGTCATGGAGATGTTTTCACATCTACCTCACTGTTTATGCCTTTTCCTGTGTCTTCCTCTTCTTTTCAAAATTTTAATGCAAATGTGTGCCAGGGAGGGAGGAATTCCCACAGACCTGAAGCACAATTCCAACAGTTTCAGTCTGATGAAATACATAATGTGGATGTCTTTTCTGTTTGTGATGACAGGTTGGTTCCTACCATTTGTACACATTTTATTTATCAGTCCTCACATAAACTTAGTAAAATATCAACATTATGTTTTACAACTTCTGCTTCTACATTCTCTCATTGTTCTCATTCTCATAAATATGCTAAGTTCTCTCTATGATGATGGATAATGGAAAGTGCATAAAATAAATGTCAGATTGGGAAGAAGTAATATATGATCTATCAGAGTAAGTAATTCTGATGTTTTAATGAAAAGAAAAAATAAGGAATATATAATATATTCCAAAGAGGTAAAAGTTATGTGATTAAAAATGTTTATGTAATAGAACTTTAATTTCTGCTGAAGTTCCTATTAAAATATTGTTTATTCTTCATCTCAGAATATCACCCACAGCCCCTGAGTGATTGTTTAAAAAAAAAGTTTATGATCATAAATAGATTTTCATACTTTTATGTCTCCTTTAGTGTAAGAGAAATGAAATGGCAAGAGAAAATTGCCTCTAAGACAATGGCCTTAACAAGTGTGTAGATTCAGCTATCTCGCTAATATTTGAAAGGCTGAGAAACACAGTGGGCCTTTCTGTAAAATACTTCATGTTTCTATGCTTATATTCTCTGTTTCTTTTGTTTATACACTTCACATTGTTATTTCATTTATATTTAATACACTTTTTGAAAGGGCACACTGACCCCAAAACTATATTATAGAACATGAAACAAACACAAGATCTAAGGTCCAAAATTAAAACTAAAACTAAAACGTTTGGTATGTGTAAAGTGTGACCTGTGAACCCCCAAAGTGCTCGATCTCTGGCTGCGGGCGAGGCACATCATAGGCAGCACCCTCGCTCAGCAACCCCTACCCAGTAAATGCCCGCCTCTTGGTCTTCGAGTCCTGACACTGCTAAGATGAAGGGTATCACTGACCACAATCAGGTATTCTTCATACATATCTCTCAACCAAAATATTACAAATAAGCCAGGATTTTTAGAATTCATAATTCTTCTATGGAACTTCTAAAACTAAGGAGAAGAAAAACTGACACATCCCCCCCACTGGAACTAATATTCAGAAAAAGCTGGCATTGTCAACACTGAGTAATTTGAGTACCAGAAAATATGATTTCTTTACATTTTTATTAATACTCATTATTTGTAAAATTTTTAGTTCCTATTTCCTGCAAAATCTAAAATGCATTTCAACTCTAAAATCTTTGAATTCCAAAATTTTTCTTCAAAAGACTACTCGTCCACTTCTACCCATCTACCTCGGTAACCCAGAGGCGGGCTACTAGGCAGTTGCTGTTGACGCCAAGAACCGCATCTGCCTCAGCAGGGACTGAGCTGGCGCTGATTGTGCAGGAGCCGCCCCCGCCGCAGGCGCCTGGTGTCCCCGCGCCCAGGTGACCTCGGCGGGCTCGCGGCCCACGGGTGCGGCTTATCTAGGCGCTACCCCAGGAGAGCAGGCTACCGCCTCCGCCGACTCGCCTAATTAGTAAATTTGACCACGCTCCACTAAGTCCGAAGGACTAACCAGTGCAACATGCCTCTCACGCCTTGCGCTGGGCCCTCTGGGGTCAGGACGCAGCGACCCCGCCCGGAACGCCGCGCTCCCGCCTCGGGCGCCGCCGGGCCTCCTCCTGAGGCTTCCGCCACGAACCGGGTCCCAGCCAGGGCGTCGCCATCGCCCCGCTGTGCGTGGCGGGCAGGGCGGGCTGGGGCTGGGGCTGCCTCCTCGGGACCGGGAGGACCAGCAGTGAGCGGGGAGGAAGCAGCCGGGGACGTGGGCCGCGAGCTGGGGCCCCGCGCGTTGACCCGTCAGGAGCCAGCCGGAACACGTGTCCGCCGCCCCATGGCGCCGCCGGACCCGCGCCCTGCGCACAGAGCCTGCAGTTCCTCTACCGCACTTCCATTTCCTGTACTCCCTTTTGGCCCCTAAATGGAGTTAGGCCCTGTGACAGCTAGAGCGCGTCGGAACCGGTTCTGGAGGCTGCCGGATCTGAGGTCTTCTTTATTCAATTAAACGCTGCCGAGTTAGGCTTGTTGAGAGTTTTTCTCTCCGCAGAGTCAAGGAGTGCAGGGTCTGGTCGTGTTTGACCTTGGTCGCTCCCGCTGTAAAGGAGCCTGATGAACCAAGGCATGTCAAGCTAGTCAGCGTTCCTGGGGAAGGTTGGCGGTGACTTGGACAAAGCAGGTGGTGCTGGAGGCTAGAGGCATGCTGCGTTTGAGTGTATTTTTATCGTAAAGCTTATGAACCTTATTTTTATTTAACAGTAACTTATATTTTGTGTATGCTAACCCTAATCATATATTCTTGGCTTAAACTTGAGTTCTATTAACATATTTTCTTTGAACTTTAATTTTTGAGAGAAGGCCATTTCAAAGTTATAATAACCAGCAAAATTATATCACAAGTTGGAGACCCAAAATAAACACCAAAATAACACATTATCTAGATATTCAAAAACTCTAACTTGCCAGATTTCTCTTTTGATCATGTGAAAAAATCTAAATTTAAAAATTTGTTTCCCTTAAAATTTGAAGGTGCTCCCTCCATCATTATTGTATTGTAGACACATACACTAAAATTAATTTGTATTTTTAGGTTGGTTAGTTAGTCTATAGCTGATTGTTTTTTTTTTTTTTTCATATAGTTTTTTATTTTTTAATTTTTATTATCAGAGTCAACTAAAGAATCAAAGAAATTACATTTCCCAAGCTCACAGGACCAGTAAGTGAAAAGGAGGAGGCAAGGCCCCGGTGCCCTTCTTACGGCCATTTATAATTAGTGGGTTTTTTTTTTTTTTTTTTTTTAATTTTTTTTTTTATTTATTTGCATTCATTCTCTGAACATCATTACAGCATACAAAATGAGATTTTCCATCCAAATTACACTATATATTGTCTCAATCAAGCACATCAACAAGCATGTTATTGTCAGCAAATGATCTTCCATTTCTTGTCTTCTGTATGTTTTGCTTTTTTCCCCCCATCCTAGATTCTCTATCTCTTACCCTCTGCCATCTCCCAGTCTCCTCCCACAGTCTCTGGTATCTATGTTTGCTTTCTATACTGTTTTCTCCTCACATTTTATTGTAACGCCAAAGACCCTAATCAATCCAAATACCCTCATAGCAAACACAGGTGATACCCACATTTCCATGAACACAAGTCTTACTTTACGCATCCTATAAAGTAGCACCTAGCTGTGGCTACATATCCTACTGCAGTCATTGAATATATATATATTTTTTTCTGAAACTTTTTTTTTGTAACTCAATTTACATTCCTTCCCTAAGCTTCATCACAGCATACAAAATGCAATCTCCCATCCAGTACACACTGCATAGTGATACAATCATGAACATTACAAAAAAATTTTCCATTACTAGTTCCTAGAATTACTTCCACCCCTCTTTCTGACCCTCTGTCCCTTCCCACCCTCCTCTCACACCACCTCCGGTGTCTACAATTGTCCTTCATTCCCTTCCCACCCACGTTGCATTGATCACACAATTTCCTACATAATCTAACTACTTTCAATGGTGAGTTCACTCATTACTACTAAGAAAACCAGTTATAACTTAACTCAAAGAAATGCCAAGGAACTTTGCTTAAAGCCAGGAAACAAGTTAGGATTCTGTTCAAATGGAAGGTGCATGAACCTATCAGTCTCATGTACTTTTATCTTCTGTTCTGGTTCAATTTTCCTGATTAAATTCTGGGATATAATATTCAAATTCAGACTTGTCCCTCTGATTAAGTTGGCCACTTTCATAGTTTTTGGACTCTTATTTCCGTGTGTCTGTGTTTAATTTTCTTGATACAGCACACCCTTGAGAACTTCTTGGAGATCTGGTCTGGTGCTGGTAAATTCTTTCAGGTTTTGTTTATCTGAGAATGTTCTTGTCTTTTCTTCCCACCTGAAAGATAATCTTGCCGGGTACAGTATTCTTGGCTGAAATTGCTTCTCTCGTAACACTTTGAATATATTTTCCCATTCTCTCCTCGCTCGCATTGTTTCTGATGAGAGATCTGCTGTTAGCCTGATGGGATGTCCTTTGTAGGTAACTTGATGTTTCTCTCTTGCCAATCTTAGTATCTTGTCCTTGTCTGCGGTTTTGGTCAACCTGGCTATAATGTGTCTTGGAGATCTTCTTGGGTTGATTCTATTTGGGGTCCTTTGTATTTCCTGGGACTGGATCTTCGAATGCCTCTCTAGGTTTGGAAAGTTTTCTTGCAGGATTTCATGGAATAGATTATCAATGCCCTTATGGGTCTCTTCACCTTCTGGAATGCCAATTATCCGGATATTTGGACGTTTGATGGTATCCAGTACTTCTCGCATATCATTCTCAAATTTTTGAGCCATTTTCTCAGTCTTCGTGGTGGACTTTTCTAAGCCAGCCATTTTCTCTTCTACATCTGAGATTCTATTTTCTGAATGATCTAGTCTGCTTTTAATACTTTCAAGGGAGATTTTGACTTCTTGTATTATAGACTTGATCTCTAGCAGTTCCGTTTGAGTCTTTTGTAAAGTGTGTAATTCCTCTTTTAGATCTTGCAAGAATTTCCTCATCTCCTGTAACTCGGCAACTTCTTTCTCCTTTCTCTTTAGCAGTTCATTATCTCTCTTTTCTTCCATCTCTGTTAGCTTGGACATTACGAATGCTCTAAATTCCTTATCAGACATTTCCATGACTTTCACCGAACTGCTTGTGGATGAAGGAGAGTTACTCTTTTCCATTGGAGGAGAGGTATTTTCTCGTTTTCCCATATTTCTCGTGATCCGATGGTGATTTCCTGTCATCTGATGAATGGCGTGTTTCTTTCAAATTCTTGAAGTTAAGCCTCAATGTTCAGGAGCAAGCAGACAGAGGTGTTCTAGAATCGGATTGCCGTTCTGTAGTGATAGCTGGTGCCGCAGATTCAGTAGATATTGGGTGGAGAGACAAGAAAAAGGAAAATGAAAAAGAGAGAGAGAAACAACAACAAAAAGAGAGAAAAAAGACAAAAAAATAAAAAATTATAATTGCTTTTCTTTTTTTTTTTTAAAGAAAAAAATCACAAAATAGAAATATCTAGTTCCCAGTATCCATGTGGATTCTTCTCAGAGAATGGCTCAACTCTCCTGCCTGGGAGAAAGGAGCAGAAGGGCTTATTAACAAAACAAAAGATGGAGCTGAGAGCCAGAGAGAAATTCTACCTTTAAAAAAATCGTAAAAAGGAAAAATTACCAAAAAAAAAATGAGGAGACAGGAGCAGAGAGACACAGAGACCTCAGAGACACAGGGACAGGTATAGAAGGCCAGAGGGGCTCCCTACCACACTAGCTTTGCTTGCTGGAGGCTGAATTATGAGTAGAAAATCTTCATTTCTCCTGTGCCTGAAATATCTAGTTCCCAGTATCCATGTGGATTCTTCTCAGAGAATGGCTCAACTCTCCTGCCTGGGAGAAAGGAGCAGAAGGGCTTATTAACAAAACAAAAGATGGAGCTGAGAGCCAGAGAGAAATTCTACCTTTAAAAAAATCGTAAAAAGGAAAAATTACCAAAAAAAAATGAGGAGACAGGAGCAGAGAGACACAGAGACCTCAGAGACACAGGGACAGGGATAGAAGGCCAGAGGGGCTCCCTACCACACTAGCTTTGCTTGCTGGAGGCTGAATTATGAGTAGAAAATCTTCATTTCTCCTGTGCCTGAAATATCTAGTTCCCAGTATCCATGGGGATTCTTCTCAGAGAATGGCTCAACTCTCCTGCCACACTAGCTTTGCTTGCTGGAGGCTGAATTATGAGTAGAAAATCTTCATTTCTCCTGTGCCTGAAATATCTAGTTCCCAGTATCCATGTGGATTCTTCTCAGAGAATGGCTCAACTCTCCTGCCACACTAGCTTTGCTTGCTGGAGGCTGAATTATGAGGAGAAAATCTTCATTTCTCCTGTGCCTGAAATATCTAGTTCCTAGTATCCATGTGGATTCTTCTCAGAGAATGGCTCAACTCTCTTGCCACACTAGCTTTGCTTGCTGGAGGCTGAATTATGAGTAGAAAATCTTCATTTCTCCTGTGCCTGAAATATCTAGTTCCCAGTATCCATGTGGATTCTTCTCCAGCTGATTGGTTTTAAGAAAATCTATTTCTAGTATTCCAGAATCCCACAAGAATATGCCTTAGTATAATGTTTCTATTTATACTTTATTGTTCAGGGAAGTAGTGCAGTTTTGTTTTTACTTTTTTTTTTTTTTTTTTTGAACAAATAATTTTCTTTATTCTGACAAGTTATCTTGCAACTAAATATTTGATAATGCTGTCTCATTTTTCCTTCCATTTTCTAGAATGTTATGGATTCAACATAATTGCTAGTATTTTCTAATTCTCTTCTGCTTTCAGTTTTTCTACTATTTAGTTTTACTCTTCATGAAAATTGTTTTCATCCTTGCAACTTTCCTATAGCATAATTTTATTTCTCATATTACAGTTTCAGTGTCTGAAAAACATCATATACTGATAATCTTAAATTAGTATTCCTTTTCTTTTTAATCTATGAGAACTTTGACTATGGATTTTAATGTATCCTGATTTCATGCAACGCTTGTTTCCTCTGGTTTTCTTTTTCTGTCAAAATTGTTATTGGTTGACACAGATTCTTTTCCTCCCCTCTTCTTTTACATGCAATTACTATACATCCTTACAGAATTTGAAATGGATTTTCCTAGCATGAATACACTATATATTAGTCCAATTAAAGATATTACCATATACATTATCATCAACAGAGGATTTTCTGTTTTTGTATTTGTTAAATGTTTTGCTTCTTTTTCCTTCTTGATACCCTCCTTCCCATCCATCTCCCCACCCCTCTATCCCCTACATAACATTGTCCACCCTCCTCCCACACTGTCTCTGTATATACAGTTCTTTTCTATGTTTTTATACCTTTACTTTCCATCATAGAGTACCGACATTCAACATATAAATGGCGATATACATGCTTCTCTTTCATAGTCTGGCTTCCATCACTCAGTATTAAATTTTCCTTATTTGTCCATTTTCAATCGAATGTCATTGATTTTTATGGCTGAGTACTATTCTGTGCTGTATATGTGCCACTCTTTTTCAATTCATTCATCTATTCTGGGACATTTGGGTGGATTCCATGTTTTAGCAATTGCAAATAATGATGCTGCAATACACATGGATGTGCAAGTACTTTGTGATTGATTGTATTTCTATTCTTTGGGTAGATACGCAGGAGTGGAATTACTGGATCATAAGGTAGTTCTATTTGTAAATTTTTAAGGTATCTCCATGTTTTTCCCCACAGAGGTTGTACTAATATATATTCCCACCAACAGCGCAGAAGAGTTCCCTTCACTGCCACCTTGCCAACACTTATTTTTCTTTACTTTTTAAGTCTTAGCCATTCTGACTTGGGTTAGATGGTATCTCATTGTTATTTTGATTCACATTGTCCTTTCAGTAAGAGATATTGAGAATTTTTCATACTTTTTTTTTACATATGGCTTTTATTATGTTAAGAAATGTCCCTTCTATGCCAATTTTTGAATCTTAATTATTAAGGGTTGTTGTATTTTATCATATGCTTTTTCTGTATTGTTTGATACTATCATATGGTTTTTATCTTTCCTTTTATTAATATGATGTATTACATTTATGGTTTTGCATATGTTGACCCATTCTTGCATCCTTGGAATAAAGCCAACCTGATTATGGTGTATAATCTTTTCAGTGTGTTTTTGGATATGATTTGCCAATATCTTGTTGAGAATTTTTGAATCTATATGCACCAGGGATATTGGTCTGTAGTTTTCTTTTTTGGTGATGTCTTACTTGTTTTTGGAGTGAGGATGATGGAAGCTTCATAGAATTTATTTGGGAGGGTTCCTTCCATTTGCATCATTGAAATAGTTTGAGTAGAATGGGTATAAATCTCCTTTAAAGGTTTTGTGGAATTTAGAAGTGAATCTGTCAGGACCTGTTTTGTTTTTGTTTTTTGTTTTTGTTTTGTTTTGCTTTTTTCTCTCCTGTTGGAAGGCTATTTATTAATAATCCAGTCTCATTGCTTGTTGTTGGTCTGTTCAGACCTTCTATGTTTTCCTGATTTAATCTTGGTAGATTATGTGTCTAAAAATGTTTCCATTCCACCCAGGTTGTCTTGTTTCTTAGCATATAGTCACTTGTAGTATTCTCTGATGTTCTTTTATATTTCTTTTATATCTGTTATAATATTGCCTGCTTCACTGCTGATTAGATTTATCTTGTTCCTTTCTCTATTCTTAATCAGTCTAGCTAATGGCGTGTCATTTTTTTTAATCTTCTCAAAGGATCTGCTTTTAGTTTCATTTATTTTCTGTATAGTTCATCTATTCACTGTTTCACTTATTTCTGTTCTCATATTTGTTGCTTCTTTTCTCCTGGTATTTTGAGGGCTTTTTCCTTCCCAGTTCCCTGAGGTGTGTTGTTTTCCTTCCCAGTTCCTGTTTGCCCACTCTCCAGTTTTTTCTTGTGAACATTAGTTACAATGAAATTCTCTTTTATAACTGCTTTTGCCGTATCGCATAAGTTATAAAAACTCTTATGCTCTTTATCATTGGTTTGGCCTTTCTCCCCACTTTTTCTTTTGCTAGTTCTTTACTTTTCCTTCCCCCATGGTCAGGGCAGCTCTTAGTGCTCAAGCAGAGTCTATCTCCATCTGTAGCCCCCTGCTGAAATCATGTGCACACAAGCAAGGCACATGACTTTTTCTTTTTTTCCTTTTTCATATTCTTTTTTTCTTCCCTCTTACATTGCCATTTTCTCCTCATTCTCCACCCCCCCACACAAGGAACTAGACAAGTCTAGCATTATAGTTTTCAAACATCTTAGCGTTGTGAGGCTCTCAGGGATCCTCACACAGCACTGAACCACCAGCAGAAAAGGAGAAACTGCTCTTCAGAAACCCGAATAGGAAACTCCTCTGGTGGGGACCCAAGGAGAAGAGATACTTTGGTACACAAGCAATTCATAGAAAAAGGGAATCAAACTAGTTCCCAGTTGAAGAAATATTCTCCAAAGAGGTATTCAAAAGTGAATACATCAGCAAATGGCTAGAAGTCGTATTACAGCCTAAGCTTTAAAAAAAAAAAAAAAAAGAAAACAGGAAATATGTTTCCATCAAGAGAAAACAATAACTCTCCTATATTTCTTGAAAAAAAAAAACAAAAACAGAAGTTACCGAAATGTCAGAGAAAGCATACAAAACCATTCATGGTGATGAAACACAATGAGTTGGAACAGAAAAGAGACAACAGACTCCAGGAGCTGAGAAAGTCCTTCCATGATTTGAAAGAAGAAATGCACACCATGGGACCAGCATTTAGCATAATGGCTATGTCGCTGGACTCCCATGTAGTTAACTGTGGTTTGCGTCCTGGACCCGGTGTCTTAAAACTCACGCTGGGCATGTGTGCGTGCATGCCCAAGATCCCGAGAGGAGAATGTAGGAGAAGGGATTGCAGCGTGGCCATCCCCCGTAGGGGGGTGATTTCTCACTTTCTGTCTCTCTCTGTCTGTCTGGCGAGTGCACACACCCTATAGTGAAAACCTCTCCAGAAAAAGAAGGAGGAGGAGGAGGAGGAGGAGAAGAAATGTAGACCATAAGAAAGAGTCAATGTTTTTTTGTTAATTTCCTGGTCCTCCTTGCCCCGCAGACTGGTCTCCACTCTCTAACAGAGCCCCAGTTCCCTCTCCAGCCCCATGGCTAGCAAGCAACTTTGAGGCAGGCCAACCACTGGTCCCAGCCCCAGCTCCAGCTAGCTCTCTCAACCCCAGAGCACGCCCTTCAGAAAGGTAGGCAGTGTTTTTTTTTTCCTCTCTTCTTTCTTTTGTTAATTTCCTACTCCTTCTTTCCCCATAGACTGGCCTTTGCTCTCCAGAAGAGCCCCAACTTTATCTCCAGCTCCAAGTTGAAATCACACACCATACACAAATTTTTCTTTATTCTCCTTTGTGCTCTTTTTGTCTTTTATATTATCCTCTCCTCTTCATCCTCCACCCTCCCTGAGGGAATAGGCAAGTCTAGAATCATAGTTCTGAAATACCCTGGTATTATAAGGTTCCTGGGATCCTTTCTTTCACTGAAGCACCTGCAAAAAAGAACTGCTCTTCAGTCACCTAAATAGAATACTCCTCCAGAGACCACATTGCTAAACACAAGAGAAGAGAGACTTCAGCACACATCAGTCCACAGCAAAAGGGAAACACATTTGTTCCTAGTTGAAGAGACATTCTCCCAAAGGTATTCAAAAGTGAATACATCTCCCAATGGCTAGTAGAAGAAGAGCCTCAGGTCTGGATAAACCAGGAAATATGTCACCATCATTAGAACACAATAACTCTGCTCCATCTCTTGAAAAAACAGAAGATGTTACCAAAATATCAGAGAAAGAATTTAGAACATTCATGGTGGCAAGATTGTATGAGTTCAAACAGAAAAGAGACAACAAACTACAGAAGATTAGGAAGTCCATCCATGATATGAAAGAAGAAATGGACACTCTAAGAAAGAATCAGATGGGACTATTAGAGATGAAGTCGGTAATACAGGAAATCAAAAACTCTCTTGAACGTATTAGAAGTTGATTAGACCATGCTGAAGATAGAATCTCTGACATGGAAGATAAAACCTCTGACCCAGAAAAAAAACACCAAAGAAAAGATAAAATAACAACAACAAAACAAACAAACAAAAAATGAGGATAATATATGAGAAATACTAGATTCCATTAAATGTCCAAACATCTGAATAGTTGCTATTCCAGAAGATGAAGAAACTAATAAGGGCATTGATAATCTATTCCATGAAATCCTGGAAGAAAATTTCCCGTCTATAGAGGCACTCAAACATCCATACCCCAGAAATATAAATGACCCCAAATAGAATCAACCCAAGAAGATCTTCCCCAAGGCACATCTTAGTCAGACTGACCAAGACCACAGATAAAGACAAGATACTAAACCTGGCAAGAGAGAAATGACAAGTAACTTATAAAGGTCATCCCATCAGGCTAACACCAGACCTCTCAACAGAAACAATGCAAGCAAGGAAAGAATGGAAAGACATATTGAAAATATTAAGAGAGAAACAATTTCAATCAAGATTATTATATCTTGCAAAATTATCCTTCATATGGGAAAAAATGATTAAAATCTTCTCAAACAAAACCTGAAAGAATTTGCCAAAACCAGACCAGCTCTTCAAGTGACCCTGAAGCGATTATTGTTCCAGGAATACTAAAGAATGAACAGCCAGAAATAAAAGAATAAAAGGCAACCAAGACAATGGTCAACATAAATATCAGGACAAGTCTGGAAATATCAATAATAACATTGGATGTTAATGGATTAAATTTTCCAATCAAGAGACACAGACTGGCTTAATGGAAAAAATAAAAAACACAACAACAACAACAACAAAACAGAAACTTACTATCTTTTGCATATAGGAAATCCGCCTCATGGTTAAAGACATACATAGACTAAAAGTGAAGGACTGGAAAAAGGTTTTCCATGCAAATAGGATCCAAAGAAGAGTTGAAGTCATGATACTAATTTCTGACAAAATATGTTTTAAAACAAAAATTGTTCAAAGAGACAAAGAAGGGCAATATATTGTAGTAAAAGGGTCAATCGATCAAGAAGATATAACACTTATAAATATTTATATTTATGCACCTAACGCAGGAGCACCCAAATACATGAAGGAAAGACTGTTCGATCTAAAAGGAGAGATAGACTGTAACACACTAATTGTTGGAGACCTCAACACTCCACTATCCCCTCTGGACAGATCATCTAGATAAAAAAATAGGTAAATGAGATCATTTAGATCCTCTAAATCTAGAGGACTTAACAGACATCTATAGAACTTTCCACCCAATAATTAAAAGATACACTTCTCACTCCCACATGGAAACTTTTCAAAAATGGACTATCTGCTAGGGCACTAGGCAAGGCTCTACAGATTCAAAGGTGTAGAAACTATATCCAACATCTTCTCTGACCATAATGGAATTAACCTTGAGTTTAATTTCAAGAGAAAGCCTCAAAAATACTCAAATACATGGAAATGAAATAACCTAATCCTGAATGACTCCACAACTACTGAAGAAATAAAGACTGAAATAAAAAGATTCAAGGAAGCTAATGACAATGAGGACACAACTTTCCATAATCTTTGGGACACTACAAAAGCAGTCATAAGAAGGAAGTTCATAACAATTAGTGCATATAAGAAAAAGATGAAAGAAGGCAAATGGGTCACCTAACATCATAAGTCAGAGAATTGGAAAAGAAATAGAAAAAGGAAATTCAAAAAAACTGCAGGAGAAAGGAAATAATAAAGATATGAGCAGAAATAAATGAAATAGAAAATAAACTACACAAAAAATAAAAAAAGTAAAAACTGATTCTTTGAAGAGATAAACAAAATCGATACACCTGTAGCAAGACTTATTAAGAAGAAGAGAGAGACTCCCATCTTTTGACCCCTGGGCCAGGATCTTCGAGGAAGGACTGCCCACCGGTAGTTCCAGCCCCGGGACCCCCAGGCCAGACCCCCGTCTTTCAGCCAGGAACGCCTCAGTTCAACCACACCACACTCGCATCTTTCGACCCCTGGGCCAGAATCTTCGAGGGAGGACTGCCCCCCAGTAGTTCCAGCCCCGGGACCCCCAGGCCAAACCCCCCTCTTTCAGCCAGGTATTTTTTTCCTTTTTTTTTTCTTTCTCTGTCCAGTTACCCACATCTTTCATTTGTAAATTTCTCTCTTCTGATCAACACACAGGAACGCCCTCAGTTCATCCACACCACACTCCCATCTTTCGACCCCTGGGCCAGGATCTTCGAGGGAGGACTGCCCCCCAGTAGTTCCAGCCCTGGGACCCCCAGGCCTGACCCCCCTCTTTCAGCCAGGTACATTTTTTTCCTTTTTTTTTTTCATTCTCTGTCCAGTTACCCACATCTTTCATTTGTAAATTTCTCTCTTCTGATCAACACACAGGAACGCCCTCAGTTCATCCACACCACACTCCCATCTTTCGACCCCTGGGCCAGGATCTTAAAGGGAGGATTGCCCCCAGTATTTCCAGGCACGGGACCCAGAGGCCAGACCACCCTCTTTCAGCCAGGAATGCCCTCAGTTCATCCACACCACACTCCCGTCTTTCGACTCCTGGGCCAGGATCTTCGAGGGAGGAATGCCCCCCAGTAGCTCCAGCCCCGGGAACCCAAGTAATGACCCCCGTATTTCAGCCAGGAACGCCCTCAGTTCATCCACACCACACTCCCATCTTTCTACCCCAGGGCCAGGATCTTCGAGGGAGGACTGCCCCCCAGGAGTTCCAGCCCCGGTCCCCCCAGGTCAGACCCACCTCTTTCAGCCAGGTACATTTTTTTTCATTTTTTTTTCTTTCTCTGTCCAGTTACCCACATCTTTCATTTGTAAATTTCTCTCTTCTTATCAACACACAGGAACGCCCTCAGTTCATCCACACCACACTCCAATCTTTCTACCCCTGGGCCAGGATCTTCGATGGAGGACTGCCCCCCGGAGTACCAGCCCCGGGACATCCAAGGCCTGACCCCCCTCTTTCAGCCAGGTACATTTTTCTTCCTTTTTTTTTTCTTTCTCTGTCCAGTTACCCACATCTTTCATTTGTAAATTTCTCTCTTCTGATCAACACACAAGAACGCCCTCAGTTCATCCACAGCACACGCCCATCTTTCGACCCCTGGGCCAGGATCTTCGAGGGAGGACTGCCCCCCAGTCGTTCCAGCCTCCGGACCCAGAGGCTAGACCCCCTCTTTCAGCCAGGAACGCCCTCAGTTCATCCACACCACACTCCCATCTTTTGACCCCTGGGCCAGGATCTTTGAGGGAGGACTGCTCCCCAGTAGTTCCAGCCCCAGGACACCCAGGAAAGAACCCCCTCTTACAGCAGGTATATTTTTTTTCCTTTTGTTTTTTTCTTTCTCTGTCCAGTTACCCACATCTTTCATTTGTAAATTTCTCTCTTCTGATCAACACACATGAACGGCCTCAGTTCATCCACACCACACTCCCATCTTTCAACCCCTGGTCCAGGATCTTCGAGGGAGGACTCCACCACAGTAGTTCCATCCCTGGGACACTCAGGCCAGACCCCCCTCTTTCAGCCCAGGACATTTTTTTTCCATTTATTTTCTTTCTCTGTCCAGTTACCCACATCTTTCATTTGTAAATTTCTCTCTTCTGATCAACACACAGGAACGCACTCAGTTCATCCACACCACACTCATCTTTCGACCACTGGGCCAGAATCTTCGAGGGAGGGCTGCCCCCATTAGTTCCAGCCCTGGGACCCCCAAGCCAGACCCCCCTCTTTCAGCCAACTACATTTTTTTCCTTTTTTTTTTTCTTTCTCTGTCTAGTTACCCACATCTTTCATTTCTAAATTTCTCTCTTCTGATCAACACACAGGAACGCCCTCTGTTCATCCACACCACATTCCCATCAATCGACCCCTGGTCCAGGATCATTGAGGGAGGACTGCCCCCCATTAGTTCCAGCTCCTGGACCCCCAGGCCAGACCCCAATCTTTCAGCCAGGTACATTTTTTTTCCTTTTTTTTTTTTTGTTCTCTGTCCAGTTATCCACATCTTTCATTTGTAAATTTCTCTCTTCTGATCTACACACAGGAACGCCCTCTGTACCTCCACACCACACTCCCATCTTTCAACCCCTGATCCAGGATCTTCGAGGGAGGACTCCACCCCAGTACTTCCATCCCTGGGACACCCAGGCCAGACCGCCCTCTTTCAGCCCGGGACATTTTTTCCCTTTATTTTCTTTCTCTGTCCTGTTAACCACATCCTTCATTTCTAAATTTCTCTCTTCTGATCAACACACAGGAACGCCCTCAGTTCATCCAAACCACACTCCAATCTTTCAACCCCTTGGCCAGGATCTTCGAGGGAGGACTGCCCCCCAGTAGTTCCAGCCCCGGGACCCCAGGCCAGACCGCCCTCGTTCATCCAGGTACAATTTTTTTTCCATATTTTTTTTCTTTCTCTGTCCAGTTACCAACATCTTTCATTTGTAAATTTCTCTCTTCTGATCAACATACAGGAACGCCCTCAGTTCATCGAAACCACACTCCCATCTTTCGACCCCTGGGCCAGGATCTTCGAGGGAGGACTGCTCTCCAGTAGTTCCATCCCTGGGACACCCAGTCCAGACCCCCCTCTTTCAGCCCGGGACATTTTTTTTCCTTTTTTTTTTCTTTCTCTGTCCAGTTACCCACATCTTTCATTTGTAAATTTCTCTCTTCTGATCAACACACAGGAACACCGTCATTTCATCCACACCACACTCCCATCTTTCGACGCCTGGGCCATGATCGTCGAGGGAGGACTGCCCCCCAGTAGTTCCAGCCCCGGGACCCCAAGGCCAGACCCTCCTATTTCAGCCAGGTTCATTTTTTTCCTTTTTTTTTTCTTTCTCTGTCCAGTTATCCACATCTTTCATTTGTAAATTTCACTCTTCTGATCAACACACAGGAACGCCCTCAGTTCATCCACAGCACACTCCCATCTTTCGACCCCTGGGCCAGGATTTTCGATGGAGGACTGCCCCCCAGTAGTTCCAGCCCTGAAACCCCCAGGCCTGACGCCCCTCTTTCATCCAGGTACATATTTTTTCCTTTTTTTTTTCTTTCTCTGTCCAGTTTCCCATATCTTTCATTTGTAAATTTCTCTCTTCTGATCAACACACAGGAACGCCCTCAGTTGTTCCACACCACACTCCGATCTTTCGACCCTTGGTTCAGGATCTTCGAGGAAGGACTGCCCCCAGTAGGTCCATCCCCGGGACCCCAAGGCCAGACCGTCATCTCTCCGCCAGGTATATTTTTTTCCTTTTTTTTTTCTTTCTCTGTCCTGTTACCCACATCTTTCATTTGTAAATTTCTCTCTTCTGATCAACATACAGGAAGGCCCTCAGTTCATCCACAGCACACTCCCATCTTTCAACCCCTGGTCCAGGATCTTCGAGGGTGGACTGCCCCCCAGTAGTTCTAGCCCCAGGACACCCAGGCCACACCCTCCTATTTCAGCCAGGTACATTTTTTTCCTTTTTTTTTCCTTTCTCTGTCCAGTTACCCACGTCTTTCATTTGTAAATTTCTCTCTTCTGATCAACATACAGAAACGCCCTCAGTTCATCCACAGCACACTCCCATCTTTCGACCCCTGGGCCAGGATCTTCGAGGGAGGTCTGCCCCCCAGTAGTTCCAGCCCCCGGACACCCAGGCCTGACCCCCTCTTTCAACTAGGTACATTTTTTTCCTTTTTTTTTCTTTCTCTGTCCAGTTAGCCACATCTTTCATTTGTAAATTTCTCTCTTCTGATCAACACACAGGAACGCCCTTAGTTCATCCACACCACACTCCAATTTTTTGAACCCTGGGCCAGGATCTTCGAGGGAGGACTTTTACCCAGTAGTTCCAGCCCCGTGACCCCCAGGCCAGACCCCCCTCTTTCAGCCAGGTACATTTTTTTCCTTTTTTTTTCCTTTGTCTGTCCAGTTACCCACATCTTTCATTTGTAAATTTCTCTCTTCTGTTCAACACACAGGAACGCCTTCATTTCACCCACACCACACTCCCAACTTTCGACCCCATGTCCAAGATCTTCGATGGAGGATGGCCCCCCAGTAGTTACAGCCACAGGACACCCAGGCCTGACCCCCCTCTTTCACCCTGGTACAGTGTTTTCCTTTTTTTTTCTTTCTCTGTCCAGTTACCAACATCTTTCATTGGTAAATTTCTCTCTTCTTATCAACACACAGGAACGCCCTCAGTTCATCCACACCACACTCCCATCTTTCGACACTTAGGCCAGGATCATCGAGGGCGGACTGCCCCCCAGTAGTTCCAGCTCCTGGACCCCCAGGCCAGACCCCCCTCTTTCAGCCAGATACATTTTTATTCCTTTTGTTTTTATTTCTTTCTCTGTCCAGTTACGCACATCTTTCATTTGTAAATTTCTCTCTTCTGATCAACGCTCAGGAACGCCCTCAGTTCATCCACACCACACTCCCATTTTCGACTCCTGGGCCATGATCTTCGAGGGAGGACTGCCCCCCGAAGTTCCAGCCACAGGACACCCAAGCCAGACCCCCCTCTTTCAGCCAGGTATATTTTTTTTCCTTTTTTTTTTTTTCTTTCTCTGTCCCATTACCCACATCTTTCATTTGTAAATTTCTCTCTTCTGCTCAACACACAGGAACGCCCTCAGTTCATCCAGACCACACTCATCTTTCGGCCACTGGGCCTGGATCTTCGAGGGAGGACAGCCCCCCAGTAGTTCCAGCCCCGGGGCCCCCAAGCCAGACCCCCCTCATTCAGCCAACTACATTTTTTTTCCTTTTTTTTTTCTTTCTCTGCCAGTGACCCACATCTTTCATTTGTAAATTTCTCTCTTCTGATCAACACACAGGAATGCCCTTAGTTCATCCACACCACACTCATCTTTCGGCCACTGGGCCTGGATCTTCGAGGGAGGACAGCCCCCCAGTAGTTCCAGCCCCGGGGCCCCCAAGCCAGACCCCCCTCATTCAGCCAACTACATTTTTTTTCCTTTTTTTTTTCTTTCTCTGTTCAGTTATCCACATCTTTCATTTGTAAATTTCTCTGTTCTGATCAACACACAGGAACGCCCTCAGTTCATCCACACCACATTCCCATCTTTCGACCCCTGGGCCAGGATCATTGAGGGAGAACTGGCCCCCAGTAGTTCCAGCTCCTGGACCCCCAGGCCAGACCCCCCTCTTTCAGCCAGGTTCATAATTTTTCCTTTTTTTTTTCTTTCTCTGTCCAGTTACCCACAACTTTCATTTGTAAATTTCTCTCTTCTGATCAACACACAGGAACGCCTCAGTTCATCCACACCACATTCATCTTTCGACCACTGGGCCAGGATCTTCGATGGAGGACTGCCCCCCAGTAGTTCCAGACCCGGGACCCCCAGGCCAGAACCCCCTCTTTCAGCCAGGTACATTTTTTTTTCCCTTTTTTTTTCTTTCTCTGTCCAGTTACCCACATCTTTCATTTCTAAATTTCTCTCTTCTGATCAACACACAGGAACGCCTCAGTTCATCCACACCACATTCATCTTTCGACCACTGGGCCAGGATCTTCGATGGAGGACTGCCCCCTAGTAGTTCCAGACCTGGGACCCCCAGGCCAGACCCCCCTCTTTCAGCCAGGTACCTTTTTTTTTCCTTTTTTTTTTCTTTCTCTGTCCAGTTACCCACATCTTTCATTTGTAAATTTATCTCTTCTGATCAACACACAGGAACGCCCTCAGTTGATCCACACCACATTCCCATCAATCGACCCCAGGTCCAGGATCATTGAGGGAGGACTGCCCCCCAGTAGTTCCAGCTCCTGGACCCCCAGGCCAGACCCCAATCTTTCAGCCAGGTACATTTTTTTTCCTTTGTTTTTTTCGTTCTCTATCCTGTTACCCACATCTTTCATTTGTAAATTTCTCTCTTCTGATCAAGACACAGGAACGCCCTCTGTTCCTCCACACCACACTCCCATCTTTCGATCCCTGGGCCAGGATCTTCGAGGGAGGACTGCTCCCCAGTAGTTCCTGGCCCGGAACCCCCAGGCCAGACCCCCCTCATTCAGCCAACTACATTTTTTTTCCTTTTGTTTTTTTTTTTCTTTCTCTGTCCAGTTACCCACATCTTTCATTTGTAAATTTCTCTCTTCTGATCAAAACACAGGAACGCCCTCAGTTCATCCACACCACACTCCCATCTTTCAACCCCTTGTCCAGGATCTTCGAGGGAGGACTCCATCCCAGTAGTTCCATCCCTGGGACACCCAGGCCAGACCCCCCTCTTTCAGCCTGGGACATTTTTTTTCCTTTTATTTTCTTTCTCTGTCCAGTTACCCACATCTTTCATTTGTAAATTTCTCTCTTCTGATCAACACACAGGAACGCCCTCAGTTCATCCAAACCACACTCCAATCTTTCAACCCCTGGGCCAGGATCTTCGACGGAGGACTTCCCCCCCCCCAGTAGTTCCAGACCCGGGAACCCCAGGCCAGATCCCCCTCGTTCATCCAGGTACATTTTTTTTTCATATTTTTTTTTCTTTCTCTGTCCAGTTACCCACATCTTTCATTTGTAAATTTCTCTCTTCTGATCAACACACAGGAACGTCCTCAGTTCATCGACACCACACTCCCATCTTTCAACCCCTGGTCCAGGATGTTCGAGGGACGACTGCTCCCCAGCAGTTCCATCCCTGGGACACCCAGTCCAGACCCCCCTCTTTCAACCCAGGACATTTTATTTCCTTTTTTTTTTCTTTCTCTGTCCAGGTACCCACATCTTTCATTTGTAAATTTCTCTCTTCTGATCAACACACAGGAACGCCCTCAGTTCATCCACAGCACACTCTGATCTTTCGACCCCTGGGCCAGGATCTTCGATGGAGGACTGCCCCCCAGTAGTTCCAGCCCCGGAACCCACAGGCCTGACGCCCCTCTTTCATCCAGGTACATTTTTTTTCCTTTTTTTTTTTTCATTCTCTGTCCAGTTTCCCACATCTTTCATTTGTAAATTTCTCTCTTCTGATCAACACACAGGAACGCCATCAGTTCTTCCACACCACACTCCAATCTTTCGACCCTTGGTCCAGGATCTTCGAGGAAGGACTGCCCCCCAGTAGTTCCAGCCCCGCGACCCCCAGGCCAGACCCCCCTCTTTCAGGCTGGTACATTTATTTTCCTTTCGTTTTTTTTTTCTTTCTCTGTCCAGTTACCCACATCTTTCATTTGTAAATTTCTCTCTTCTGATCAACATACAGGAACGCCCTCAGTTCATCCACAGCACACTCCCATCTTTCGACCCCTGGGCCAGGATCTTCGAGGGAGGACTGCCCCCCCAGTAGTTCCAGCCGCGGGACCCCCAGGCCAGACCCCCCTCTTTCAGGCAGGTACATTTATTTTCCTTTTGTTTTTTTTTCTTTCTCTGTCCAGTTACCCATATCTTTCTTTCATTTGTAAATTTCTCTCTTCTGATCCACACAGAGGAACGCCCTCAGTTCATCCAAACCACACTGCAATCTTTCAACCCCTGGGCCAAGATCTTCGAGGGAGGACTGCCCCACAGTAGTTCCAGCCCCGGGACTCCCAGGCCAGACCCCTCTCTTTCAGCCAGGTACATTTTTTTTCCATATTTTTTTTCTTTCTCTGTCCAGTTACCCATATCTTTCATTTGTAAATTTCTCTCTTCTGATCAACACACAGGAAAGCCCTCAGTTCATCCACCTCACACTCCCGTCTTTCGACCCCTGTTCCAGGGTCTTCGAGGGAGGACTGCTCCCGAGTAGTTCCATCCCTGGGACACCCAGGCCAGACCCCCCTCTTTCAGCCAGGTACATTTTTTTCCTTTTTTTTTTCTTTCTCTGTCCAGTTACCCACATCTTTCCTTTGTAAATTTCTCTCTTCTGTTCAACACACAGGAACGCCTTCATTTCACCCACACCACACTCCATCTTTCGACCCCTGGGCCAAGATCTTCGATGGAGGACTGCCCCCCAGTAGTTCCAACCCCGAGACCACCAGACCTGACCCCCCTCTATCAACCAGGTATATTTTTTTTCCTTTTTTTTTTCTTTCTCTGTCCAGTTACCAACATCTTTCATTTGTAAATTTTTCTCTTCTGATCTACACACAGGTACGCCCTCAGTTCATCCACACCACACTCCCATGTTTTGACCCCTGGGCCAGGATCATCGAGGGGGGACTGCCCCCCAGTAGTTCCAGCTCTTGGACCCCCAGGCCAGACCCCCCTCTTTCAGCCAGATACATTTTTATTCCTTTTGTTTTTTTTCTTTCTCTGTCCAGTTACCCACATCTTTCATTTGTAAATTTCTTTCTTCTGATCAACACACAGGAACGCCCTCAGTTCATCCACACCACACTCATCTTTAGACCCCTGGTCCAGGATCTTCGAGGGAGGACTGCCCCCTAGTAGTTCCAGCCCCGGGACCACCAAGCCAGACCCCCCTCTTTCAGCCAGGTACATATTTTTTCCTTTTTTTAATTTCTTTCTCTGTCCAGTTACCCACAACTTTCATTTGTAAATTTCGCTCTTCTGATAAACACACAGGAATGCCCTCAGTTCATCCACACCACACTCGCATCTTTCGAAACCTGTGCCAGGATCATCAAGGGAGGACTGTTCCCCAGTAGTTCCAGCTCCTGGACCCACAGACCAGACCCCCCTCTTTCAGCCAGGTACATTTTTTTCCTTTTTTTTTTTCTTTCTCTGTCCTGTTACCCACATCTTTCATTTGTAAATTTCTCTCTTCTAATCAAGACACAGGATCGCCCTCAGTTCATCCACAGCACACTCCCATCTTTTGACCCCTGGGCCAGGATCTTCAAGGGAGGACTGCCCCCTAGTAGTTCCAGCCCCGTGACCCCCAGACCAGACCCCCCTCTTTCAGCCAGGTACATTTTTTTCCTTTTTTTTTTCTTTCTCTGTCCAGTTACCCACATCTTTCATTTGAAAATTTCTCTCTTCTGATCAACACACAGGAACGCCCTCAGTTCATCCACACCACACTCCCATCTTTTGACCCCTGGGCCAGGATCTTCGATGGAAGACTGCCCCTCAGAAGTTCCCACCCCGGTACCCCCAGGCCTGACCCCCCTCTTTCAGCAAGGCACATTTTTTTCACTTTTTTTTTCTTTCCCTGTCCAGTTACCCACATCTTTCATTTGTAAACTTCTCTCTTCTGATCAACACACAGGAACGTCCTCAGTCTTCCACACCACACTCCAATCTTTCGAACCCTGGGCCAAGGTCTTCGAGGGAGGACTGCCCCCCAGTAGTTACAGCCCCGGGACCCAGAGGCCAGACCCCCTTCTTTCAGCCAGGAACGCTCTCAGTTCATCCACACCACACTCCCATCTTTCGACTCCTGGGCCAGGATCTCCGAGGGAGTACTGCCCCCAGTAGCTCCAGCCCCGGGATCCCCAGTACAGACCACCATCTTTCAGCCAGGATCGGCCTCAGTTCATCCATACCACACTCCCATCTTTCGACCCCTGGACCAGGATCTTCGATGGAGGACTGCCCCCCTTTAGTTCCAGCCCCGGTACCCCCAGGCCAGACCCCCCTATTTCAGCCAAGTCCATTTCTTTTCTTTTTTTTTCTTTCTCTGTCCAGTTACCCACATATTTCATTTGTAAATTTCTCTCTTCTGATCAACACACAGGAACGCCCTCAGTTCATCCAACCCACCCTCCCATATTTCGACACCTGGGCCAGGATCTTCGAGAGAGGTATGCCCCCTAGTAGTTCCAGCCCCGGGACCCCCAGGCCAGACCCCCCTCTTTCAGCCAGGTACATTTTATTTCCTTTTTTTTTTCTTTCTCAGTACAGTTACCCACATCTTTCATTTGTAAATTTTTCTCTTCTGATCAACACACAGGAACGCCCTCAGTTCATCCACAGCATACTCCCATATTTTGACCCCTGGGCCAGGATATTCGAGTGAAGACTACCCCCCAGTAGTTACAGCCCCAGGACCCCCAGGCCAGACCCCCCTCTTTCAGCCAGGTACATTTTATTTCCTTTTTTTTTTCTTTCTCAGTACAGTTACCCACATCTTTCATTTGTAATTTTCTCTCTTCTGATCAACACACATGAACGCCCTCAGTTCATCCACACCACACTCCCATCTTTCGACCCCTGGGCCAGGATCTTCGAGGGAGGACTGCCCCCTAGTAGTTCCAGCACCGGGACCCCCAGGCCAGACCCCCCTCTTTCAGCCAGGTACTGTTTTTTTCCTTTTATTTTTTTTTCTTGCTCTGTCCAGTTACCCACATCCTTCATGTGTAAATTTCTCTCTTCTGTTCTACACACAGGAACGCCCTCAGTTCATCCACACCACACTCCCATCTTTCAACCCCTGGGCCAGGATTCGAGGGAGGACTGCACCCCCAGTAGTTCCAGTCCCGGGACCCCCAGGCCAGACCCCCCTCTTTCACCCAGGTACATTATTTTTCCTTTTTTTTTTTCTCTGTCCAGTTACCCACATCTTTCATTTGTAAATTTCGCTCTTCTGATCAACACCCAGGAACGCCCTCAGTTCATTCACACCACATTCCCATCTTTCGACCCCTGGGCCAGGATCTTCGAGGGAGGACTGTCCCCCAGTAGTTCCAGCCCCAGGACCCCCAGGCCAGACCCTTCTCACTCAGCCAGGTACATTTCTTTTTCCTTTTTATTTTTCTTTCTCTGTCCAGTTACCCACATCTTTCATTTGTAAATTTCTCTCTTCTGATCAACACACAGGAATGCCCTCAGTTCACCCACAACACACTGCCATCTTTCGACCCCTGGACCAGGATCTTCGAGGGAGGACTGCCCCCCAGTAGTTACAGCCCCGGGACCCCAAGGCCAGACCCCCCTCTTTCAGCCAGGTACATATTTTTTCCTTTTTTTTTTTCTTTCTCTGTCGTTACCCACATCTTTCATTTTAAATTTCTCCCTTCTGATCAACACACAGGAACGCCCTCACTTCATCCACACCACACTCCCATCTTTCGACCCCTGGGCCAGGATCTTCGAGGGAGGACTGCCCCCCAGTAGTTCCAGCCCAGGGACCCCAAGGCCCGACTCCCCTCTTTCAGCCAGGTTCATTTTTTTTTCCTTTTTTTTTTCTTTCTCTGTCCAGTTACCCACATCTTTCATTTGTAAATTTCTCTCTTCTGATCAACACACAGGAATGCCCTCTGTTCCTCCACACCACTCCCATCTTTCGACCCCTGGGCCAGGATCTTCGAGGGAGGAGTGCTCCCCAGTATTTCCAGCCCCGGGACCCCCAGGCCAGACCCCCCTCTTTCAGCCAGGTATATTTTTTTTCCTTCTGTTATTTTTCTTTCTCTGTCCAGTTACCCACATCTTTCATTTGTAAATTTCTCTCTTCTGATCAACACACAGGAACGCCCTCAGTTCATCCACACCACACTCCCATCTTTCGACCCCTGGGCCAGGATCTTCGAGGAAGGACTTTCCCCTGAAGTTCCAGCCCCAGGACCCCCAGGACATACCTCCCTCTTTCAGCCAGGTATATTTTTTTTTCTTTTGTTTTTTTTTCTTTCTCTGTCCAGTTACCCACATCTTTCATTTGTAATTTTCTCTCTTCTGATCAACACACAGGAACGCCCTCAGTTCATCCACAGCACACTCCCATCTTTCAACCCCTGGGACATGATCTTCGAGGGAGGACTTCCCCCCATTATGTCCAGCCCCTGGACCCCCAGGCCAGACCCCCCTCTTTCAGCCAGGTACATTTTTTTCCTTTTTTTTTTTTCTTTCTCTGTCCAGTGACCCACATCTTTCATTTGTAAATTTCTCTCTTCTGATCAACACACAGGAACGCCCTCAGTTCATCCACACCACACTCCCTTCTTTCGACCCCTGGTGAAATCTTTTCTTTATTCTATTTCTAGCGAAATTTTCTTTAATCTACATATTATTTTTTCCCAGTTTGTCATTCCTCACATCCTTTATCTGCACCATCCCTGGCTGTCCAGATAGATCTAGCATTACTATTCTGAAACATTCTAGCATTTTATGACTCTCTAGAATCCTCCATTTCCCTGAAACACCTGTGAAGAAGGAGATACATTTCTTTGGACACCTGAAGTGAATACTTTTTCTTGGTTTACATTACTAAACACAATTGAAGATAGACTTCGGCTGTCTCCATTCCACATCAGAAAGGAAACTCACTTGCTTCTTTTAGAAGAAACCTTCTCATAAAAGGTTTTTCAAAGGGAACACATCTCCCAATGGTTAGAAGTACAAGATACTCAGGCCTGAATAAAGCAGGAAATATGTCTCCATCAAAGGAACACAGTAACTCCCTTCCTGTTCCTGAAAAAATAGAGGATGTTACCAAAATGTCCGAGATAGAGTTTATAACATTCATGTTGAACAAGTACTATGAGCTGGAACAGAATAGAGACAATGAATTACAGGAGATGAGATAGTCCTTCAACGATATGAAGGAAGAAATTCTGAGGAAGAATAAGACGGAACTATTAGAGGTGAAGTCTGAAATACAGGAAATCAGAAACTCTCTTGAAAGTATGAAAAGTCGATTAGACCATGCTGAAGGTCGAATTTCTGATGTAGAAGATAAAACTTCTGACCTAGAGAAAACCACCCAAAAGATAGAGAAAAAAACAAGAAAACATGAAGATAATATACGAGAATTACTAGATTCCATTAGACGTCCTAACATCCGAATAATTGGTATCCCAGAAGGTGAAGAAACTAATAAGAGCATGGAAAACCTATTCCATGAAATCTTGGAAGAAAATATCCCAAGCATAGAGAGGCACTCCAACATCCAGACCCAAGAAATACAAAAGACACCAAATAGAATCAACCCAAGAAGATCTTCCCCAAGGCATATCATAGCCAGACTGGCTAAGACCACAGATAGAGATAAGATACTAAAACTAGCAAGAGAGAAACGACAAGTGACTTACAAAGGTCACCCCATCATGTTAACACTGGACTTCTCAACGGAAACAATGCAAGCAAGGAAAGAATGGGAATATGTATCGAAAGTGTTAAGAGAGAAACAATTTCAACCAAGACTATTGTATCCTGCAAGATTATCCTTCATATGGGAAAAAAAGATTAAAATCTTCTCAGACAAACAAAACCTGAAAGAATTTGCCAGCACCAGGCCAACTCTCCATGAAACCCTGAAGAAAGTACTGTTCCAGGAAAACTAAAGAAGTAACAGCCAGAAACAAAAGAGTAAAAGGCAACTAAGACAATGGCCAACTTAAATGCCGGGACAGATCCATTAACATCAATAATAACATTGAATGTTAATGGATTAAACTCTCCAATCAAGAGACACAGACTGGCTGAATGGGTTAAAAAACAAAAACCCTCTATCTGTTGCCTACAGGAAACCCACTTCATGGATAAAGATATACATAGACTGAAAGTGAAGGGTTGGAAAAAGATTTTCCATGCAAATGGGAACCAAAAAAGAGCTGGAGTCGCAATACTGATCTCTGACAAAATAGGCTTTAAAACAAAAACTGTTCGAAGAGACAAAGAAGGGCACTATATTGTAGTAAAAGGATCAATTGATCAAGAAGATATAACGCTTATTAATATCTATGCGCCCAACACAGGAGCACCCAAATATGTAAAGGAAAGACTGCTAGATCTAAAAAGGGAGATAGACTGCAACACACTAATTGTTGGAGACCTCAACATTGCACTATCCCCCCTGTATAGATCATCTAGACAAAAAATAGGTAAAGAGATAAAAGATCTAAATGATATCATAAATCAAATGGACTTAACAGACATCTATAGAACTTTCCATCCTAAAACCTCAAGATACACTTTTTTCTCGCCACCACATGGAACATTGTCGAAGACTGACCACATCATTGGGCACAAAGCAAGCCTCTACAGATTCAAAAGCATAGAAACTATACCCAGCATCTTCACCGACCATGAGGGAATTAAACTTCAGTTTAATTTCAAGAGAAATCCTCAAAAATACTCAAATACATGGAAACTTAATAACCTACTCCTGAATGGCTCCACATCTACTGAAGAAATAAAGACTGAAATCAAAAGGTTCATGGAAGCCAATGACAATGAGGACAGGAGTTTCCATAATCTTTGGGACATGATAAAGCAGTCATAAGAGGGAAGTTCATAGCAATTAGTGCACATAAGAGGAGCATGGAAAGAAGGCAAATGGATCACCTAACATCGTGACTCACAGAATTGGAAAAGCAACAGCAAAAAGATCCAAAAAACTCCAGGAGCAAGGAAATAATAAAGATACGAGCAGAAATAAATGAAATAGAAAATAAACGAACTATACAGAAATTAAATGAAAGTAAAAGCTGGTTCTTTGAAAAGATAAACAAAATTGATACACCACTAGCAAGACTTATTAAGAAGAAGAGAGAAAAGAACCAGGTGAATCAGATCTGCAATGAAGCAGGCAAAATAACAACAGACATAGTAGAAATAAAAAACATTATTAGGGGATACTATGAACATCTGTATGCCAAGAAACAAGATAATTTGGATGAGATGGACAAATTTCTGGACAGGTATAATCTACCTAGATTGAGCCAGGAGGATATAGAAAGTCTAAATAGGTCCATAACAAGCCAGGAGATCAAATCAGTTATAAATAACCTCCCAACAAAGAGAAGCCCTGGCCCTGATGGATTCACCTCTGAATTCTACAAAACTTTCAAAGAAGAGTTAACCCCCATTCTGCTCAAGTTATTTCTAAATATCCAAAAGGGTGAATCTCTCCCTAATTCATTCTACGAAGCCTCTATCACCCTTATCCTCAAAACTGATAAGGACAGGACAAGGAAGGAAAACTATAGACCAATATCCCTGATGAATATAGACGCGAAGATTCTCAACAAGGTACTAGCAAATCGTATACAACAACTTATCAAAAAGATTATACATCATGATCAGGTAGGCTTTATCCCAGGAATGCAAGGTTCGTTCAACATACGCAAAACCATAAATGTAATACACCATATTAATAGGAAGAAAGATAAAAACCATATGGTCATATCAATTGATGCAGAAAAAGCATTTGATAAGATACAACATCCCTTCATGATCAAGACTCTCAGCAAAATGGGCATAGAAGGGCCATTTCTCAACACAATAAAAGCTATCTATGAAAAACCCATAGCGAACATCATCCTCAATGGAGAAAAGCTGAAAGCTTTTCCACTCAAAACGGGTACAAGACAAGGATGTCCACTTTCTCCACTCCTCTTCAATATAGTACTAGAAGTCTTGGCCATTGCAATCAGAAAAGAGGAAAAAATTAAAGGCATTCAAATAGGAAAAGAAGAGGTGAAACTCTCTCTATTTGCAGATGACATGATTGTATACATAGAAGACCCAATGGTTTACATAAAAAAATTTATGGAAGTAATACATGAATACAGTAACGTTGCAGGATACAAAATTAATATCCAGAAATCTATAGCATTTCTGTATACAAACAACAGGCAGACTGGGATGGAACTGAAAAAAGTTGTTCCATTTACCATAGCCACAAAAAGTATAAGATACTTAGGGATAAATCTAACTAAAGAAGTTAAAGACCTCCACAAGGAAAACTATGAGAAGATTAAAAAAAGAAATTGCAAATGACACAAAAAAGTGGAAGGACATCTCATGTTCCTGGATTGGAAGAATTAATATAATCAAAATGGCAATTTTACCCAAATTAATCTACCTATTTAATGCAATACCAATCAAAGTGCCAGACACATTCTTCACAGATCTAGGAAAGACAATCATAACGTTTGTCTGGAATCATAAAAGACCCCGTATTGCCAAAGCAGTTTTGCACAAGAAGAATGGAGTGGGCGGCATCTCACTCCCTGACCCAAAAATATACTACAAAGCTGTGGTAATCAAAACAGCATGGTACTGGCAGAGGAACAGACAGGTGGACCAATGGAACAGAATAGAGTCCCCAGAAATGAATGCTCAAACATACAGCCAACTGATTTTTGACAAGGGGCACCAGTCAATCCTGTGGGAAAAGGATAACCTCTTCAGCAAATGGTGCTGGCAAAACTGGATCTCCACTTGCAGAAAGATGAATCTGAACCCCTACCTCTCACCTCTGACAAAAATAAAGTCAAGGTGGATCAAAGATCTCAACCTAAGACGTCAAACTATAAAACTACTCCTGGAAAACACCGGAGAAACTCTGGGAGACATTGGGGTAGGGAAAAACTTCTTAAATAAGACTCCCAATGCACAGTCTATGATTCCTAAAATAGACAAGTGGGATTACATCAGACTAAGAAGTTTCTGCATGGCAAAAGACACAGTGATTAATGTGAACAGACAGCCCTCAGAATGGGAAAATATTTTTGTAAACTATGCATCAGACAAGGGACTGATAACCAGGATCCACAAGAAACTCAAGCGGCTGTTCCAGAAAAAGAAGCAATCCTATTAAAAGATGGGAGAATGAGTTGAAAAAAACACTTTCTAAAGATGACATACGAATAGCTAAAAGGCATATGAAAAAATGCTCAGCATCCCTCATCGTAAGAGAAATGCAGATCAAAACAACAATGAGATATCACCTAACCCCAGTCAGAATGTCTAAGATTAAAAAAACAAAAAATGATAAGTGCTGGAGGGGGTGTGGTGAAAAGGGAACTCTCTTACACTGGAGGTGGAAATGTAAAATGGCCCAGCCACTCTGGAGAACAATTTGGAGATTCTTCAAAAATCTAGAAATAGAACTACCATATGATCCAGCAATCCCACTCCTTGGTATCTACCCGAAGGACAGAAGAATACTTAATCGAAAAAGTGCTTGCACATCGATGCTTATTGTGGCACTTTTCACGATTGCTAAGTCATGGAAACAACCTAAATGCCCACGAACTGATGAATGGTTAGAAAAACTGCGGCACATATACTCAATGGAATACTATTCATCCATAAAAAACAACAAATCCCTGACTTTTGAAAGGAAGTAGATGAATATGGAAGACTTACTGTTGAGTGAAGCAAGCCATGCTATGAAGGAGAGACATTGTATGTCCCCACTTAATATATACCGAGTGTCTGCACTTTAGTGTATATATATATATGTATATATATTTTTGAAACCATTCTGCTTCTGTTGTTATAGAGTTTTAAAATTATACAAAATTATAAGACACATTTTGAACATTATCTTTAAAATTCAGTATTTTGAGATCTTGAAAGTTGTTTGTAAACTGTCAAGAATTATGGAGTATGAGCTAAAATTTTTTGCAATGTAAAGTAAATGTTTGTGGAAAAATGTAAAAATAAATAAAAAATAGAAAAAAAAGAAGAGAGAAAGGAATCAGGTAAATCAAATCTGCAAAAAAGAAGACAATATAACAGACATAGTAGAAATACAAAACACCATTAGAGAATACTATGAACAGCTATATGCCAAGAAACAATAAAATCTGGATGTGATGAACAAATTCCTGGACACGTATAATCTACTAAGATTGAGTCAGGATGATATAGAAAGTCTGAATAGGCCCGTAACAAGGCAGGAGATGGAATCAGTAGTAAATAATCTGCCAGCAAAGAAAAAACATGATCCTGATTGCTTCACCTCCGAATTCTACAAAACCTTTAAAGAAGAGTTAACCCCCATTCTGCTCAAGTTATTTCTGAAGACTCAAAAGAGTGAGTCTCTCCCTAATTCATTCTATGAAACCTTCATCACCCTTATGCTTAAAACAGATGAGGACAGGACAAGGAAGGAAAACTACAGACCAATATCTCTGATGAATATAGATGCAAAGATTCTCAACAAGATACTAGCAAATCACATCCAATAACTTATAAAAAGAATTATACATCACAATCAGGTAGGCTTTATTCCAGGAATGCAGGGTTGGTTCAACATACATAAAACCATAAATGTAATACACCATATTGACAGAAAGAAAGATAAAAACCATATAGTCATATCAATTGATGCAGAAAAAGCATTTGATAAGATACAAAATCCCTTCATGATCAAGACTCTCAGCAATATTGGCATAGAAGGGTCATTACTCAACACACAAAAAAGCAATCTATGAAAAACTCATGGCAAACATCATCCCGAAGGGTGAAAAACTGAAAGCTTTTCCACTAAAAACTGGTACAAGACAAGGATTCCCATTATCTCCACAAGTAATACTATGAGGAGTTAAAATAAGAAATATAAAATAACACAAAAAAGTGGAAGGACATCCCATGTTTCTGGATTAGAAGAATTAATATAAACAAAATGGCAATTCTACCCAAATTAATCTACCTATTTAATGCAATCTTAATCAAAGTACCAGACTCATTATTCATGGATCTAGAAAAAAAACAATCATACAATTTATCTGTGATCATAAAAGACTGTATTGCCAAAGCAATTCTGCACAAGAAGAGCAGAGTGGGTGGCATCTCACTCCCTGACCCAAAAATATACTACAAAGCTGTGGTAATCAAAATAGCATGGTACTGACACAGAAACAGACAGGTGGACCAGTGGAACAGAATAGAGTCTCCACAAATAAATTCCCAAACATATAGTCAACTTATTTTTGACAAGGGATACCAGTAAATCCAGTGGGAAAAGGAAAACCTCTTCCTCTCACCTTTCACAAAAGTCAAGTCAAAGTGGATCAAAGATCTAAACCTAAGACCTCAAACTATAAAATGCTCCTGGAAAACATTGGGAAACTCTGGGAGACATTAGGGTAGGGAAAGACTTCTTAAATAAGACCCCCAAAGCATAGTCGATAATCCTCAAAATAGACAAGTGGGATTACATCAGACTAAGAAGTTTTTGCATATCAAAAGACACAGTAACTAGTGTGAATCAACAGCCCTCAGAAAGGGAAAATAATTTTGTAAACTATGCATCAGATAAGGGGCTGATACCCAGAATACACAAGGAACTCAAGCAGCTGTCCCGAAAATAAGATGACCACCCCTATTAAAAGACGGGAGAATGAGTTGGAAAAAACACTCTCTAAGGATGGCATACCAATAACCAAAAGGCATATGAAAAAATGCTCAACATCCCTCATTGTAAGGGAAATGCAGATCAAAACAACAATGAGATACCACCTACCCCCAGTCAGAATGACTAAGATTAAGAAAAAAAAAATGGTAAGTGCTTGCAGGGGTGTGGTGAAAGGGGAACTCTCTTACACTGGAGGTGGAAATGTAAAATGGCCCAGCCACTCTGGAGAACAATTTGGAGATTCTTCAAAAATCTACAAATAGAACTACCATATGATCCAGAAATCCCACTCCCTGGTATCTACCCAAAGGAAAGAAGAATTCTTCATTGATAAAAGTACTTGAACATCCATGTTTATTGTAGCACTATTCACAATTCCTAAGATATGGAACCAATCCAAATGCCCACGAACATATGAATGGATTGAAGTAAATGTTGCACATATACTCTATGGAATACTATTCAGCCATAAAAAAAAAACAAGACCCTGGCTTTTTACAGAAAATGGATGAATATGGAATATTTACTGCTAAATGAAGCAAGTCAGGCTATGAAGGAGAGACATCGTATGTCTCCACTTAAAATATACCGAGTGTCCACACTCTATGACCAAAACTGAGTGACTAAAGTATATAGAAACACAGTAAATGGTTGTGGAAGCCAGCTACAGTGTGGGAAGAAGGTGGGTGAAGGAGCAGAGTCTGAGGACATTAAGGAGAAAAATTGAGAGGCAAAGCATTAATGGGGCAAAGAAATGACGAGTAATATGTTGAAGATAACTATAGTATTACCAACTCGACTGGGGAGGGATGTACACATGTTGGAATATTCACTTTCCAAGCTAAATAACGGGATTGAATGTATAAAAGAACTTGAAGTAAAATAAAAATAAAAAATAAAAAAAGAATCAGTAAATCTTTTGATTTTGGTCTTAATTTCTTCAGTGGTTGTAATGTCACTCAGAAGTAGGTTGTTTAGTTTCTATGTTTTTGTGTATTTTCTATCATTCGTTAAAAGAATTTTTAATTTAACTTTATTTATGTTTTATATTTGACAAGAGAAAGAGAGATAGAGAGAGAGAAAATGAGAAAGCAAGCTGCCAGGTCTGAGATTTGAACCATGGTCAGCCATGTGGGAATCCAGAGTCTTTAACCATCTCACCACTTACCAGCCTCTGTTTTTGTGTATTTTCAAAGATTTCTTTTGCATTTAATTTCAGGTTTAATTCCATCATTGTCAGAGAATATGCTAGGTATAATTTCTATCAATTTGAATTTGTAAAGGCTTATTTTGTGCCCTATCATGTGGTCAATCTTCAATAATGTTCCATGTAGGGATAAGAAAAAGAAGAACAAATTTCTGATCTAGAAGACAAAACCTTTAACCTAAACAAAAATCACCAAAAAGAACAAACCCCCCCCATGAAGATAACATACAGAACCTACTAGACCCCAATAAATACCCAAACATCTGAATAATTGATGTTCCAGCAGGTGAAGCATCTAATAAAGGCATAAAATATATATTCCATGAAATACTCAAAGAAAACATTCCAAACCTAGAGAAATGTTCAAACATCCAGACTCAGAAAATACAAAGGACTCTAAATAGAAAAAATGTACATTTTGTGGTTGTTGGATAGAAACTTCTATAGATGTCTGACAAGTTCCTTTGATTTATGGTATCATTTAGATCCTGTATCTCTTTGCTTATTTTTTTGTTTAGACCATTTTTCCAGAGCAGACAGTGGGTGTTGATATCTCCAATATTATTGTCTTCTTGCCTCTCTACCCTTTTGGACCAAGCAGTTTATCTGTCATGTACTTGGGTGCTCCAGTGTTCAGTGCACAGATATTTTTAAGTGTTAAATCCTCTTGGTGAATTTACCCTTCTAGTACTGTGTAGTGTCTTTCTTTGTCTCTCCTCAGAGGTTTTGTCTTAAAGTCTATTTTTCTGGTATCAGTATTGCAACTCCAGCCTTTTTTTTTTTCATTTCCTTTCACTTGGAATATTTTGTTCCAGTCCTTCACTTTTAGTCTTTGTATGTCTTATTCATGGGGTGCACTTCATGTAGGCAGCAAATTGAGGGTTTCTGTTTTTTATCTATTCACCCAGTCTGTGTCTTTTGATTGGAAAATTTAATCAGTACTTCTTGAAGAGCTGGTCTAGTGTTTGTGAATTCTTTCAGTTTTTGTTTATCTGAGAATACTTTTATTTGTTCTTCCCATGTAAAGGAAAGTCTTGCTGGGTATAGTATTCTTGGTTAAAATTATTTTTCTTTTAGTGTTTTGAATATATCATCTCATTCTTTCCTTGCTTGCATTGTTTCAGTTGAGAGGTCTGATGTTAGCCTAATGAGATAACCTTTGTAAGTAACTTGATGTTTCTCTCTTGCCATTTTTAGAATCTCGTCTTTGTGATTTGACCAATCTAGCTTTGATGTGCTGTGAAGAGGATCTTCTTAGGTTGACTCTATTTAGAGTCCTTTGTATTTCCTGAGTCTGAATGTTTGAATGTTTCTCTAGGTTTGGAATGTTTTCTTTGAGTATTTCAAAGAAAAAAATGGAATATATTTTTGATGACTTTATTAGATGCTTCACCAGCTGAAACATCAATTATCCAGATGTTTGAGTATTTATTGGTGTCTCTAGTATGTTCTGTATGTTATCTTCATACAGAAGATAAGGGGGGTCTTCATTTTTTTTTTTTTTGGTGATTTTTGTATAGGTTAAAGGTTTTGTCTTCTAGATCAGGAATTTGATCTTCTTCATGCTCTAATCTGCTATTAATACTTTACAGGGAAATTTTGATGTCTGATATTATAGTCTTCATATCTACAAGTAATGTTCAATTCTCTTTTGTGGTGTCTATCTCCTCCTTCAAGTTGTAGAAGGACTTTTTCCTTTTTACTCCCAAATTTGTTTTCAGAGAAATTTATCAACAATTTTTATCTATCAAGGTGTGTTACCATCAACTAAGTCCAGTTGCTGTTTCTCATGGTCAATGAAATGAGAGGCAGAGGCTGGAGAAGAAGTGAATTTATTTCTACAGCCAGTTACATGGAGACTGTAAGCAAGTGCCAATGATGTATCATGAAAAGCTCAACATGGTCTCAATATTTACAGATACAAGATACAAGCAGGTGCAAATCATTCCTCACTACCATCAATCAAAGTCATTTGCTTTCTCCTGAGTAATTATCCTGATTCCCTCTTTTTACATTTTTAATACATTCAATCACATTATTTAGCTTACAAGGTGATCATTTCAATATGTGAATATTTCTCCCTGGTCGACTTGATCAAAATATAACAACACTACCTCCCTGCCTCAACAATGCTGTCTTCGTATCCCTCCTCCAAATGTTCTTCCCCAGGCCCCACTCCTCCACACACACCACATCTGGCATTCACATCCACCTTTTGTGTTTGTACATCCTTTAGCCCGTCAGTTTAAGTTATAGAGTGCGGACATTCGGTATATATTAAGTGGGGACATACAGTGTCTCTCCTTCATAGCCTGGCTTGCTTCACTCAGCAGTAAATCTTCCATATTCTTCCACTTTCTGTCAAAAGCCAGGGTTTTGTTGTTCTTAATGGCTGAATAGTATTCCATAGAGTATATGTGCCACAGTTTTTCAATCCATTCAGCCGAACAGGGGCATTTGGGTTGGTTCCATGTCTTAGCAATAGTGAAAAGTGCCGCAATAAACATTGATGTGCAAGCACTTTTCCAATGAGAAATTCTTCTGTCCTTTGGGTAGATGCCAAGAAATGGGATTGCTGGATCATATGGCAGTTCTATTTGTAGATTTTTAATGAATCTCCAAATTGTTCTCCAAAGTGGTTGGGCTAATTTACATTCCCCTCTCTTACAGCAGTGTAAGAGAGTTCTCCTTTCACCACATCCCCACCAACACTTATCATTCTTTGTTTTTTTTTTAATCTTCACCATTCTGACTGGGGTTAGGTGGTATCTCATTGTTGTTTTGATCTGCATTTCCCTTACAATGAGGGATGTTGAGCATTTTTTATATGCCTTCTGGCTATTCATATGTCATCTTTAGTGAGTGTTCCTTTCAACTCCTCCCATCTTTTAATAGGGTTCATCATCTTTTTTCCAAGCAGCTTCTTTAGTTCCTTATGTATTCTGGTTATTAATCCCTTGTCTGATGCATAGTTTACAAAAATATTTTTCCATTCTGAGGGCTGTCAATTCACACTAATTACTGTGTCTTTTGCCATACAGAAACCTCTTAGTCTGATGTAATCCCACTTGTCTATATTGGGGATTATCGACTGTGCTTTAGGGGTCTTATGTAAGAAGTCTTTCCCTAGCCCAATGACTCCCAGAGTTTCCCCAGTGTTTTCTAGAAGCACTTTAATAGTTTGGGGTCTTAGATTTAGATCCTTGATCCACCTTGACTTGACTTTTGTCAAAAATGACAGGTAGGGGTTCAGATTAATCTTTCTACACGTGGAAATCCAGTTTTCCCAGCACCATTTGCTGAAAAGGTTTTCCTTTCCCCACTGGATTGACTGGTACCCCTTGTCAAAAATCAGTTGGCTGAATGATTTGGAATTTATTCCTGTGAACTCAATTCTGTTCCATTGGTCCACATGTCTGTTCTTGTCCCAATACCATGCTGTTTTGGTTACCACAGCTTTGTAGTATATTTTTGGGTCAGGGAGTGAGATGCTGCCCACTCCACTCTTCTTGGGCAGAACTGCTTTGGCAATACGGGTCACTTATGATTCCAGACAAACTTTATGATTGTCTTTCCTAGATCTGTGAAGAATGTGTCTGGTACTTTGATTAGCATTGAATTAAATAGGTAGATTAATTTGGGTAGAATTGCCATTTTGATTATATTAATTCTTCCAGTCCAGGAACATGGGATGTCCTTTCACTTTTTTGTGTCATTTTCAATTTCTTTTCTTATCTTCTCATAGTTTTCCTTGTGGAAAATCTTAACTTCTTTGGTTAGATTTATCCCTAAGTATCTTATACTTTTGGTGGCTATGGTAAATGGAACAACTTTTTTCAATTCTATCTCCATCTGCCTGTTGTTTGTATATAGAAACGCTATAGACGTATGTATATTAATTTTGTATCCTGCAACTTTACTGTATTCGTGCATTACTTCTAGAAATTTCTTCATGGAAATCATTGGGTCTTCTATGTACACAATCATGTCATCTGCAAATAGAGAGAGTTTCACCTCTTCTTTTCCTATTTGGATGCCTTTAATTTCTTCCACTTTTCTGATTGTGTTGGTGAGGACTTCCAGTACTATGTTGAAAATGAGTGGAGAAAGTGGGCATCCTTGTCTTGTACCCGTTTTTAGTGGGAAAGCTTTCAGCTTTTCTCCATTCAGGATAATATTTGCGATGGGTTTTTCATAGATAGTTTTTATTGTGTTGAGAAATGACCCTTGTGTGACAATTTGGCTGAGTGTCTTGAGCATAAAGGGATGTTGTAGCTTATCAAATTCTTTTTCTGCATCAATCGATATGACCATATGCTTTTTGTCTTTTTTCCTGTTAATATGGCGTATTACATTTATGGTTTTACGTATGTTGAACCAACCTTGCATTCCTGGAATAAAGCCTACGTGATCATGATGTATGATCTTTTTTATAAGTTGTTGGATACGGTTTGCTAGTATCTTGTTGAGAATCTTTGAGTCTATATTCATCAGAGATATTGGTCTATAGTTTTCCTTCCTTGTCCTGTCCTTATCTGTTTTGAGGATAAGGGTGATGGAGGCTTCATAGAATGAATTTGGGAGAGATTCACCCTTTCGGATCTTTAGAAATAACTTGAACAGAATGGGGCTTAATTCTTTTTTGAAAGTTTTATAGAATTCAGAGCTGAAACCATCAGGGCCAAGGCTTTTCTTTGTTGGAAGGTTATTTATTACATATTCAATCTCCTGGCTTATTTGGGGCCTATTTAGTCTTTCTATATCCTCCTGGCTCAATCTTGGTAGATTATACGTGTGCAGGAATTTGTCCATCTCATCCAGATTGTCTTGTTTCTTGGCATATAGTTGTGATAATATCCTCTAATTATGTTCTGTATTTCTGCCTTGTCTGTTGTTATATCTCCTGCTTCATTGCAGATTTGATTCACCTGGTTCCTTTCTCTCTTCTTCTTAATAAGTCTCGCTAGTGGTGTATCAATTTTGTTTATCTTGTCAAAGAACCAGCTTTTACTTTCATGTATTTTCTGTATAGTTCGCTTATTTTCTAATTCATTTATTTTTGCATGGATCTTTATTATTTCCTTTCTCCTGGAATTTTTTGGATCACTTAGCTGTTGTGCATAGATATTTGTAAGAGTTATATCTTCTTGATCTATTGATCCTTTTACTACAATATAGTGCCCTTCTTTGTCTCTTTCAACAGTTTTTGTTTTAAAGGCTATATTGTCAGAAATTAGTATCGCAACTCTAGCTTTTTTTGGTTCTCTATTGCTTGCTAAACCTTCTTCCAACCCTTCACTTTCAGTCTATGTATGTCTTTATCGATGAGGTGGGTTTCCTGTAGGCAACAGATAGAGGGTCTCTGTTTTTTTATCCATTCGGCCAGTCTGTGTCTCTTGATTGGGGAATTTAATATTAATATTAATATTAATTAATTAATATTAATATTCAAATTTACTGTTATTATCGATGTAACTTCATCTGTCCCAACGTTTAAGTTGGCCATTGTCACAGCAGCCTTTTATTCCTTTGTTTCTGTCTGTTAGCTCTTTAGTTTTCCTGGAATAGTACTTTCTTCAGGGTTTCTTGAAGAGCTGGTCTGGTGCTGGTAAATTCTTTCAGGTCTTCTTTGTCTGAGAAGATTTTAATCTTCTTCTCCCATATGAAGGATAATCTTGCAGGATACAATAATCTTGGTTGAAATTGTTTCTCTCTTAGCACTTTCAATACATCTTCCCATTCTTTCCTGGCTTGCATTGTTTCCATTGAGAGGTCCAGTGTTAGCCTGATGGGATGACCTTTGTATGTCACTTCTCGTTTCTCTCTTGCCAGTTTTAGTATCATGTCTTTAACTGTGGTCTTGGATAGTCTGCTACGATGTCTCTTGGGGAAGATCTTCTGGGGTTGATTCTAACTGGGGTCCTTTGTATTTCTTGGGTCTTGATACTTGAGTGCCTCTCTAGACTCGGGATATTTTCTTCCAGGATTTTATGGAATATATTTTCCATGCCATTATTGGTTTCTTCACCTCATTGAATATCAATTATTCTGATATTTGGGCATCTTATGGAATCTAGTATTTCTCGTATATTATCCTCTTGTTTTTTAGTTATTTTCTCTATCTTCTTTGTAGTTCTTTCTAGGTCAGAGGTCTTATCTTCTACATTAGAGATTCGATCTTCTGCATGATCTAATCGACTTTTAATACTTCAAGGGAGTTTTTGATTTCCTCTATTTGAGACTTTATCTCTAATAGCTCCATCTGGTTCTTTCTCATAGTGTCCATTTCTTCTTTCATATCTTGGAATGACATTCTCATCTCCTGTAGCTCATTGTCTCTTTTCTGTTCCAATTGAAAGAATTTGTTCACCATAAATGTTTGAAATTCTTTGTCTGACATCTTGGTAACATCGTCCATTAGCCCTGAAGATGGAGGGGACTTACTCTGTACCTTTGATGTAGATATATTTCCTTGTTTATTCAAAACGGAGGCTTTTCTTCTACTTCTAGCCATTTGGAAGATGTACTAACATTTATAGTACCTGTCCGGCGAATTTTTCACTGGCTAGAAGTGTCTTTCCCTTTTGTTGGGAATTGACATCTGCCGAAGTCTCTGTTCTGTTGTTTTTAGTAACGTGGTCTCAAAAAAGATACTATAGTAAGGTGTCTTAAGAGCAAAATCTCCTTTTTCACAGTGGTTCCATATAAAGGAGGAACCAATATAACTTTACATGACTAGAAAAGTTCAGATCTCTAATTCTAGGCCTAGCTAGTCCCTCTGGCAAGATGGAAGAAGAAGGAGAGAAGATAATATAAGAGAAAAGAAAGAAGGAGAGAGGGAAATAAAGAAAAAGTCAGACACCGCGCTAATGTGTGGCACACGATTTTGCCAGGTGCCTTCAGATGTACCAGGCAGTTGCAGCCCAATTTTATGATTGTCTTTTCTAAATCTGTGAAGAATGTGTCAGGTACTTTGATTGGCATTGCATTTGGCAAGGCTGTGGTGAAAGAGGAACTCTCTTACACTGCTGGTGGGAATGTAAATAGGTCCAACCACCGTGGAGCACCATTTTTAGATTCCTCAAAAATCTACAAATAGAACTGCCATGTGATCCAGCAATCCCATTTCTTGGCATCTACCCAAAGGACAGAATTCCTTATTGGAAAAGTGCTTGCACATTGATGTTTATTGTGACACTTTTCACGATTGCTAAGACATGGAACCAACCCAAATGCCCCTGTAAGGCTGAATGAATTGAAAAACGGTGGCACATATACTCTATGGAATACTATTCAGCCATTAAAAACAACAAAACCCTGGTTTTGACAGAAAGTGGAAGAATATGGAAGATTTACTGCTGAGTGAAGCAAGCCAGAATATGAAGGAGAGACACTGTATGTCCCCCCTTAATATACACCGAATGTCCGCCCTCTATATCTGAAACGGATGGGCTAAAGGATGTACAAGCACAAGAGATGGATGTGAATGCCAGATGTGGTGTGTGTGAAGGAGTGGGGCCTGGAGAAAAACATTAGGAGGAGGGACACGAAGACAGCATTGTTGAGGCAGGGAGGTAGTGTTGTTATATTTTGATCAACTTGACCGGGATGAAATACTCACATATTGAAATGATCACCTTGTAAGCTAAATAATGTGATTGAATCTATTTTAAAAATGTAAATAAAAATAAATAAATAAACAACTACAACAACAAAATAAAACATGGAACAAGATTAAGATGCCCACATTTACATTTACTACTTTAATTGAACACAGTATTGAAAGTTTTAGCCAGAGTAATAAAAAAAGAACACAAAATAAAAGATATCAAAATAAGAAAATAGTCAAATTGTCTCTTTTTGCAGACAAAGTGATTTTATGTATAAAAAAATTTAAAGACTCCACAAAACAACTAATAAAAACTGATAAACAAATTTAGTATATTTCAGGGTCAAAATCAATATACAATGATCAATATCATTTTTATACACACATAGCAAAACAGCTGAAAAAGAAATATTAAAATTTTCACTTATCATAGCTACAGAGAAAATGAAATATCTAAGAATAAACTTAACCAAAAAGGTGAAAGATCTCTTTAATAAAAAACAATAAAACACTGATAGAGTAAATTGAAGGAACACAAAAATTTGGCAAAACAGATCATTTTTATGAGTTAGAAAGATCATAATTAATATGTCCATGGTACTGAAAAAGATCTACAGAATGCATTACCTATTATAATATCAATGACAGTCTTCACAAAAATAGGAAAAATATGATATTTATATAGAATCACAAAAGGCCTGAATAGTCAAAGCAATCCTTAGCAAAAAAGAATGAAGCTGGAGTAGTCAAATTACCAGATTGCAAAATATAGTTTAAAGCTACAGGAACTAAAATATCATGGTACTGGCAAACAGATACATAGACCAATGAAACAGAACAGAGGACCCAGAACGAAACCCATGCATATAGAGTCAGCTCATTTTTGACAATGACACCAAGACAGTATCTTCAATAAATGGTGCTGAGATAACTAGACAACTATGTGGTGAAGAATGAAACTAGACCTATATCTATCATCATATAAAAAAAATCAAAATAAATTAAATACCTAAATATAAAATGTGAAAATAGGAAATGACTAAAGGAAAACATTGAGGAAACACTTTATGACATTGGTCTAGACAAAAAGGTTTTGGATAAAATGTTTAAATTACAGGCAAAAAGAGAAAAATATAATCAAATGGGACTATATCAGACCAAAGACTTCTGCAGAGCAGAGGAAAGAACAGAACAAAGAAACAGCCTATAGAATAGGAAGAAATCTTTGCAAACTATATATCCAACAGATTAGTTAATTTCTATCTTTCTATAGGAAATTATTTATTTAATTTTATTTATCATGCTTATTATTTTAGTTTTCTACAGTGCACACATGCTCACCAGAGAGAGAAAGAGAGGGAAAGTAAGAAAGCAAGTAGCTTGGTTCAGCACTCAAACTGCAGTCAGCCATTTGGGAGTCCAACACCTTAACCATCATGCCATTTGCTGGCACCTCTGACAAAAGATTAATAACAATAATATACAAGGAACTCAGAAGCAAAAAAACAAATACCTAACCAAAAATTTGAAAATTGATCTGAGTAAACAGTTCTCAAAAGAAGACCTGTAAATGGCCAAAATATGAAAAATGCTCAACATTATTCACTGACATGGAAATGCATATAATTTTTTTTGTTTTCTGTGTTTTTAAGAGGTTTTTGCCTTATGATGTGTGTGCTCACGGAGAAACAGAGATAGAGATAGTGAGAGGGAATGTGAGAAATCACCCCCAAAGGGGATGAGCATGTTGTGATTTCTTCTCCTCCATTCTACCTGGGATCTTGGACATGCACACACAAACCCGTCCAGCATGATTTTTAACCCACCAGGTCTGGGACTTGAATTGCATTCAGCCATGTTGAAGTCCAGCGATGTAGCTGCTATATTTTCTTCTGACCCACAAATCAAAATTACAATGAGACGTCATCTAATCTCAGAAGGACTATTCTCAAAGAGATAGAAAAACAAAACAATAGCACCAGCTGGCAAGAATGTGGCAAAAGGATAACTCTTTTACATTGTTGATGTGAATGTAAATCAGTAAAATCTTTCTGGAAAATATTATGGAGTTTTCCTTAAAACCTAAAAATAGAACTGATGTATGATCTGTCAATCCCCTTAGTTGGCACATATTTAAAAGAAGAGAAGTTAAAGATATTTGCGCCATAATTTTTATTGCAGCATTATTTATAATAGCCAAGATATGGAAACAACTTTAGTGCCCATAAACAAAGAGGTAAAGAAAATGTCACTTACACACACACACACACACACACACACAATGAAATACTATTAAAATAATGTCATCATGTCATTTGAGGTAAAATAGGCAAGTCTGGACTACATTATGTTAAGTAAAATAAGACAAGCACACACACACACTAAAGAAGAAATGTCACCTGTCCTCATTCATGTAGAAATTGACAAGACTGACCTCATTAAAGTAGAGAGGTGAATAATGACTATTAGAGGTTGGGAACAATGAGGAATGAGGGAGTCAGAGAGATGCTGGATAATGGAAACAAAATTACAGGTAAAAGAAAAAATAAAAGAGGGATATTACTATAGATTCTATGGTCATTAAAAGGATCAGAAAGAAATCCTATGAACATATCTATGTCCATAATTTTGATAACCTAGGTGAAATGGACCAATTTCTTAAACAATACAATCTTCCAAAACTTACACATGAAGAGATACTCTGAAAATAAGTTGAATCAATAATCAATAAGCTTGCAAATAGAAAGCACCAGATCCAGATAGGTTCTCTGGTAAATCCTATCAAACATTTAGAGAAGAAATTATTTCCATTAAAAACAATTCTTTTTTTTCTTTATTTGGAGAGGTTTTTGCTATAGGGCACATACACTTGCCAGACAGACTAAGAGAGACATAGAGATAGAAAGTGAGAAATCAACCCCCAGAGGGGATGGCCATGCCACAATCCCTTCTCCTCCATTCTCCTCTCGGGATCTTGGGCACACACGCACACGTGCCTGGCATGAGTTTAAGCCACCGGGTCTGAGACTCAAACCGCGGTCGACTACGTGGAAGTCCAGTGACATAGCTATTATGCTAACTGCTGGCCCTGCCATTAAATACAATTCTTCTAGAACATAGAAGTAGAAGAAATACTTTGTGAACCATTCTATGAGTCCAGCATTACTTCAATACCAAAACAAAACTATGATATAAAAAGGACCAATATTTCTCATGAGCTTAGAAGAAGAAAATTCTGAAAACATTAACACATCAAACCCGACAGTGTATAAAGATAATTCTACATCATGACCAAGTGACATTTATTATAAAGGTGATTCGACATTCAAAAAAATCAGTATAATTCATCACATTAACAGGTTAAAGAAGAAAAATCATGATCTTTAAATAAATACAGAAAAAGCATTTAACAAAACTCATCACTCATTAATGATAAATGATAAGAAAATTAATGATAACAAAGTTTTTATAAAGAAAATTTACAGCAAACTAAGAACATAGAGAAACTTCTTCAGGTTGGTAAAAGACATCTATGACAAAACTGACAGTTAACATCATACTTAAAGGTGAGATACCTGAGTATTTTCTGCTAAAATCTAGGCAAAGATATTCCCTCTTTCCACTTGTATAACATTGTACTGGGTGTCCTATATGAGGCAACAGGATTCTTAGAGGAAATGAATTTAAACAAATTAGGAAGGAAAAAAGTCTTTGTTTGACAATGGCATGATCATTTATGTAGACCTTAACGGTTGAAAAAAAAAAAAAAAACTTCTTGAAACAAACAAGTGATTATTGCAAGAATGAAGAATACAATATCAATATATAAAAATCAACCACTTTTGTTACTTACCAGCAATGAAAAAGTGAAATTTGAAATTATAAATGTATTACCATTTATATTAGCACTTTACCCAAATAAAATAACTAAAAATCTAATAGAATAAGTACAAGATCCATAGAGGAATAAACTAAGAAATTCTCTTAGTAATACCAAAGAATAACTAAGTAGAGTCAGCCCATGTTTATGGATAGGAAGTTTTAATATTATCAAGATGACAGTTCATCTCAAATTGATCTGTAGATTTAACACAATCCCTATGAAAATTTTTGTGGGAACAAGCAGTTAGCGTAATGGCTATGTCACTGGGCTCCCACATAGTCGACTGCGGTTTGAGTCCCGGACCCAGTGGCTTAAACTCACGCCGGGTGCATGTGCGTGTGTGCCCAAGATCCTGAGAGGAGGATGGAGGAGAAGGGATTGTGGTGTGGCCATCCCCCCTGGGGAGTGATTTCTCGCTTTCTGTCTCTCTGTCTCTCTCTGTTTGTCTGGTGAGCGCACGTGCCCTATAGCAAAAGTCTCTCAAGAAAAAAAAGAAAATTTTTGTGAATATTTTTGTGAATATCATCGCTGATTCTAAAGGTTAAAAGGTTATGTAGAACTGCAAAAAAAATAGACAAATCAATATTTAAGGACAAGTAAAAGGTTTAGTATTGACACTATTTAATTTCATGGTGTAAGTATTGTGTCATCAGAAAAACTATGACTTATTTTTGCATAGAAAAAGACATCATGACTTTCCCAATGGCACAATAGATCTCATTCAAGAAGATATACAGATGGCAAGTAAGCATATAAATAAATGTTGAGCATTAAATGTTATTAAGGAATTGCAAATTAAAACAAAAAAGAGACAAAACTACTAGAATTGCAAAAATCCAAAACACTGACAATACAATATGCTGGTGACAATGTGTAGCAACACAAATTTTATTCACTTATGTGGGATATAAACTGCTGGAAGACCAGCAGTTTCTTATAAAACTAAACATACTGTCATTATACAATATGGCAATCATTCTTTTGGTATTTACCCAAATGAATTGAAAACTTATCTCCATACAAAAACCAGCACATGGATGTTTATAGCATTTTTATTTATAATTACCACAAATTGGAGGAAAGTAAGATGTCCTCCAAATAATTGTAGAATATACAGAAAATGGAATATTATTTATGGTAACAAAGAAATGGACTATCAAGTCTTGAAAAAATTGTGGAAATTTAAGTATGTTTTATAAATTTAAGAAGTCAGTCTGTAAAGACTCTATACTACATGAATCCAAATACTTTGCATTCTTAAAAATGTAAACTATCGAGACAGTAAAATATTGATTGTAGGGCCAGTGAGTGGTGTGGTGATTAAGTATACTGGACTCCTATATGACTAACAGCAATCTGAGTCCGTTTGGCAGCTTGCTTTCTCATTTTATTTTCTCTGTGTCTGTTTCTTTCTGGTTGAATTAAAAAATAATGATAGTGATAAGGTATGGTGAGCTGTGGGAAGCCAGAGCTGCAGAGAGAGCATAGTTCATCTCCTCCCAAATGCCATTGAACTCTAGTTTGTCAATGGGACTTGGAAAGTCATTCCCTTCCCTAACCACTGTGCCATTGGGACATCAGCCCCAGTGAGAACTGGCCTGGCTGGTTGCAAGGTGAGCAGAAGGGAGCTGGATCTTAAAGAAAACATAGTTCATCTCCTCCCAAATGCCATTGAACTCTCAGGTGTGTTAATTGTGACTTGGAGAGTCACTCCATTCTTCTTTTTATTTTTATTTTTATTTTTTAATGTTTTTATTAATTTATTTTTCTTTTTTAACATTTATATGCTATACATCATTACAGTATACAAAATAAATTTTTCATCCAAAATACACTGTCTGTTGGCTCAATCAAGCACATCAACATACGTGTTATCAACAATTTTTCATTTCTTATGTCTTGTATACTTTGCGTTTTTTTTTTTTTTTTTTCCCATCCTTGATTCCCTAACCCTAACCCTCTGCCCTGTCCAACCTTCCTCCCATTGTCTCTGGTATCCATGATTGCTTTCTATGTCTTTCCCCCCCATTAAATCGATTTGCTAATGAACTTAATTTGTCTAAATATTTGCAATAGCAAGCACAACTGATATATACATACACAAGAACCCATGTCTGACTTTAGGCATAAACCTCAGTGAGTAGAATGAACATACTGTAAAATAGTATCTAGCTGGGGCTATATAGCTTACTGTGGCCATCAAATACACAGTTTTTTCTCTAAATTTTGGTAACAGTTTTAGTATTTTTTTCTCTGAATTTTTTTTTTCTTCACTCCCCACATCACTGGTACATCTACCCCAGCAAAGCTGGGCCTGGCTGGCTACATGATGAGGTGCAGGGAGCTAGAGCTGCAGAGAAAGCATGGCTCATCTCCTGCTAAACACCATTTAACTCCCAGGTTGTGGGGACACATTTAAGAGAGAGAATCAGAGGTGTGGGGACATGCTCTGAACAAACACCACCTGCTCTTTTGGAGTTTGGCAGAACCTTGTAACTTGTCTTTAATTGACCTTGACTGCAGATAGAGCAAGGGTGGAAATTACTAGGGGCATTCCAACAGACACATCTGATGGACTTCAAGAAACAATCTTGACCCCAATTAGTAAAGTCCAATCGCTGCTCTGCATCTGAAAGGTTATTTAGCCTTCTCTGGGTGTGGTGGTGCACTCCTTATGGAGAAGATCTTTAGCTCCTTCCCCACACCTAACAGCCAGTTCTCTGCATTAGAAAAGAAGATGAGATTTTCTCTTGATGAGATTATCACCAAGGGATACACCTGGCCCAGTATGACTAAGCCCATATAGATCTGTTAACTGCTTCTTATTGTCTGTAACCTGGCAATGAATCTATGAAGTGTCATGAAACATACATGTGTAATGTCTCCTTGTACTATAAATAAAGAGACCCAGTTGTCTGGGTGGCTCAAGCAGCAGCAGCTCAAGCAGCTCAAGCAGTGGCTGAGCTGTGGCACAAGTTGCTTGGGCTACCTAGGCTCAGACTGCCTGTGTCCACTTCTACTCTATATCTTTGTCTAATTATTTCCAATTCCCCGGTCCTGGCAAGATGGAGGGCTTTCTCTTTCTTGTCCTCTTTCTCTTCCTCACCAGCAACCCTCTGATCATGATTCAGCCAGACCCAAGCCCTGGGGCGGACGCCAACACCAGGTGTATTAATTAGGACTTTGAGAGATTAACTCCTTTCTCTAGTACCCATTACTATTGGGACATCCACCCTAGTGAGGATGGTCCTGGCTCCACAGTGAGTGACAAGGAGACAGAGCTGCAGAGAGAGTATGGCCCATCTCCTCCCATGTGCAATTGAACTGTCACGTGTATTAATTGGGACTTGAAGAATCACTCCCTTCCCAACTCCCCTTGCCATTGGAAAATCTGCCCCAGCAAGAGAGGCCTGGGTGGCTACACAGTGAGTGGCAGGGAGCCAGAACTGCAGAGAGAGTGTGACTCATCTCCTCTGAAACACCAGTGAACACTCAGTTACAGCGACAAAAGTGCAGATTTCTAGGTGAGCGTTAGGCAGACAGAACAGCAGAGATATTGTGGATCACCTTCTCCCACACACCTTTGAATGTTCAGAATTAACTTCAAAAAATTAGGAAGAAATGTATAATTCATTGCATGACCAGAAACCAACACAGAAGCACAATATATGTAAGAAACCAAGAAAATATTTCATCATGGGAAAAAAATCAATTCATCATCATCCACAGACAATACAATGGAACTCATGGAAATGTCAGATAAAAAATTAGAAAATCCGGGACCAGCAGTTAGCGTAATGGCTATGTCGCTGGACTCTCATGTAGTCGACTGCGGTGGCTTAAATTCACGCCGGGCGCGTGTGCGTGCGTGCCCAAGATCCCGAGAGGAGAATGGAGGAGAAGAGATTATGGCATGGCCATTCCCCCAGGGGGTGATTTCTCGCTTTCTGTTTTTATGTCTCTCTCTGTCTGTCTGGAGAGTGCACGTGCCCTATAGCAAAAACCTCTCCAAAAAAAAAAAATTAGAAAATTCAGTGACAAAAATAAATGAGATAAAAGAGAAATAGACAACAAATTTCAGAAGACACAAGATAGAAGGATGATGAGCTCTAGGAGATGAGGAAGTAGTGATTTCAAAGAAGAAACAGACACCGTAAAAAAAAAAAAAATCAAAGAGGATTGTAGGAGATTAAGTCTGTAATACAGAAAATCAAAACTTCCCTCAGAAGCAATAAAAAGAGGGAACCAGCAGTTAGTGTAATGGCTATGTCACTGGACTGCCACGTAGTTGACTGCAGTTCGAGTCCCGGACCCAGTGGCTTAAAACTCATGCCTTTAAAACTTAAAGCGCATGCACCCTATAGTGAAAAAAAAAAACCTCTCAAAAAAAAAAAAAAAGATCAGATCATGCAGAAAATTGAATCTTGAATGTAAAATACAAAACTTCTGACCTAGCAAAATAGTACCAAAAAGACTGAGAAAATAACCAAAAGGAAAATGAGGATAAAATACAAAATGCTATCATGATTAAAACTCTCAGCAAAATCGGCATAGTAGGGTCATTCCTCAACAAATAAAAGCTATTTATGAAAAACCCATAGCTAACATGATTCTTTTTTTTTTTTTTTTTTTGGAGAGTTTTTGCTATAGAGCATGTGCACTCCCCAGAAAGACAGAGAGAAACAGAGAGATAGAAAGCAAGAAATCACCCCCCTGGGGGGATGGCCACTCCGCAATCCCTTCTCCATTCTCCTCTTGGGATCTTGGGCACACATGCACACACACCCAGTATGAGTTTAAGCCACTTGGTCTGGGACTCGAACTGCGATCAGCTACATGGGAGTTCAGTGACATAGCCATTACGCTAACTGCTGGTTCCAGCTAACATAACTCTGAATGGGGAAAAGCTCAAGGTTTTACCACTAAAAACTCAGAAAAGAAAAGGATTCCCACTTTTTTCACTACTTTTCAATATAGTACTGGAAGTCCTTAACAATGCAATCAGAAAAGAGAATAAAATATAAAGCATCCAAATAGGAAATGAATACGTGAAATTATCTTTATTTGCAGATGACATGATTATATGCATAGAAGACCCAATGGGATCCACAAAAAAATTTCTGGAATTAATCAATGAATGCAATGAAGTTGTAGGATGTAAAATCAACATTTAAAAATCTACAGTGTTTCTATATAGTAACAGCAAGCAGACTGAGATAGAATTGAAGAAAGTAATTCAATTTGCCCTAGCCACAAAAAGTATAAGATGCTAAGGAATAAATCTAACCAAAGAAGTCAAAGGCCTTCACATGTGCTGGGGTCCAGCCTCGGCGGGGGTGGGTTGACTCATCGGAGGTGGCGCAGGTGAACAGAATTGGGCTAAAACCTCAATACTTCTTAGCATGTTTTTAGCCAGCTACAGTCAGAGCCAAAACTCTGAACCGAAGCCCCGTGGCTATTAAAACATGGGTATTTATTGAGGTATGTTTAGGAAGTGAGGGGGGTGAGGGGTAGTAAAAAATCTACTCTGAGGAACAGGGTATACAAAGGATGGAAACAATAATTATAAAACATGCTCTTTGTCTTGTCAGATTAGGTAAAAATCAATCACAGTTTTTAGGATGAGCAAGTCCGTTTGTCTGTTGTATCTTCTTCTTAGATCTTGATTACTGGGAAGGGTCTTTTGAAGAGGGGGCTTGCAGGATGTTTGATAGCCTCAGTCCCAGGACAGTTTGACAACTTTAGTCCCAAGCCAGGGCAGTAACATTGCTGGTTGCAAAGGCCTAGATAGAAATCTTGTCTTGTTAAGTAAAGACACAGTTAATATATGGATTATCTATATATTACAACAATAGAGGGTCAGTCTATTATCTATATGGGAAAGGAAGATGATCTTGTAGCTCAAGAGACAACACAGGATGTTTTATTAGCAGTTTTTCACAGTCAACAGCACATAGATGAGAAACTCTTTGTAGTTGAAAGCTACCTGCTGCTTTAGATAAGAGCTCCCAGCTAAGGTAGTTAATCTTTCTCTGGAGCCCTCAGGTTTGTTCATCCTGTTGTCGCCAGCCTGGCTTTTTCCTTTCTTTATAAAAAACCCATGGGTTTCTGCATTTTGCTTGCTGAGTCTGCCAATTAGTGAGTTCTTTTGTTTTATCTCTGGATTTATGTTATATGGTGAATGTGCTGACTTTGCCTAGCATGAGCTAATCTTGGCCTGTAGCTTTAACAAGGGGTATTTACATAAAACTAGCCTTAAACTAACTTAATCTACATATGTTACTAATGCTAATTTGGCTTATACTAACTTAATCTTAACATATGTTAATTTTGGCTAAAAAAACCAGACAGGTGGGGAAGTCCCAAGCCGTCAGTGGTCCTCTCTCACGGCGTCTTAGAGAACCACGTTCCTACAGATCATTAATTGGCTTTATTGTAATCGTTGGGGGTGATATCTTACCCTTGCAGGGTACCATAATAACAGTAAAACTCACGGCAGAGAAATTAACTACAGGCCAGTAAAATGACACAAGGAGGGTTAGTAAACCGCCATCCTTGTCTCGCAGTTTCTTCCCAGCCCAGGCCATGGGAGACAGTCTCTTTACCAGCTTGTGTTGTCTGCATGGCCCCATCACACATGGAAAACTATGAGAAGCTTAAAAGGAAATTGAAAATGACACACAAAAAAGGGGAGAATATCCATGTTCTTAGACTAAAAGAATTAATATAATAAAAATGGCGAATTCTACCAAAATTAACCTATATATTTAACTCAATTCCAATTAAAGTACCAGAGACATTCTTTACAGATCTAGAAAGAAAATAATATAATTTGGAATCATAAAAGACCCCATATTGCCAAAGTCACCCTGCAAAAAAGGAGTGGAGTAGGAGGCATTTAACTCCCTGACCCCAAATTTATTACAAAGTTGGGATAATCAAAACAGCATGGTATTAACAGAGAAATAGATATGTGGACCAATGGAACAGAGTAGAGACTCCAGAAATAAACCCCAAAACATACAGCCAACTTATCTTTGACATAAGGTACCAGTCAACACAGTGGGAAAAGGGAAACCTCTTTAGGAAATGATACTGGAAAAACTGGTTATCCACCTGCAGAAAGATGAATCTGAACTCCTACCCCTCACCATTAACAAAAAATCAACTTAAAGTGGAACAAATATCTAAACTTAAGACCTCAAATTCTAAAACTATTGATGGAAAAAAATTGTAAAACTCTGGTAAATCTAGTAGTAGGAAAAAACTTCTTAAATAAGAACCCCAAAGCACAGGGAATAATCCCAAAAATAGACAAGTGGGACTACATCAGATTAATACATTTTTGCAAAGTAAAAGACACAGTAATTAGTGTGAATTGACAACTCTCAGAATGGGAGAATATTTTTGTAAACTATGCTTCATATAAGAAACTGATAACAAGAATACACAAAAAACTCAAGCAACTTACCTGAGAAACAAAACAAAACAAAATCAACCCAATTAAGAGATAGAAAAATGAGCTTAAAAAAAACCTCTCTAAGGAAGACATATGAACAGCCATAAGGCATATAAAAAATGCCCAACATATCTCATAATAAGGGAGATGCACATCAAAATCATAAGAGATACCACCAAACCCGAATCAGAATGACTATGATTTAATAAACTAAAAATTATTAAGTGCTGGTGAACATGTGGTAAAAGAGGAACTCTCCTACACTGCTGGTGGGAATGTAAATTGACCCAGCCACTGTGGAGAACAATACGGACATTCCTCAAAGAACTACAAATAGAAGTACCATATGATTCAGCAATCTTACTCCTAGTACAAGAGAATGCATAGTCAGAAATATGCTTGCATATCTAAGTTTATTGCAACATTATTCACAGTTGCTAAGACATAAAACCAAACCAAATGTCTATGAACTGAAGAACAGATTGAAAAAGTGCAACACATATACTCTGTGGAATACTACTCAGTCATAAAAAGCTACAAGAGCTTGGCTTTTCTTTTCTTTTCTTTTTTGGAGAGGTTTTCGCTACAGGGCACATGCGCTCGCCAGACAGACAGAGAGAGAGAGACAGAAAGCGAGAAATCACCCCCCAGAGGGGATGGCCATGCCACAATCCCTTCTCATCTGTTCTCCTCTTGGGATCTTGGGCATGCATGCACACACGGGACTGGGACTTGGACTGTGGTTGGCCATGTGGGAATCAAGCACCTTTTACCACCAGGCTACCTGCCAGCCCCTCCTCAAACTATTTCTAAAGATCCAAATGAAAGAAACAAGCCCAAACTCTTTTATGAAACCTCCATCACTTTGATTCCAAAAGAAGACAAAAACTTAACAAAAAAAGAAGACAGACCAATATCCTTGACAAATACAGACACAAAAATGCTCCACAAAATGCAAGAAAATCAAATCCAACAGGACATTAAAAAGATTATATGCCATGACCAAATAGGCTTTATCCTAGGGATGCAAGGTGGGTCAACATGTGCAAACCCACATCACATTAACAGAAGGAAAGATAAAAGCCATATGATTATATCAACTGATGCAGAAAAAGCATTGTGTAAAATATAACATCCCCTCACGATTAAGACTCTCAACAAAATAGGTATAGAAGATACATTTCTTGGGGACCAGAGGGTGCAATAGTGGTTAAGGCGCTGGGCACTCCCACATGGCTGACCATGGTTCGAGTCCCAGTCCTGGTCTGTTATTTTCTCACTTTCTCTCTCTCTCTCTTTATGTCTCTATCTGGTCAAAATTTTCAAATCTTAGAGAAGCAGTCAGATATTTAGAACCCAGAAAGACAAAGGACTCCAAATAGAATTAACCCACAACCTAGCCAGAAGGGCCAAACCCACTAACAAAGACAAGATATTAAGATTCAAAAAAAAAAAAAAAAAAAAAAGTCAAGTTACTTTCAAAGGGTATCCCATCAGGGAAACATCAGACCTCTCATTTGAAACACTGCTAACAGGAAAGAATAAAAAAAATATATTTAAAGTATTAAATGAAAAACAATTGTAACCAAATTACTGTACCCAGAAAATTTATCCATGTGGGAAGAAAAGATTAAAAAAAATTCTCACATAAACAAAATCTGAAAGAGTTTTCTAACTCTAGACTAGCTCTTCAAGAAGTACTGAAGAGAGGCCGGGGAAGCATCGTTGAACTCTCTCTTCTCACTGCCGTCATGTCTAAGTCTGAGTCTCCCAAAGAGTCAGAACAGCTGTGGAAACTCTTTATTGGAGGGTTGAGCTTTGAAAGAACTGATGAGAGCCTGTAGAGCCATTTTGAGCAATGAGGAACGCTCACAGACTGCGTGGTAATGCGAGATCCAAACACCAAGTGCTCCAGGGGCTTTGGGTTTGTCACGTATGCCACTGTGGAGGAGGTAGATGCAGCCATGAATGCAAGGCCACACAAGGTGGATGGAAGAGTTGTGGAACCAAAGAGGGCTGTCTCAAGAGAAGATTCCCAAAGACTGGGTGCCCACTTAACTGTGAAAAAGATATTTATTGGTGGCATTAAAGAAAACACTGAAGAACATCACCTAAGAGATTATTTTGAACAGTATGGTAAAATTGAAGTGATTGAAATCATGACTGACTGAGGCAGTGGCAAGAAGAGGAGCTTTGCTTTTGTGACCTTTGATGATCATGACTCTGTGGATAAGATTGTCATTCAGAAATACCATACTGTGAATGGCTACAACTGTGAAGTAAGGAAAGTTCTGTCCAAACAAGAAACGGCTAGTGCTTCCTCCAGCCCTAGAGGTTGAAGTGGTTCTGGAAATGGGTATGGCTATAATGGATTTGGTAATGATGGAAGCAATTTTGGAGGTGGTGGAAGCTACAATGATTTTGGCAATTATAACAATCAGCCTTCAAATTTTGGACCCATGAAGGGTGGCAACTTTGGAGGCAGAAGCTCTGGCCCTTATGGAGGTGGAGGCCAATACTTTGCCAAACCATGAAATCAAGGTGGCTATGGCAGTTCCAGCAGCAGCAGTAGCTATGGCAGTGGCAGAAGGTTTTAATTAAAAACCTTCTTTAATTAACCTTCAGTTAATTAAAATTAACTGCCAGGAAACAAAGCTTAGCAGGAGAAGAGAGCCAGAGAAGTGACAGGGAAGCCACAGGTTACAACAGATTTGTGAACTCAGCCAAGCACAGTGGTGGCAGGGCCTAGCTGCTACACAGAAGACATGTTTTAAACAGTACTCATGTGTATGGACAAAAAATACGAGGATTGTATTTGTGACTAATTGTATAACAGGTTATTTTAGTTTCTGTTCTGTGGAAAGTGTAAAGCATTCCAACAAAGGGTTTTAATGTAGATTTTTTTTTTTGCACCCATGCTGTTGATTGCTAAATGTAATAGTCTGATCATGACGCTGAATAAATGTGTCTTTAAAAAAAAAAAGAAGAAGATGAAGTACTGAAAGAAGTGCTATACCAAGAAAACCAAAGACAAACAAAAACAAAGAGAACCTAAAACAACCAAAAAGAATGGTGAAGTTTATGGCAGAGACAAGTCTAGAAATATTGATTATAACATTAAATGTTAATATTTTAAATTCTCCATTCAAGTGACACAGACTGACTGAATGTATATAAAAGACCCTCTACTGTTGCCTACAAGAAATACAGCTTATGAATAAAGACATTGATAGGCTAAAGGAGAAGAACTGAAAAAAGTTATTCCATGCAAATGGGAACCAAAAATGCCAGGAGTCACCATACTGATTTTAGACAAAATAGGCTTTAAGACAAAAACTGTAATAAGAGATAAAGAAGGGCATTATATAATAGTAAAAGGGCTAATTCTTCAAGAAGATTTAATGCTTATAAATATCGATGTACCCTACTCAGGAGTACCAAATACATGAAGGAAAGACTGATAGATCTAAAAGGAGAGCTAGATGACAACACACTAATTGTTGGGAGTCTCAACACCCCATTATCCCCCTTAAATCAACTAGATAAAAAATAAGCCAAGAGATTCAGGACCTAAACAATACCATAAATCAAATGGTATTAACAGACATCTATGTAACTTTCCATCCTAACCCACAAAATGTTCATTTTACTCACCCCCACATGATAGCTTTTTCAAGGTTGACCACATGATAGGGCACAAATCAAGGCCTTAGAGATTCAAAGGCATAGAAACTGTATCCAGCATCTTCTCTGACCATCATGGCATTAAACTTGATACCGATTTCAAGAAAAAACCCTTGCAATACACGAATACATAGAAAGTAAACAACCCACTCTTCAATAACTTCACAACATCTGAAAAGAATAAGATGGAAATTTTTTTAAAAATTGTGGAAACCAATGAAAATGAGTACATGAGTTTCCATAATTTATGAGACACAGCAAAAGTAGTCATAAGAGGGAAATTCATAGTAATTAGTCCACGTGAGAAAAAGATGGCAAATTGAAAACCAAACATTATACTTCAGAGAACTAGAAAGATAACAAAAAAATTGCAAGGAGATAAGAAATAATAAAGATGTGAACAGAAAAACATGGGATAGACAATAACCAAATCATACAGAAAATAAATAAAGCCAAGAGATGTTTCTTAGAAAATATAAACAAGATTGACACACAATTAGCCAGATTAATTAAGAATAAGAGAAAAAGGAATCAGATAAATCAAATTCATAATGAAACAGGCAATACTACAACACACATAACAGAAATTCAAAACATCATTAGAGGATTCTACGAATGACTATATGCCAATAAACAAGTAGACCTAGATGAGATGGAAAAATTCCTGCTTACATATAATCTACCAATATTGACTCGGGAGGACACAAAATGCCTAAATAGGTCCATAACGAGCAATGTTATTGAATCAGTAGTAAATAACCTCCCAAGAAAGAAAAGCCTTTATCCTGATGGCATCAATTCTGAATTCTACAAAACTATTAAAGAAGATGTAACCCCCATTCTACTCAAATTATTTCTGAAGATCAAGAGAAGAAACCCTCCCAAATTCATTTTATAAAGCCTCCATCACTCTCATTCCCAAAACAGATAAGGCCATGACAAAACAAACAAACAAACAAACTACAGATCAATATCTCTTATGAGTATAGATGCAAAAATTCTCAATAAGATACTAGCAAAATGCATCCAACAGCATATAAAAAAGATCTGTCATCACAAGCAGTTAGGCTTTATTCCAGGAAAGTAAAGGTGGCTCTATATATTCAAAACCATAAAAGTAATACATCATATTGACAGAAATAAAGATAAAAACCATATGATCATTTCAGCAGAGGCAGAAAAATCATTTCACAAATACAGCACCCCTTTATGATTAAGACTCAGCAAAATAGGCATACAAAGATAATTTCTCAGCATAATAAAAACCATCTATGAAAAACCTATAGCTAACATTATACTGAATGAGGAAAAGCTGTAAGATTTTCCAATAAAAACTGTTACAAAACAAGCATAAACAATTGCTTCACTTTTTTCAATATAGTGCTGATGTCCTAACCAATGAAATCAGGCAAGAAAATACAATGAAACACATTCAAATAGGGAAAGAAGAAGTACATTAGATACAAAATAATTCTAGAAGTTATAACTGAATAAAGTGGCAGTATACAAGATTTACTTTGAACATCCATAACATTTCTACATACAAACAAGCAAAATGAGGTAGAACTGAAAGATGTAATTTTATTGACTATATCCACAAAATGTGTAAAATACCTAGGAGTAAATCTAAACAACGAAGTCAAAGACCTCTACAAGGAAAACTACAAAAATCTTTAAAAAGAAACAGAAAATGACACAAAAAGGTGGAATAACTTACCATGTTCCTAGACTGGAAAGAGTAATATAATCAAAATTGAAATTCTACCTAAATTTATCTATATATTTAATTCAATAACCTTCCGACAAAGAAAAGCTCTGGCCCAGATGGCTTCACCTCTGAATTCTATAAAACTTTCACAGGAGAGTTAACCCCCATTGTGTTCAAGTTATTTCTAAAAATCCAAAATGGTGACTCTCTCCCTAATTCATTCTATGAAGCCTCTATCATCCTTATCTTAAAACAGATAAGGACAGGGCAAGGAAGGAAAACTATAGACCAATAGCTGTGATGAATATAGACACAAAGATTCTCGTCAAGATACTATCAAATTGTATCCAACAACTTATAAAAAAGATTATGCATCATGATCTGGTGGGCTTTATTCCAGAAATGCAAGGTTGGTTTAACATACACAAAACTGTAAATGTAATACACCATATTAACAGAAATAAAGATAAAAACCATATGGTCATATCGATTGATGCAGAAAAAGCATTTTATAAGATATAACATCCCTTCATGATCAAGACTCTCAGCAAAATTGGCATAGAAGGGTGATTTCTCAACTCAATAAAAGCTATCTATGAAAAGCCCATAGCGAACATCATCCTCAATGGAGAAAAGCTGAAAGCTTTCCTACTAAAAACGGGTATAAGACAAGGATGCCCACTATCTCCACTCCTTTACAATACATTACTGGAAGTCCTTGCCTACGCAATCAGAAAAGAGGAAAAAATAAAAGGCATTAAAATAGGAAAAGAAGAGGTGAAATTCTCTCTATCTGCAGATGACATGATTGTATACATAGAAGACCCAATGGTTTCCATGGAAAAATTTCTGGAAGTAATGCATGAATACAGTAAAATTGCAGGATACAAAAGTAATATCCAGAAATCTATCACATTTATATATACAAAAAAAAAAAAAAAACAGGCAGACTGAGATAGAATTGAAAAAAGTTGTTCCATTTACCATAGCCACAAAAAGTATAAGGTACTTAGGAATAAATCTAACCAAAGAAGTTAAAGATCTCCACAGGAAAACTATGAGAATCCAAAAAAAGGAATTGAAAATGACACAGAAGAGTGGAAGGACATCCCATGCTCCTGGATTGGAAAAATTAATATAATCAAAATGACAATTCTACCCAAAATAATCTACATATTTAATGCAATGCCAATCAAAGTACCAGACACATTCTTCACAGATCTAGAAAAGACAATCATAAAATTTGTCTAAAATCATAAAAGACCCTGTATTTCCAAAGCAATTTTACACAAGAAGAGTGGAGTGAGTAGCATCTCACTCCCTGACCCAAAAATATACTACAAAGCTGTGGTAATCAAAACAGCATGGTACTGGTACAGAAACAGACACGTGGACAATGAAACAGAAGAGAGTCCCCAAAAATAAATTCCCAAACATACAGTCAACTGATTTTTGACAAGAAGTACCAGTCAATCCAGTGGGAAAAGGAAAACTTCTTCAGCAAATGGTGCTGGATTTCCACTTGCAGAAAGATGAATCTGAACCCCTACCTCTCATATCTGACAAAAATCAAGTCAAGGTGGATCAAAATCTAAATCTAAGAGCCCAAACTATAAAACTGCTCCTGGAAAACACTGAGGAAACTCTAGAGACATTGGAGTAGGGAAAGACTTCTTAAATAAGACCCTGAAAGCATAGTCGATAATCCCCAAAATAGACAAATAGGATTAAATCAGTCTAAGAAGTTTATGCATAGCAAAAGACACAGTAATTAGTGTGAATAGATAGTCCACAGAATGGGAAAATATTTTTGTAAATTTTGCATCAGATAAGGGACTGATAACCAAAATTCACAAGGAACTCAAGCAGTTGTTCTGAAAAAAGATAATCAATCCTATTAAAAGATGTGAGAATGAGATGAAAAAAAAAAAAAAAAAAACGCTCTTAAGATGATGTATGAATAGCTAAAAGGTGTCCTGACCCACAGTGTCCTGACACTCGAACAGGTTCCCTGGGGGAGGGAGTGAAAGATGGGACAAACACACGCACACACAATAGAAGTGCTGATCAAGTCTTCTCCTCCTCCTCCTCCTCCTCCTCCTCCTCCTCCTCCTCCTCCTCCTCCTCCTCCTCAAGTGCTGATCAAGTCTTCTCCTCCTCCTCCTCCTCCTCCTCCTCCTCCTCCTCCTCCTCCTCCTCCTCCTCCTCCTCCTCCTCCTCCTTCTTCTGTTTATTGAGGAAAAATGGCGAATTATATACAGCTGGTGGGCACCAATTGTTTGCCCAAAATGCAAATGAGATAGAACAGCATGAACCAATCATTGATGTGGGTGGATCTCTCCCATTGCCTAGAAACCCAACCACTTCCGGGGAGAACGGTTGGTCACATGATTTCTGAGAAACGTTTTGCTCAGTGAGGAAGTGAAACCTAATGGTTTCCAAGATAGTGAATAGCTCAAGATGGCGGATAGCTCAAGATAGCTTCCATATGCAGTGCCCTCCACAAAAAGGCATATGAAAAAATGCTCAACATCCCTCATCGTAAGGAAAATTCAGATCAAAACAACAATCAGATAACACCTAACTCCAGTCAGAATGACTAAGATTAAAAAAAAATAAAAAAGGTAAGTGCTGGTGGGGGTGTGGTGAACGGGGGACTCTTACAATACTGGTGGGAATGTAAATTGGTCCAGCCACTGTGGAGAACAATTTGGAGATTCCTCAAAAATCTCCAAATAGAACTACCATTTGACCCAGAAATCCCATTCCTTGGTATCAATCCAAAGGACAGAAGACTACTTAATCTGAGAAGTGCTTGTATATCGATGTTTATTGCGGCACTATTCACAATTATTAAGTCATGGAAACAACCCAAATGCCCATGAACAGATGAATGGATAGAAAAACTGTGGCAAATATGCTCAATGGAATACTCTTCAGCCCTAAAATACAACAAAATCATGGCGTTTGACAGGAAGTGGATGGATATGGAAGACTTACTCCTGAGTGAAGCAAGCCAGGCTATGAAGGAGAGGCATTGTATGTTCCCACTTAATATATGCCAAGTGTCCACACTCTATGATGGAAACTAATTCACTAAAGGATATAGAAACACAGTATATAGATGTAAATACCAGATATAGTACGTGTGCAAGAGTAGGGTCTGAGGAAGGACATTTAGAGGAAAAATAGGGAGGCAAAGTATTGATGTCACAGGAGATGTGGTATTGTCTCTTGAGGATGTTTTGTGGTTTTTGTCAACTGTGTTGGGAAGAGATGTTCACCTATTGAAATATCCATTTTGTAAAACGAGTAATAATGTGTTTGAATGTATAAAAGAAAATGAAGTGAAAAATAAATTAATTATAAAAGAAAGTAAATGTAAAACCTTAAAGATGAATTTTTATATTATATGTTATAAATAAATGAAGTTAATGGTATAAAAATTTTTTTAAAAGTAATAAAACTTCACCTGGAAAACACTGGGGAAACTCTGGGAGACATTGGGTAGGAAAAGATTTCTTAAATAAGACCCTAAAGCACAATCGATCATCCCCAAAATAGACAAGTGGAATTACATCAGACTAAGAAGTTTCTGCATAGCAAAAGACACAGTAATTAGTGTGATTTGACAGCCCTCAGAATGGGAAAATATTTTGGCAAATTATGCATCAGGTAAGGGACTGATAACCAGCATACACAAGGAACTCAAGCCGGTGTTTTAAAAAAAAAAAAATGATCAACCTTATTAAAAGATGGGAGAAGGAACTGAAAAAAAAAAAAAAAAAAAAAAAAAAAAAAAAAAAAAAAAAAAAAAAAAAAACGCTCTCTAAAGATGACATACCAATAGCCAAAAGGCATATGAAAATATGCTCAACATCCCTCATCATAAGGGAAATGCAGATCAAAACAACAATGAGATACCACCTAACCCCAGTCAGAATGTCTAAGATTAAAAAGAAAAAACAAGTGGCAAGTGTTGGCGGGGGTGTGGTAAAAGGGGAACTCTTTTACACTGCTGGTGGGAATGTAAATTGGTCCAGCCACTCTGGAGAACAATTTGCAGATTCCTCAAAAATGTACAAATAGAACTACATATGATCCAACAATCCCACTCCTTGGTATCTACCAAAAGGACAGAAGAATTCTTCATTGGAAAAGTGCTTGCACATCGATTTTTATTGCGGCAGTATTTACGATTTATAAGACATGGAACCAACCCAAACGCCCCTGTACAGATAAACAGATTAAAAAGCTGTGGCACATATATTCTATGGAATACTATTCAGCCATAAAAAAACCCTGGCTTTTGACAGAAAGTGGAAGAATATGGAAAATTTACTGCTGAGTGAAGCAAGCCAGGCTATGAAGGAGAGACATTGTATGTCCCCACTTAATATATACCGAGTGTCTGCACTCTATGACTGAAACGGATTGACTAAAGGTTGCACAAACACAAGAAATGGGTGTGAATGCCAGATGTGGTGTGTGTTGAGGAGTGAGGCCTAGGGAAGGACATTTACTAGAGGGATAAAGAGGCAGAGCATTGATGGGATCAGGAGGTGTGGTGTTAGGTGTGGTTGAAGATATTTTTATCAACTGGACTGGGGAGAAATGTTCACTTTGTAAGCTAAATAATGTGAATGAATGTATAAAATCTTTTTTAAATCCAATCCCAATTAAATTACCTGAAACATTCTACACAGTTCTAGAAAAGACAATCAGAGAATTTATCTGGAATCATAAAAGACCACATAATGCCAAAGTAAAAAGAGTGAAATGGATAGCATCTCACTTCCCGACTCAAAAATATATTACAAAGCTGTGATAATCAAAACAGAATGGTATTGGCACAAAAACAGACATGTAGACCAATGGAACTGAATGGAGAACCGAGAAATAAACCCCCAAACATACAACAAACTGAACTTTGACAAAGGGTACCAATAGAAAAAAGGAAAACCTTTTTAGAAAATGGTGCTGGAAAACCTGAGTATCCACTTCCAGAAGGGTGAATCTGGACCCCGATCTCTCACCATTAACAAAAATCAACTTAAAGTGGATAAAAAATATAAACCTGGGACTAGCAGTTAGCGTAATGGCTATGTTGCTGGACTCCCACATAGTCGACCGCGGTTCGCATCCCGGACCCGGTGGCTTAAAACTCACGCTGGGCGCGTGTGCATGCATGTCCAAGATCCGGAGAGGAGAATGGAGGAGAAGGGATTGCAGCGTGACCATCCACACTGGGGGGTGATTTCTTGCTTTCTGTCTCTATGTCTCTCTCTGTCTGGCGAGTGCATGCGCCCTATAGTGAAAAAACTTCTCCAAAAAAAAAGTAATTATAAAAAATATATATGTAAACCTTAGACCTCAAACTATAAAACTGCTGGTGTAAAATTCTGGGAAAACTTGGAGATATTGGGGTATGCATTTTTGTATATCCATCCCTGCTGAATCAGTACTGGGCTTCTGTGCCCAGTAAACTATGGTATTTGTGACAGCGTGTGATTTCTGATATATTATAAATGGTATTTCAGCTTCCACCTTGGTCTCTTGGATTATTAACTATTCTAGACAGCAAACAGTCTCAGTCTGTGATTCTTTGGGATCATAAGGCAAAGATTTTTGAAATTCTAAGAGTCTTCTATAGGCTTAAATTAGTGCCATGTTGTGATGACACTTAAACCTCCCCACAGTAAGGTCCACATGGAGAGGAATAACTTTCAGGCATGTGACTGGGCAGCCTTAGGATGATTTTCTAGCCTGTCAAGCCATCAGATGATTGCAGCCCCAAATGAGAAATTCAGAATGAGAAGAGCCTAACCAAAGCCCTCTTGAATTCCCAACACACACAATTTATTAGAAGTAAAAATGATTATATTCTTTGTACATCACCATGTCTTGTAAATATTTTTATACAACAATAATTAATAATAGAACAATTTAATGGGTTAGCAGGTGGCATGGAGGTTAAGGCACTTGATATCAAATGACTGACTCTCCAGTTAGAATCCTATAAACCCAGTGGACTGAAAAATATGCCAGGAACATGTGTGTGTGTGCCCAGTATCCTGAGAAGAGAATAGAAGTGGGAGAATTGTGGTGTGGCCATCTCCCTTGGGGTTGATTTCTCACTTTCTCTTTCTGTCTCTCTCTTTCTCTCTCTGGCAAGTGCATATTCCCTACTCTGTTTCATTGGTCCTTATGTCTATTTTTGTGCCAATACCATGCAGTTTTGATTATCACAGCTTTGTCATATATTTTGGGGTCAGGAAGTGAGATTCCACCTACTCCAGTCTTCCTGGAGAGGATGGCTTTAGCAAAACGGGGTTTTAATGGTTCCAGACAAATTCTATGGTTGTCTTTTCTAGATCTGTGAAGAATGTCTCTTGTAATTTTATAGGGATTGCATTAAACATGCAGATTAATTTGGGTAGGATTGCCATTTTGAATATATTTATTCTGCCAATCCAGGATCATGGGATGGCCTTCCACTTTTTAGTGTCCTTTTCAATTTTGTTTTAAAGGTTTTCATAGTTTTCCTTGTAGAGGTCTTTGACTTCCATGGTTAGTTTTATTCCTAATTATCTTATACTTCTTGTGGCTATGGTAAATGGAACTACATTCTTCAGTTCTTTCTCTGTCTGCTTGTTGTTTGTATATAAAAATGATAATAGATTTTTGTAACTTAGTTTTGTATCCTGACACTTTGCTGTATACATTTATTACTTCGGTAAGTTTTTTCATAGATACTATTGGGTCTTATATGTATACAATCATGTCATCTGCAAACAGAGATAATTTAAGCTCTTCTTTCCCTATTGGAATGTTTTCTATAGGGCATGTGCACTTGCTGGAAAGACAAGAGAGAGACAGAGAGACAGAAAGTGAGAAATCACCCCCCAGGGGGGATGGCCATGCCGCAATCCCTTCTTCTCATTCTCCTCTTGGGATCTTGGGCATGCACACACACATGCCCCGTGTGAGTTTAAACCACTGGATCCAGGAATCAAACCGTGGTCTACTACATGGGAGTCCAGCGGCATAGCCATTACGCTAATTGCTGGTCCCCTTTTATTTCCTTCTCTTGTCTGTCTAATCACATTGGCTAGAATTTCCAGTACTATATTGAATAAGAGTGAAGAAAGTGGGCAGCCTTGTCTTGTACCCATTTGATGTTGGCTGTAGGTTTTTCTTAAGTGGCTTTTATTATGCTGTGAAATGATCCTTCTATGCCAATTTTACTGATAGTCTTGATCATAAAGACATATTATATTTTGTTTAATGCTTTTTCCTCATTGATTGAAATAATCATATGACTTTTTAATCTTTCTTTCTGTTAGTATGGTGTATTACATTTATGGTTTTGTGTATGCTCAACCACCTTTGCATCTCTGGAATAAAGCCTACCTTGTTGTGATAATTAACCTTTATTATATGCTGTTGAATATGCTTAGCAAGTATCTTGTTGAGAATTTTTGCGTCCATATTCATCAGGGATATAGGTCTGTAGTTTTCTTTTATTGTCATATCCTTATTCGTTTTGAGAATGAGGGTAATGGAGGCTTTATAGAATGAATTTGGAAGGGTTCCTTCCTTTTGGATCTCTAGAAACAGTGTAAGTAGCATGGGGGTTACTGCTTCTTTAAAAGTTTTGTAAAATTTGGCAGTGAAGCCATTGGGGCCTGGACTTTTCTTTATTGGGAGGTTATTTATTACTGATTCAGTCTCATTGCTTTTTATAGGTCTATGCAGTCTTTCTATGTCCTCCTGAGTCAGTCTTGGTGATTATCTGTGCCCAGGAATTTGTCCATCTCATCCTGGTTTTCTTTGTTTGTTGGCATAGAGTTGCTCAAAGTGTCACTAATAATGTTCTGTATTTCTGTTATGTCTGTTTTAAGGTTGCCTGGTTCATTGTGGATTTGACTTATCTGATTCCTTTCTCTCTTCTTCTTAATTAGTCTGGCTAATAGTGTCAATCTTGTTTATTTTTTCAAAGAACCAGCTTTTGCTTTTATTTATTTTCTGTATATTTTGCTTATTTTCTATTTCATTTATTTCTGCTCGAATCTTTATTATTTCTTTTCTCCTGGCATTTTTTGGATTTTTTTTGTTGTTCTTTTTAAAATTCCCTGAGGCATGATGTTAGGTTGTCTATTTGCCACCATTCCATCTTTTTCTTGTGCACACTAATTACTATGAACTTCCCTCTTATAACTACTTTTGCAGTATTCCATAGATTACGGAAACATGTAAACTCATTATCATTAGTTTTCATGAATCTTTTGATTTCCATCTTAATCTCTGCAGTAGTCATGAGTAATTCAGAAGTAGGTTATTTCATTTCCATGTATTTGTATATTTTTGAGAGCTTTTCCTGAGATTAATATCAAGTTTAATTTCATCATGGTTAGTGAAGATGCTGGTTATAGTTTCTATGCCTTTTAACCTATAAAGGCTAGTTTTGTGCCCTATCATCTGATCAGTCTTTGAAAAAGTACCATGTGGGGCTGAGAAAAATGTATATGTTGTGGGCTTTTGTGTGTGTGTGTGTGTGTGTGTGTGTGTGTGTGTAAAGCTCTATAGCTGTCTATCAAGTTAATCTGATTTATGGTATTATTTAGGTCCTGAATCTCTTTGTATAAAACCAATTGAAATGCTAATTTTCTTCACACAGTTTATAAATGGTGTGAAGTGTTAGAAATAATGCAAACAAAATGTATAGCATAAAAAATTATAAAATAATAACAGCAATAATGACACTTTAAAATAGTAGGGGAAACACTAAAGTTAGAAAAAGAGGAAGCCAAAATCCCATGCCCAGAATCCAGCTCTCTACCCCTTTTGTATAATATAACCTCTTTTTCAATGGAAATTGTGGTTTTCTATATTTCAGTTTTCAGTACTTCAACACTTGGTATTTAATCATTTGTGATTGTGATGTTAAGGGTTTTAGACATTGGTGACTTTGGACTTTAGACTTTATGGATTTTGATCTTTGGGAATCTCAACAGCCAGGATTATGGCATTCAGGATTATATCTTTTGGAATTATTATCAGCATGGACAAATGTGTTGTGCTTAATGCTTTTATATGTTCTACAACTAAATCAGATTAAAAACTGACTAGGGAATGCCCTGAAGGTGGTGGTCTGGCATTTTTCTGAGAATCTGACTTCACACAAGTGCACTATTGCTATGTCAACTTTGTGGCTCAGCATTTTTTATATAGATAAAACTTTTGAAGATTCCTCAGTCAGTAAAGAGATGTCCATTCTATGTCTGTCTGCAAAGATCAACTTCCTGGAGACCTCAGCTCTTTGGCACCTGTATATGTAATGGGGACCAAACACAATTTTTGATCAATCTTGTCAAAAGATGTAGGTTTTCCATCACACTCTTTCAGATGACCACAGTTATAATGCTGAGTGCTACAGCTACCAACTGCAGTGATTTGTACTTACACATTTCACTTTTTGATCTATGTCCTTATGGATGTGGATTTTCTGCTCATAACTCTTACACCCATTTGGTTGTTGTTAGTATACTCAAGTGTTTATTCTTGCAAAAATATGTATGTTATTTTTGCCTATTGAATTGTTAAGGTGGCCAATGAAGGGATTTTTCATGTTTTCATATGGTTCTAAAATAAATTCCCTTTAAAAAATGTAAATAAACAAGGCCAAGAGGTGGCATGGAGGTTGGGGCACTGAACTCCCACGTTTTCAATTGCAGTTGGAGTCCCAGACTTGGTGGCTTGGTGATCACACTGGGCACATTTGTATGCATGCTCAAAACCCAAAGAGCAGAGTGGAGGAGAAAGGATTGTGGAATGACAATCCTTCCTGGTGAATGATTTCCCATTTTCCCTTTATATTTCTCTGGCCAGTGCACACAATTTACCTATGGCAAAAACCTAGAAAAAGAAAAAAAAAGAAAAAACATGTCTTTTAAAAGTTTGTTAAATGTTTTCAGAATATTTTCTTTTAAAAAATTTTATTTTTTATTATTCTTATTATATTTTTAAACATTTGGTCACTATAGGTCATTTATCTTATAAAGAGAATTTACCCAATATGAAATACATCTCAGACTAGTCCAGTTGAGAATACTATACACGTTATCATCAATAGGTAATAAACCATTTTTTCTCACAAATGTCTTGCCCCTCTATTTTTTCTTCCCTATACTCACCCATTCTCCTACCCTCCTTCCACACTGTCTCTAGCATCCATAACTATTTTCAAGGCTTTTATGTCCTCCAATCTTTCAATATCTACCATAGAGTGCAAACAGTCAGTATAAAGACACATAAAGTGTCTTTATTTCATAGCCTGGCCTGCTTCACTCAGTAATAATAAATAGTCCATATTTGACTACTTTCTATCAAATGCTAAGATCTTTTGTTTATGGCTGAGTAGTAGTCCATAGAGTATATGTGCCACTTTTTCAATATATTCATGTGTTCTTGGACATTTGGGTTGATTCCATGTCTTAGCAATTGTGAAAAATGTGAAAATAAACATTGATGTAGAAGTGGTTTTCTGATTGAGCATTCTCTTATTCTCTGGGTAGATAAATGGTAGTTCTATTTGTAGATCTTTGAGGAATCTCCATATTGCTTTCACAGTGGCTGGACCATTTCACATTCCCACTGACAGTGAAGGAGTGTTTCCCTTTCACCACAACCCTGTCAGCACTTAGCATTTTTGTATTTTTAATTTTTGCCATTCTGATAGGGGTTAGGTAGTATCTCATTGTGTTTTTTGTTTGTTTGTTTGTTTTATTTTTTCCTGTTTTTCTGTTTTAGGACAAAATAGAAAGGTCATCTTGTTACTGCATTTTGGTGAGGGATATTGAGCATTTTGTCATTTTTGTCATTTTTTTTCCTGTTTTTCTGTTTTAGGACAAAATAGAAAGGTCATCTTGTTACTGCATTTTGGTGAGGGATATTGAGCATTTTGTCCTTTTTTTTTTTTTTTTTTTTACTGCGTATATGTCTTCCTAAGAGAGATTTCTGTTCAGCTCATTTTCTCATCTTTTAATTGGATTAATAATTTTTTGAGGGGTGGGAGTTAAGTCGCTTGAGTTCCCTGTGTATTCTGGTTATCAGTCCCTTATCTGAGGAAGTATTCTCCCATTCTGAGGGTTGTCAATTCATGCTCATTGATGTGTCCTTTCCTTTGCAGAAACTTCTAAATATGATGTAAGCTCACTTGTCTATTTTTGGGATTATTGCATGTGCTTTGAGAGTCTTATTTAAGAAGTCTTCGCCTACTCCAATATCTCTCAGAGTTTCTCCTGAGTTTTCCACCCATAGTTTTATAGTTTGCAGTCTTAGATTCAGATCTTTGATCCATGTTGAATTGAATTTTGTTAATGGTCAAAATGGGTTTCTTCTTTCTGCAGGTGGATTTCCAATTTTTCCACCACCATTTGCTAAAGAGGTTTTCCTTTCCCCACTGGATTGACTGGTTTTATCTTTTCTAAAGTATTTTGAGATTTTGATCTTTCACAATTTTAGACATTAGGGATTATTTTTTTATTTTTATGCTCTTTGAATACTCAGAATTATGACATTTGTGTCTTTGGGAATTGTCGGCGTCCGCCCCAGGGCTTGGGTCTGGCTGAATCATGATCAGGGGGCTGTGGTGAGGAAGAGAAAGAGGATGAGAAAGAGAAAGCTCTCCATCTTGCCAGGACCTGGGAATTGGAAAGAATGAGACAAAGAGATAGAGTAGAAACAGACACAGGCAGCCTGAGTCTAGGTAGCCAAAACAATTTGTACTACCCAGATGAATTGGACGTCTTTATTTATAGTACAAGGAGACATTACACATGTATGTTTCGTAACACTTCATAGATTGGTTGCCAGATTACAGACAATAAAAAGCAATTAACAAATCTATGAGGATTTAGTCATACCGGGCCAGGTGTATCCTTTGGTGATAATCCCATCAGGAGAAAATCTCATCTTCTTTTTTAATGCAGAGAACTAGCTCTTAGGGTGGGGAAGAAGCTAAAGAACTTCTCTATAAGGAGTGCACAACCACACCCAGAGAAGGCTAAAGAACCTTTCAGATGCAGAGCAGGGATTGGATTTTACTAATTGGGGTCAAGATATTTCTTGAAGTCTATCAAATGTGTCTGTTGGAACGCCTCTAGTAATTTCCACCCTTGCTCTGTCTGCAGCCAAGGTCAAGGAAAGACAAGTTACAAGGTTCTGCCAAACCCCAAAAGAACAGGTGGTGTTTGCTCAGCGAATGTCCCCACACCTCAAATTCTCTCTCTTAAACATGTCCCCACAGGGAATTATGACCCAAACCCCAAATTTGTATCCTTTTTCCTCTATTTAAAAGAAATAAAATAAACCAGTTTAACTCAACTCTTTGAGAAAGGGCTGTATTTGTATAAAATATGGGAATATGGGAGACACAACATTTTATAAAATGGTTGTAATGTAAACTACGGTTTTTCAGACAAAGAAATGGGTTCAGGGAGGTCATACCTTGTACCAAATAACTCAATTGACTCTGAATAAAAACTGCATTCTCTTTGCACTGATCCTGCTGTTCCAGGGAGCAGATTCTGAGTGGTTCCAGAGCTAGGATCCCAGGGCAAGAGTTAGAGGGGCATTAATGAAGGAAAGGAAAGCTGTCTTAAAACCAGGAAATATAAAAGTTTCATAGGAATAGAATTGCCTGGTGTCTGCAGGGACACTATTTAGGGATGTACGTGTCTCAGAACCAGAGATCTCCTAGAGAGACTCCCAGGCCCTTCCTCCAGACAACTGGTGAGAGCTCAGAGGACAAAAGCTAAGGTTTTTTTTTTTTTTTTTGGAGAGGTTTTTCACTATAGGGCGCATGCACTCACCAGACAGACAGAGAGACAGAGAGACAGAAAGCGAGAAATCACCCCCCAGGGGGATGGCCACGCCGCAATCCCTTCTCCTCCATTCTCCTCCCGGGATCTTGGGCATGTACGCACACGTGCCCGGCATGAGTTTAAGCCACCGGATCCGGGATGCAAACCACGGTTGACTACGTGGGAGTCCAGCAACATAGCCATTATGCTAACTGCTGTCCCCAAAGGCTAAGTTTTCAAGTTACTCAGTGGGGAGTCAAAATAGCAGCTTTGTGGAGTTGGAGACAAAGGATTTCTGCTAATGAAAGTATTCCAAGTGACAGGGAAATTATTTTTTCTCATCAGTGAAAGTCACCTCTAGATAGCAATAAATTGATTACTGAGCATTGTGTGTGGCATAAATAAATAAATAAATGGGCCAAAAATTAAATTCTAATAGACTCTATGGGAAGTAATTTGCAAACAAATCTTTCTACTGCTTAGGATGTGCAGGGCATCTCTGGACGTGGTTGTCAGTATCTCCAACACATTTCTAATTACTAATGTAAATTACTTGCATCATCAATTACATCCCATAATGAGGCAGCAGCCACAGAAGGCCGAGGCTGTGGATTTCCTGTGTGTGTGTGTGTGTGTGTGTGTGTGTGTGTGTGTGCGCGCGCGTGTGGTGCTCCTGTTCATTCAGAAATTAAGAAAACCCCACCGGGGACCAGCAGTTAGCATAATGGCTATGTTGCTGGACTCCCACGTAGTTGTTTGCTGTTCGCGTCCCAGACCAGGTGGCTTAAAACTCACGCTGGGTGTGTGTGCGTACATGCCCAAGATCCTGAGAGGGGAACAGAGGAGAAGGGATTGTGGCGTGGCCATCCCCCCTGGGGGTGTTTTCTTGCTTTTTGTCTCTCTGTCTCTCTCTGTCTGTCTGGCGAGTGCACACTCCCTATAGTGAAAACCTCTCCAAAAAAAAAGAAAACCCCACCTAGGCTAAGAATTTTTTATCAGACAGTATGGTTGAGCATATTAACCTCCTTTCCACATCTTTTTGGGGCTATCTACTTCCAGCTCTCATGTCTAAGTGTTAAGTATCTGCAAAGGTTTCAGGTACCCACAAGACCAAAACACCATATAGTTCAGCATTAAAAGCCCATGCCCTGGGTTCATACCCTGACTTAGCCACTCACTGCCTCTGAAACCTGCAGACTGGAAGTATCTTGGAATGCTTCTTCCAAGACTTCTGGGAAGATAGGAATACCTGCAGGTCTGGAGCAAGCAGTAGCAAAGGTCAGCCTTGTTACTGCCAGGGTAGAATCACTTGTCTCCTGTCCTGTTCTGAGAGTCATTTTATTTTTTCTATCTAAACTAATAGCAAGATAGAGGATGTGGGGTTTTTTTTTTCAAGTATGGTGACTATCAGGCTGGAGTTCTTACACAAGCAGAACTCCTGGCTATATACTATCTCTCAGGGATATCCCAGAGATACCTCTCAGAGATATCCCAGGAAACAGTATCTTTATGTATTCCCCTCTTTTTCTCACCCTACTGCTTGCAGAGAGCTATAGTCTGGGAATAGATGGGTGTAGAGGAATCAATGGGAGTGTGAGAATGGAGCCTTGCCCCACCTAATTAGAAGAAATGTTCTGCAGAGCTGACTGGTGGCCACCTGAGTTTTGACAGTTTCTCTTTTTTTCTGGCCCTCCTCCAAAAAATGGCAGCAAGAAGTTGTAGAGAATCTGATTTTGTTTTTCAAGTTCAGAAGATGGAGTATATATTTCTCAATTCATCTACATAGTTTGTGCAATGGTATAAATTTCACCTTGAAGTTGACTTTTGGCTTTTCCTCACCATATCTGATGATCTTTATGGATTTTTTTAGAGGTTTTCGCTATAGGGTGCGTGCGCTCGCCAGACAGAGAGAGACATAGAGACAGAAAGCGAGAAATCACCTCCCCAGGGGGGATGGTCATGCCGCAATCCCTTCTCCTCCATTCTCTTCTTGGGATCTTGGGCACGCACGCACATGCTCCCAGCATGAGTTTTAAGCCATCCGGGATGCGAACCGCTGTCGACCATGTGGGAGTCCAGCAACATAGCCATTATGCTAACTGCTGGTTCCCATGATCTTTATGGATTTTAAAAATTAAAATATAAGTAGTCTAAAAAGTGAGGACAGAAGTCTGACTGCTTTTTCCTATTTCCAAAATCTATTCCAGAGGGACTGTAGGGAATCACATCCACAAACATTAACAGACCATTTTGACCCATTGATAACAAGATTATTCCTACATTCTGTTCCTAGCATACTATCTTTGAGATGTATGTTAAACTGGTTACAGTACATTCTTGTACTAATTTCTTCCTAAGACACAGATCTTCCATTCTAATCACCAACCTAAAAATTGTAGAACTTGCCTGTAATCTACAAGCCCCTACTTCCAGGTTTTCTGCCCTCATGGGCTAGACCAATTTAAGAAACTTTTCCCAAGCCTTTTTTCCTCGCCTTCAAAATCAAATAAAAGAAGTCCTGCATCTGAGCTCCCCGAGAAAGGCATTTATTGCCTCCTCTTTGAGCCTACATCAAACATATTTGTGCTTAGAAATAAACCACATTAATTATTAATTTTACACAGTTGATTATTTCTGTTGACATAATGGCAACCACAAAGGGACCAGAGAGGAGCTGAAAATCTTTTGAGGGGTTGTTTTAAACAACTGGTGCCTGGTACCAGCACAGTAGGCCCCTTTGAGCCTCCTCCAGCTCAAAGATACTCCTTGGGGGAGATTCAGTAAATTCTCTGTCCCTGGAATTCCCAGAATGTGTTAGATGGTCTGATTTTTTTTCTAAGCTGTTTTTGCTTGTTTGGTTGTCTTTTGTTTGTTTGTTTTGGGTAAACATGGTTACTCCCCTCTGAATGAGGGTTATTGGTTTGCTCCCCTCAAAGCTGGTAGTGGTTTGCTCCCATCTGAGTGAGGGGTAGTGGAGTTATAGAAGCCTAACTTTTGAGGGTACATTCTAAAGGGTCTTCCTCTTCTGCCTTCCAAAAAGAAAAGAAATTCACTTATATGAGCTGCTGTGCATTTTGCATGGGGAAACTGTACTGTTTTATAAATAGACAAATGAGAGACAGAGCCTCTCAGATCTGAAGAGAAAAGGCATTTATTAGTCCCTGTGGGTAGGCACCCCAGACCTTGCAGGGAAGGACAAGTAGTGGCCCTATCGGATATCCCCAAAATGGTAATTTAAGCATGCCCATCCAGTAAGTGCAAAATAAAAACTAACCCTCAAGCAATTTGAGCCCCTTCCTGGATGCTATAAATGGAACTGAGACCAACAAGATGAGTGATCTCGACACAAGATTGATATCTAGTGGAGAGATGCTTACAAAGCAGTACATTACAAACCTGTTTCCACAGACCAAGTTTGCCTATTTAAAAGGAAATAACACATCTACAATGGAAAAAGAGCAGGGAGAATGACCTCTGTCAGACACCCCAGTTAGAATTATGTATGATAATTATGGTGCCTTAACTTGCAAGTATTTAGAAAAATGGGGAAAACTTACAAGAGGTTATATTGGGTTGAAATTCCTTAGGTGAAGAACTTCTGATATTTCTAAGCTAGTTTTTTTGGATGCTAAGTTAGAAAGACTGGGGTCTCATATTAAGGAAAAAGAATGTAAACCCTTACTTAACCGGTATTTAGAATCAACAAAAAGAGGAAATGATAAACTTACCTCCCTTCAGGAAATTAGTTTTTAAAATATTTGAGATTGTCTCAGAATTAAAAGGATTAACAGAAGCTACTTCTGAAACAAAATAGGTGCCAGAATCTATTTCTCCCTCTGATCCTCTGTATCTGTTACTCTCTGAACTCCCTTGTCCAGATGAATCTATTTTTTCTTACATTCCTGTTCCCCTTATTCCAAGTAAAGAAGAATTATAAGATATAAAGGAGGGAAATAAAATTATGATTTCTCCTTTTAAGGAAAACCTACAGGATGAGGAGAACCAAATGTAATGTATACACACACCATGGACAAAGGCTGAGCCAAAAGCCTTAATATTAGGGTTTCCTGACATGACTAAAGACCCTATTGGGTTTTCAAAAGAGTTAAAAAATAACCCTTAAAACCCATGACCCATGATTTTCAGATCTGTATCAGCTAATCCAGCTTCTAGCTGGAAACAAGAAATGGCTTAGGTTAGCAGATTGGTAAAGCCATTTAGATTTTGATAAAAATAAATGTACAAATGAGAAACAAGTGCAGATAACTTTCAGACCACCTTTGCATTGCTCTGCCTCAAGTATTTCCTAAGGTTATAGATTGAGCAAAAATGCAATGCAAGATCTGCCCAGATGAGTCAATACCTGACTTTTTCACTAGATTTGAAATAAACATTCAAACAATATTCAAGAATACTCCCTGAAAACTTTGAGAAGGGTAGAAGTGATATTTTGTTAAACTCTGGTTTCATGCAGGGTTTAGATGAGGAACTAATGACTCTGGTAAAAAGGGACAATGTGGCTTGGGCATCCCTGCTCACTTGCCAACTCATTACTTTAGCTGATCAGTTATCTCAGAAAATTCATAAAGAAGAAAAGAAAGTAGCTTCCAAAATTATGAGCCTACAATTTTTAAAGAATTATTTGTTTAATTTTATGTATTCATTCATCTATTTCAATTTAATTAGAGAGAGAGAGAAAGTCACAAAGCAAGCCACCAGGTCCAGGACTCAAATTGTGGTTGGCTATGTGGGAGTGCCCAGTATCTTTATCACCAAACCACCTGCTGGCCCTGAGTCTACAAATAAGACAGCTAAGTAGACAACTCAAGGAACCACTAAATCACCATCCTCCCAAAAATTTACAGCAGGTACAAAAAGGAAAAGTTTGTTATTATTGTGGGAAACAAGAAAAATTAAATGAGACTTTAAGAAGCTCAGACAGGCTCTTGCACACAGGAAACTTATAGCCCCATGGAAACATTTTGAGAAAAATTGAAATTCAGAAAAGGGATGCTCTGAGGGAATAAAGGAAATGCTTTTCTATGCTCTTAACAAATTCCTGAGGGAAATAAATATATCTGTAAATGGGAAAGATACCAGGGTTCTGTAGACACTGATGCAACTCTCTCACTCTTAAACCCTACCTTAAAAAAAATCCTCTCCTTCAGAGTGAAAAAAAAAATTCCAAATGGTAACGTTTCAGATTTCCCAATTATAGCCTGTAAGTATAACTCCCTAAAATTCCAACTGAAAAATTATGATGGGCCATCATATGTTCTTTATAGTAGATGGTGCTCCTATACACTTGTTAGGATAAGAATTCCTTGAAACCCACAATGCTCATGTCTCATTCTTACAAAAGGAGGAAATGATCCTAAATCTAGGAGATGCAGAAAACCTGAAAAAGCCTACATGTAATATGTTTTTATAAACTGATAAACCCTCCTGGAAATTGTCAATAAAGAATGCTACATTCACTTCTCCTACTGGGGATTACATAGATAAGCATTAGAAATGTTTAGGATAAAGCTACTAATTGGCAAAATGATCTCAGTAGCCGGGAGGGGCTCAGGAATTCATCCACGAGGTGCTGTTACCCCAAAGACCATAAGCCATTCTTACTCTCAGGACAAGGGAAGATTGCCATTCCCCAAGCCATAGTCATTGTATAGAATAGCATATAGAGGGTCCCAAGTACACAGTAACCTTTAGGTCAGTCATTTAGCTACTCACAAGACCACATTCCTTCCAATGTGGACTCACCCTCTTAGCTGTAGACTACCCCAGAAATAATATGGATATTTCATTTTAGCATATACTAACCTTGTCTTTACTAAACCAGACAGGATTTATTTCTAGGCTCTTGTAATTGCTGCCACCCTAGCCTGAGGCTGAAGTTACCTGGGGCTCAAGTTCTCAAGCCCATCTGGGACTGATCAAGCCAGTCTGGGACTGAAGTTATTAAGATTCCTGGAAACTCTCTCATCCAAAGACCCTCCCTGGTAATCAAGATCTAAGAAGAGAATGCACCCAAAAAATGGACTTCCTCGTTCTAAGAATTATGACTGTTTTTACCCAAACAAAACAGACGTCATGTTTTATGATTATTGTTCCTATACTTTAAATGCTTTACCTTTTAGAGTAAAATCTTTCATTTAATTCCCCCTCAACCATCCTACTACTGTAAAACTCCTTTTATAATAAATACGCATGACTTCTGGCCATCAGGGCTGCAGTCTGGAGTTTACTCTGGCTGCAGCTGGCAGAGAACATGCTAAGGGGCATGAGGTCTCAGTCTGATTCCTGTTCACCCATGTCACCTTCCCGTGCACCCACCCCAGCTGGAACACGGCTTCCAGCATGCCCCGAGCTGGTTTAAGATGTAGGTAGCATTTCTGACAGCTGCTTTGTCTCAGCATGGCCTGCAGTGGTGAAAGTATTTGCTTCCAGAGATGCCTGAACTTTAGGGTTGTTAAAGTGGATCACTGTTCCCTGGTGTGTAAACATATTTGCCTCTTGAATACCAGAGATATTGTTTACTCCTAACTTCTTTAAGGAGGACTGAAGTTGCTTTGTTTGTTTGTTTGTTTGTTTGTTTGTTTTATCTATCATCTGTTGTAGCTGTTCTATTAACCACCTTCTTCTTTCTGTGAGCATTCCTTTCCCCATGAATGTGCACTTGTGTCTGCAGTTTGGCAAGCTTTTCCTGGTTTATTATAGTTTCTTTCATCTTGGAGTAGAAAAAGGGCCACAGTGTGACTAGGTTTGCTGCTCAGAAGGTCTCAGGCAGACCAGCTGAGATCAGGTGCACACATGCAGGGACACAAGATGGTAGCTATGTCTGTGGCTTTTAAACAGTTAGTAAACAGACAATTCAAGATCTGAAATTACAGAGTTAAAATGTGAAGATTTCATGGCTCTGCAGATTCTCTCTGGTTGCTGGTTTACAAGGTTAGTTGGAAACTGTTTTCTAACAGAACCAGAGACAGATAGTAAGCATCTAAGGATTAATGTCTGTAACTTTTTTAAAAAAGAGAAGAGACAATAGAAAAAAGCATATGAGATCTTTTGTTTGCAAGTGTATATATGTGTGTGTATGCATACATGTTATTATGTATTATATGTTGTATGTCTATGTGGTAAAAGGCCTTAGGGAATCTCATTCAATTAGATTCATAAAAAGAGCACTCATACAAATTAATTTAAATGCTTTTCAAATTCACATGACTTAAGTAAATAAGATGGCTTCAAATATGATTCAAGATAAGGTTTAATAAATAAAGATCTTTACACTTTTCATTTTTATTATTTATTTATTATTATTTTTGAGACATTTTTGCTACAGGTTGCATGCACTCACCAGAAAGACAGAGAGAGACAGAAAGCGAGAAATCACTCCCCAGAGGGGATGGCCACACCACAATACCTTCTCCTCCATTCTCCTCTCAGGAACTTGGGCATGCACACACACGTGCCCAGCATGAGTTTAAGCCACCAGGTCCAGGAATCGAACTGTGGTCAGCTACATGGGAGTTCAGCGACATAGCCATTAGGCTAACTGCTGGTCCCAAAGATCTTCACACTTTTCAACATATAGTTTGTTCTGAGTTTATTAATCAGACAACATCATATTTCTCTTAATATGATTATGTTTAACATATAAATACAGCTCGTATCATTGTGTGTTACATGGTAGATATCTAAATAACAGAAAAAATACCTTAGTAACTAGCCTTCTCTGTTACCTTTGTCTTCACAGATAATCAAGACATAATAATTTTTTAAATTATATGATTATAAATGGCATATATACAACTAAAGTTTTCAAATAATTTGAAGTCTTAAAGTTATTCCTAATTTGGGCCAGTAGGTGGCGTGGCTGTGAGTAGCCTCCAGGCCTGAGTGTGGCCCCCCGGGCCTGTGCGTGACCGCTGGGCCTGTGCCGGCGTGTGGCCGCCGGGCCAGCGGGTGGCCCCTGGGCCTGCGAGTGGCCGCCAGGCCTGCGCCTGTGTGTGGCCGCCGGGCCTGCGCCTGTGTGTGGCCACCGGGCCGGTGCGTGGCCCCTGGGCCTGCGAGTGGCCGCCAGGCCTGAGTGTGGCCCCCGGGCCTGTGCATGGCTGCTGGGCCTGCGTGTGGCCGCCGGGCCTGCGCCTGCACGTGGCCGCCGGGCCTGTGCGTGGCCCCCAGACCTGTGCCTGTGCGTGGCCACCGGGCTTGTGCGTGGCCCCCGGACCTGCGCATGGCAGCCAGGCCTATGCCTGCGAGTGGCCGCCGGGCCTGAGCATGGCTGCTGGGCCTGTGCATGGCTGCCGGGCCTGTGCTTGCACGTGGCCCCTGGGCCTGCGGGTGGTTGCTGGGCCTGAGCGTGGCCGCCGGGCCCACGTGTGGCTGCCAGGCCTGAGCCTGTGTGTGGCCGCCGGGCCTGAGTGTTGCTGCTGGGCCTGTGCCTGCATGTGGCCCCCGGACTTGTGCATGGCAGCCGGGCCTGTGCCTGCGAGTGGCTGCCGTGCCTGAGCATGGCTGCCAGGCCTGTGTGTGGCCGCCGGGCCAGCACGTGACCACCGGGACTGCACATGGCTGCCGGGCCTGCGCCTGAGCGTGGCCGCCAGCCGCGGGCAGCAAGCTGAAGCCAAAAACAAGGATTAAGAACTTGCAACTATAAGCAACTGAAAGAAACTTAAGCTGTCTTAAACCAATTGAAAAATATATGGTATGAGAGGATTGTCTCTGCCTATGGACAGTGAGAGGATGATGGTTGCCAGCCCTGCATTACCTCAGGGAAGAACAGGAACTATTCTGCCATTCTTGGGGAGGCCAGATGCCCAAGGATGACTCGCATTGCAGATCCCCACAGCACCATTCCCGGTGGTCACAGGTTGGATGCTGTGCCGCATCAACTGATAACCATCTCTGCTTAACAGAGCCACTTTCCTGAAACTGTGTTCCGTGGAGACTCATCTGCAGTTGCGGAACTACACGGGACCCACCCTTAATCCAACCCTGAGTAGAATCTGTGCTCCCTCTTGTTGAAGACTGTATGAGCTGATAATTGAAAAACAAAAAAAGAAAGAAAGAAAAAACTGAGGGAACTGGAGGGTATGGTGGCAGGGATGGCAGCTGCAGATGCTGGAGACAGTGTGGGAGAGGTGATGGGGGTGAGTGATGGAGGGTGGAGGGGAGGGATTCAGGGAGCAAACAACACACTTAATTGACACAAAAATGAAAAGTTGTCTGTTGATAATATATATGGTAATATTGTCTTGACTGATGTGCACTGTACTTATGCTGGGAAAAACCATGTTGTACACTGTAAATATGTGCAATGATAAAAAAAAAAGTCAGCACTCTGGCAAAGGGAGAAAGATCTGAAGATATGATAGTGGAAAGGATGAATGTGGATGCCAGAGGTTGCAGGGGAGGGGAGTGGGTGGTGGAGAGTGGGCATGAGGGGCAAAGGGAAGAAACATTTAACACCAAAAAAATGTAGAGTTCTCTGTTGAAAACTATATATATATATATATATATATACACATATATATATATATGTATGTATGTATATTGTATACAACATTATGGGAACTTTATGTAAAATGTGAATTTAATTGATCTGAGAAAGAAAAATACAAGATAACAATTTTTTAAAAAATGTTAAATAAAATAATTTTTTAAAAATAGTTATGCCTAATTAAAATTACAAGAACTCATAGTTTGTCATTTTTAAGATAATATTCCTGATTAACAAAAAGTTTAAATATTTCTACAGCTGGCTTTTAAAATTTTGCAAAAATGAAACAAATTGAGTCTGTTAATAAGATTGCTCTATTCTACACTGGAAAATTTTGTTGAAAAGTTTTTGTTCATTTGTAAAACATGTATCCATAAGCTGCTGATATGTACTAAAAACTAAGGTCGGTAAGAGTTAAAACATTTTGGTAAATATGCAAAGTCCTATGTAAATGCTTGATGGCCTTTTCAGAGATGTTAGATTCCCCAGGCTGAGAAAAGAAAGAGATGCTTAATGAAACTCAGGTAATCCTTAAAATGACAAAAATATGTTCCTTAAAAATAGTAGTTACTGTCTAATTGATCAGAGGTGACAATTATTTTTCAAAGACAAATTTATAAAGGAATGCTAACAAGGTAAAAATAAAACAGTAAGTAGAAAAGAGATGTGGAAAGAAAGTTATAGGTTCATGATACAACTCTGGTTAAAAAAATTTAACAGAAAGATTTTGTTATAGAAGAAATTTTATATGTTAAAGTTTTTTTCTCAAGGTAAAATGACTAGATTATAGGAAAAGAAAAAAAAGGACAAAAATTAATAGGCCTAGAGCATGTTTTTGAATATTTGAGTTATGTTAGAAGGGTCTAAGAAAGAGTTTAAAAAATGAATAAAATTAAGGTGTTTATTAATAAATGTTCTAAGGCTAATTCTGCTAATGTAATGCCATTAGTCACAAGTCAGATATTTATCTTTAAATGCTATATGCAAAATAATAATAATAATAAATTGGTCTATTATCACTGTTTTCAGTTTTGTTATTTATAGTTTCAAGATTGCTTCCCATTGAAAAGACTCTAACAAGTAACTACTCCCCCACTGACCTGGAGTTCGGTAAAAAAATATGTGTAACCAGGTACAGGGATTTGTTCAAATAACAGGAAAGGAAAACATGCCAAAATGTCTTTTTCTTTGTATGCTTGACTTATCACAATCTCAGCAAGTATTCCCACAGTCTATGGAGAAAATTATTGGGCATATATTCCTCACCAGAATGCTAACCTGAGGAACACCCTGAAGGAACTAATTATTTTCAGGGAATTATTGAGTCCTGTGTATCTGATTTATACTGAATAATTATTCCCCTAATTGTTTGCTTCTCTCTACACAGATATGGATACACTATGAACTCCTTCTAGAATGCTCATTTTAAATTCTAATGCTCACTTTAAATTTATTAAATTGGGATGTTTTCAATATACTGATCTCACTAATACTTTCTTTTTGTTTTCCACAGTCCCCATGGGGATATATCATGCCCCAATCTATTTTTATTTACTTCTCCATCTTGTCAAGATTTTGGGCACACATACCTGGGTTGTGTATCAAGCTGGTAGGTTGGGGATTCAAACCACGTAGTTGGCCATGTAGGGACCAGCTGCCTTAACAACTACAAGATAAGTTGGTCCTATCTCTTAAATATAAGAGTTTGTCTTTTATTTTTAAAATGAAAGTTATATAATTTTATATTTACAACTGGAAATGTCAATGGATGTCAACATAATAAAGGCCATGAGTGACAAATCCAGAGCTACTATCATAGCTAACTGAGAAAACTTAACATATTTTCAGAAATTGTCAGGAAGAGAGACTTCCACACACATTAATTCACAACAAAGAGGTATTCAAAAGTCAATACATCTACCAATGGCTAGAAGTAGAAGAAGAGCCTCAGGTCTTAATAAGCCAGGAAATATGTCTCCATCAAAGGAATAGTGTAACTCCCCTCCATCTCTCCTAAAATCTGAGGACATTACCAAAATGTCAGAGAAAGAATTTAGAATGGTCTTGTTGAACAAATTATATAAGTTGGAACAGAAAAGAGACAATGAACTTCAGGAGACTAGGAAGTCCTTCCACGATATGAAAGAAGAATAAACACTCTGAGAAAGAATCAGATGGAGCTATTAGAGATGAAGCCTTTAATACAGGAAATCAAAAACTCTCTTGAAAGTATTAAAAGTTGATGACCATGCAGAAGGTCAAATCTCCAATGCAGAAATTGTCAGGAGAGAACAAGGATTCCCACTAAAGCAATTTGTTTATATCATAGTACTGTGGGTAATAGGGAGAGTAGTTGGACATGAGAAAGAAATAAATATCTGCGCAATAAAAATTTAAAAATATTAGTTAGCAATTTATGTTGTCAACATGATCTTGTGTAGATAAAACCCAAGAGTTCTGCAAAAAACTAATGTTTTAAATATCTGTAAATTTAATAACTTTTCAAAAGGCAGAATCAATACATAAAAATCAGTTTTATGCATTAACTGTTCTAAAAATGAAGAAAATAATATATTCATAAGAAGTAAAAATAGGAACCAGCAGTTAGCGTAAAGACTATGTCACTGGACTCCCCTGTAATCGATCATGGTTTGAGTCCTGGACCTGGTGACTTAAACTCACGCTGGGCACGTGTGCATGCATGCCCTATGAGCCCGAGAGAATAGAGGACAAGGGATTGCAATGTGGCCATCCCCCTTGGGGGGTGATTTCTCTCTTTCTGTCTCTCTCTGTCTTTCTGGTGAGTACATGTGCCCTGCGGCAAAAACCTCTCCAAAAAAAAAAAAAAAAAAAAAAAAAAAAAAAAAAAAAAAAAAAAAGAAGAAGAAGTAAAAATAAACAAAATATAACAATATTTGAGTATAAACTTTACAAAAAGTATGCTGAAAGCTACAGAATATTCATTTAAAAATTAGAAACAAATAGATGTTCTATGTAAAGGATTAAAAAATTTTTAGAGAGAGACTTTTGCTTTAGGGTAAGTGTGCTTGCCAGAGAGAGAGAGTAAGAAGAAAGAGAAAAAGAGAGTGAGAAATCACCTCCTGGGGGGATGGCCATTCCACAATCCCTTTTCTCTATTCTTCTCTTGTGATTTTGGGCATGCATGCATACATGCCAGGCATGAGTTCCAAGCCTCTGGGTCTGGGACTTGAACTGCGGTCAGATACATAACCATTATGTCATCTGCTGGTCCTCAGAGGATTAAAGGATCTGATTTTCTTTGGACCATATGGAATTTGAACATTATTACCATAAATGTTATTAGAAATGTGTAAATTAAAAATTAATATGATAAAATGTAAAAAAAACTAGAAATAAAAATTATTTGTATTTTTACAAAAATATAATTCTTAAATTTATACTAAATAAAATACTGAATTCTTAAATTTATACTAAATAAAATACTGAATAACCAAAGCAACAATAGGAAAAAGGAACAAGCTGAACACATCATAGTACCTGATTACAAAATTTACTACAAATGTACAATAATCAAAACAACATATTACTTATATAGGAACATAAACATAGACTAATAAAATATAAAACCCCATCAAAATCTATGCATTTATAGTCAATTCATTTTTTACTAAAATGCCAAGAAATCTAGCTGGGAAAACTATAGTCTTTTTTGATAAGTGGAGCTGAGAAAACTAGAAATCCACAGGAAAAAAATAAATTATACCCTGATTTCACATTGTATGCAAAAATCAACTCAAAATGTATTAAAGAATTAACCATTAACCATTTAGACAAGAAAATGTAAACCTATCAGAACATATCTTAGGGGTAAATATTCATAACATTAGCTGGGGAATGATTCTTTTTTTTTTCTTTTTGGAGAGGTTTTTGCTATAGAGTGCATGTGCTCGCCAAACAGACAGAGAGACAGAAAGCAAGAAATCACCCCCTGGGGGGATGGCCATGTCGCAATCCCTTCTCCATTCTCCTCTCAGGATCTTGGGCACGCACGCACATGCACCCGGGGTGAGTTTTAAGCCACCGGGTCCGGGATGCGAACCGTGGTTGACTACATGGGAGTCCAGCGACATAGCCATTACACTAACTGCTGGTCCCTGGGGAATGATTCCCCTTTGGATATGACCCCAAAATTAAAAACACCAAAAGGAAAAATAGACAAGTCAATTTATATAAAACTAAAATGTTCTGAACAACAAAGAAAACAAAAAACAAATTTAAAGGACAACCTACATAACGGTTATGTATTTGCAAAAAATACATTTTATAAGTGATTTATATTCTAAATGTATAAGAATCTCAAACACTGAATATTTAGTATACATATGTACCAAATGAAAAAAGTGCAAAATATCTGATTAGATCATTTTTAGGGGGAAAAAGAAAGCAAATGAATGGCCAATTTCTATATGAATAAACATTCAATATAACTAATCATCACTAATCAGAAAAATGTAAATTAAAATATAAAATAATAGCTAAATACCACTCAACATCTCTTAGAATATAATAAAAAAGAAATATAGTAACTGTTAGGATGTATAGAGAACCATTGCAGACAATTAGATTTGTGCAACACCATGAAAAACACATTTACAATTTTTTTTGCTATAGAGTGCATGCACTTGCTGAAAGGAGAGAAAGCAAGAAAGCATCCCCTCAGAGGAATGGACACACTACAATTCATTCTCCTTCCTTTATCCCCTTAAAATTTTGAGCATGCATGCACACATGTCTGGCATGTTTTCCAAGCTCCTGGGCCTGAACTTGAATCACAAAGCTGGCCATGAGGGATCCAGTTGCCTTGACTGCCATGCCATTGGCTGACGTCCAGAAACACTTTTTTGAGATTCCTCAAAAAATGAAAATACCATATGATTTAGTAATCCCACTATTTGGTATGTATTAAAAGGATATAGAATCAATATGTCAAAGAGATATCTGCACTTACTTTCATTGCAAAATTATTCACAAAGGTCAAAATATGGTATCACTGTAAGTCTATTAACAGACCAATGCTTAAAAACTGTGGTATGTGTACATAATGAAATACTATTCATACTCAAAAAATTAAAAAATACTTTTTCTGTGAGTCAGCCTCATAGCCTGATGGTTAAGAAAGCCAGATACCACATGGCTGATTGTGGTTTGAATTGCCTCCTCAGTGACTTGACTGGTGTGTGTTATGCATGCATGTGTGTTCAATATTCTGACAAAACAAAGATATGGAGAATGAATTGTGTTGTGAGCACACCCATTTTGGGGTGCTTTTTACCTCTTTCTGGTCAGCAGACAAACATTGTAATAATTTATAAAAATTCTGCTATTTTTAGCAACATGAGTGAACTTGTAGGATTTTATGCTAATTGAAATTAATTCAGATATAGAAAAAAATTCTACATCATCTCACTTGCAAGTGAAGTGTTAAAAAAGTCATATTTGGGGGACCAGCATAAGGTATAATGGTTACATCAGTGCACTCCCACATAGCTAACCACATTTTGAATCCTAGACTTGATGGCTTGAAACTCACACTGGGCACATGTGTGCGTGTGCCCAAAATCCCAAGAGGAGAATGGAGAGACATATTGTGGCATGTCCATCCCCCCTGAGGAGGTGATTTCTCACCTCCTGTCATTCTGGTGAGTGCATGCACCCTATAGCAAAAATCTCTTTAAGAAAAAAGTCAGATTTAGAGAAACAGAATAAATTACAGTTACCAGATGTTAAAAGAGGGTAAATTTAAAGAATATTGGTCAAAACTCACAAAATATTCAATATATAAAAAGAATGAGTTCAAGAAGTTTATTGTACACCATGTCGATGTTACTAATAAAATAGTGTTGTAAACTTTAAAAATTATATGAGAGTAGATATTGTGTTCTAAACCACAAGGCATAAGTTGAAATATAATGTATATGTTAAATGGCTCAATTTAACTATCTCTATATTTTTATCTATCAAAATATTTTCTTGTATATTATAAATACATAAAATTTATACTTAGACAAAGAGTAGAAATATAAGTACATGAATAATAAATAATCATGCAAACAAATTTTATCAATAACACAACATTCCTAAAGACTTGGAAAAGAAAAATATATGACAATAAAAAGTATATGCTGGGGTACCAGGCAATCTAATGGGAAAAGAAAAACATTTTTAGCAAATGGTGCTGGAAAAACTGGGTATCCACTGGCAGAAAGATGAATCTGAACTCCTCTCTGTCACCATTAACAAAAATCAACTCAAAGTGGATCAAAGATTTAAACCCAAGACTGCAAACTGTAAAACTACTGGTGAGGGAACCAGCAGTTAGCGTAATGGCTATGTCGCTGGACTCCCACGTAGTCGACCGCGGTTCGCGTCTCGGACCCGGTGGCTTACAACTCACGCCGGGCGCGTGTGCGTGCGTGCCCAAGATCCCGAGAGGAGAATGGAGGAGAAGGGATTGCGGCGTGACCATCCCCCCTGGGGGGTGATTTCTCGCTTTCTGTCTCTCTGTCTCTCTCTGTCTGTCTGGCGAGCGCACGCGCCCTATAGCGAAAAACCTCTCCAAAAAAAAAATAAAAAAAATAAAAATAATAATAAAAAAAAAAAAAACTACTGGTGAGAAGCACAGGGAAAACTCTGGGAGACACTGGGGTGGGCGAAGACTTCTTAAGCAAGACCCCAAAAGTACAGGCAGTAATTCCCAAAATAGACAGGTGGGATTACATCAGATTAAGAAGTTTCTGCACAGCAAAGTGTGAATTAATTAGTGTGAATCAACAACCCTCATAATGGGAAAGAATTTTTCCTAACTGTGCCTCAGGTAAGGCACTGATAACTAGAACACACAGGGAATTCAAGCAGCTTACTTGGAAGAAAATGATTAACCCAGTTAAAAGATGGGAAAATAAGCTGAATAAACAACTCTTTGGGGAAGACACATAAACAGCCAAAAAGCATATGAAAAAATGCTCAACAACCCTCAACATAAGAAAGATGCAGACCAAAACCACAATGAGATACCACCTAACTCCAGTCAGAATGACAAAGATGAAAAAAAACAGAAAGTGATAAGTGCTGGAGGGGATGTGGAGAAGGCAGAACACTCCTGCATTGTTGGTGAGAATGTAAATTGGTCCAGCCACTGTGGAGAACAATATGGAGGTTCTTCAAAGACCTTCAAAAAGAAATACTAAATGATCCAGCAATTCCACTTCTGTGTATCTACCCAAAGGACAAGGGAATGCTCATTTGGAAAAGCACTTGCATAACTATATTTATTACAACATTATTCACAATTGCTAAGACATGGAACCTACCCAAATGTCCACAAACAGATTAATGGATTGAAAAAGTGTGGCATATATACTCCATACAATACTATTCAGCCATGAAAAAACAACAAGGTCCTGGAATTTGATAGAAAGTGTACAAATATGGAAGATATATTGCTGAGTGAGGTAAATCAGGCTATGAAAGAGTGACATTGTATGTCTCCACTTAACATATACAGACTTTCTGCACTCTACTGTAGAGACTGAAAGTCTGGAGGACATAAAGCATCAAAAATTGCTACGGACACCAGAGACAAAATGGAGAATAGCGTTGTAGGGGAAGAGCATAGAAAAGGAAATTTGGGGGAAAACAGAGAGATAAGAATTTGTGGGACACAGATATGGTTTATTATTTGTTGATAAGGTTGTATATAGTATTCTCAACAGGGCTAAACTGAGGTGTACATAATGCTGGGTAAAGTCTCTTTAAAATCTAAATGATGTATAGTGATTTACTGTATTAATAATAATAATAATAATAAAATATATACTAGGGCCAGCAGATGATGTGGTGTTTAAAGCCCTAGACTCCCACATGGCTGACTGTGATTTGACTCTCAGATCTGGTGGCTTGCTTTCTCTCTTTCTTCTCTGTGTCTCTCTCTGCCTCTGTCTTGTGAGAACATGTCTTATAGCATTTTTTTAAAGATAAATAAATAATATTTTTTAAAAGGGAAATATATGCTGAGTCAAGAACCATTTTTTTGAGTTATCACACTTTAAACCATAATACCATAAGGCATGATGACTGAATTTTCAAAGGACAGAGCTTAAAAAATGAAGCTGATTGACTAAAGGATATAGAAACACAGTAAATAGATGTGACTACCTGATATAGTGTGTGTGAAAGAGTAGAGTCTGAGGAAGGACATTTAAAGGAAAATAGAGAGGCAAAGCATTAATGGGACAAAGAAATGTGGTATTATCTGTTGAAGATAATTTTATAGTTTTATCAATTAGACAGGGGAGAAATGTTCACAAGTTGGGATATTCCTTTGTTAGCTAAATAATGTGATTGAATGTATAAAAGAAAATGAAATAAAAAATGAAGCTGAGGTCTAATTGGCTAGACTCTGAGTAGGGTTGACATTAAAGGATAATCTAATCTCTATAATGTGTCCTACACTTGTAAATCATAAGATCCATTTCTCCTAGGATGGTGGTGTAGACCTGGAAGTGATTTTAGATTCAGTCATGAAGTGCCTTCTGTACATTGCTGAGAAAGTCATCAGTGATTGACATGATCCCTTCCTCTTCTTCCTAAAATATCATAGAATTATGCTAGTAGATGTTTTGTTGATTTAGCACTAGTTTTGTTGTTGTTGTTGTTTGTTTGTTTGTTTTGAATTAAATTATATTCCTAGAAACTGTCTTATGACACAATATTTGGCCTCACTTGGCACAAAATTACAGAGCTTATTGCCTCAAGATGAAGGGGTACCAAAAGTCTTGATAGTCTATGATTAAATCATAAAGGCTAGGGCAAGGGTAGTCCAAAATATGTTTTTTCAATTTTTTTACCAGAACAAAGGGTGACAGGTGCAAAGCTCCAGAGCAGGGAGATCACCAGAATTCCTGAATTGGACCTACAATTCCATTAAGTAGTTAAAAGAAAGGAGCGGTAGATCTGTTCACATCACAGTGACACTAAGGGTCAGTCTCAGCTCCATGTTTCATTCAGAAATGGCCTTTTTTTTTTTTGAGGTTTTCGCTATAGGGCACATGCACTCGCCAGACAGACAGAGAGAGACATAGAGACAGAAAGCGAGAAATCACCCCCAGGGGGGATGGTCACGCTACAATCCCTTCTCCTCCATTCTCCTCTCAGGATCTTGGGCATGCACGCACACGTGCCCTGTGTGAGTTTTTAGCAACTGGGTCCAGGACGAGAACCATGGTCGACTACGTGGGAGTCCAGCGACGTAGCCATTACGCTAACTGCTGGTTCCCCAGAAATGGCCTTTTAATGCTCCTAGCTCTGCCCTTGTTCACCATGACAGTCTGCCACACACTTTGTACAGACTGAATGCATCCAGTGAAAGTGGGAGACCTCTTTGCCCTACACAGAAGTTGACTTTCCCTGTAAAGTGCTGAGCCTATAGATACATTTCTACTATTTTGTGGGTTTTTTTTGCATTTCTATATAACCTTTAGAATCAGTGATATTCACAAAACCAGTTTCTCAAATTTTTATTGGGATTGTGTTAAATCTACAGATGAATTTGAGATGAACTGTCACCTTGGTAATATTAAAACTTCCTCTCCATGAACAAGGGCTTATTCTTTACTTAGCTATTTTTTATATTACTCATGAGAATTTTATAGACTATTTCCCTATGAATCTTGCACATATTTTATTAAATTTACAGCTATTTTATTTTGGGGATGAGCTAATATAAATGGTAATATGTTTATAATTTCAGATTTCACTTGTTCATTACTGGTAAACAACAAAAGTGATTCATTTTTGTACATTAATCTTGTATTCTCCAACCTTGCAGTAATCTCTTGTTTTCTTTTATTTTTTTTTCAAGGATTTATTTTTTGTCAGCCTTTCAGAACTGCATAGATGATCATGTCATTGGCAAACAGAGGTCGTTTTATTATTTTTTTTTCCTTCTGAATCTGCTTGACTATTTCCTTTTAGAGTCCTATTGCCTTATATAGGACTACTAGTACAATGTTAAAAAGCAATGGCAAGAGGGAATATCTTTACCTGGATTTTAGCAGAAAAACCTCAGTTATCTCACCCTTAAGTTTGATGTTAGCTGTCAGTTTTATCATAGATGTATTTTATCAAGTTGAAGAAGTTTCTCTCTATTCTTAGTTTGCTGTGAATATTCTTTTAAAAAATTAAAAATACTCTTGTCATGAATTTTCTTATCATTTATAATGAATTAATGGTGGGTTTTGTCAAATGTTTTTTCTGTATCTATTTAATATTATCATGGGCCTTTTTTCCTTAGCCTGTTAATGGGATGGATTATTTGATTTTTTTTCAAATGTTGAATAAGCCTTCATAGTGGAATAAATCTCACTTGGTCTTAATGTAGAATTATTTTGTACATTGTTATATTTGATTGGTTAATGTTTTATTGAGAATTTTTGCATCTAAGCTCATGAGATATATTGGTCCTTTTTATATCATAGTTTTGTTTGGGTGTTAAAGTAATGTTGGCCTCATAAAGAATGGTTGAGGAAGCATTCCTACTTCTATGTTCTATAAGAATTGTATTTAATGGGAATAATTTCTTCCCTAAATGTTTGGTAGAATTTTCCAGAGAACCCATCTGGGTCTGGTGCTTTCTATTTGCAAGGTTATTGATTAAGGACTCAATTTATTTCCAGAGTGTCTGTTTCTTCATGTGTAAGTTTTGGCAGGTTATCTTGTTTAAGGAATTGGCACATATTGCCTAGGTTATCAAAACTGTGGGCATAGATGTGTTCATAGTATTTGTTTCTTATCCTTTTAAAGACTATGGGATCTGTAGTAATGTTCCCTAATTAATTTATTTTTTCTTTTATCTGTAATTTTGTTATCCAGCATCTCTCTGACTCCCCCATTCCCCATCCTTCCCAACCTCGAATAGTTATTCTTCACCTCTCTAATTCTATAAAGTCAACCTTGTCAGTTTCTACATATGAGTGAGAACATGTGGTATTTCTCTTATTTTGTTTGGCTTTAAATGCGTTCTATTTTTAGGTTTTGAGGAAACTCCATAATATACCGATTTACATTAACACCAAAAATGCAAACAAATTCTCCGTACTCCACATCCTTGCCAGCTGGTGGTACTGTTTTTTTGTTGTTGTTTTTTTTTTTTCCTGTCTCTTTGATAATAGCCCTTATAACTGTGATTACATGTTATCTCTTTGAAATTTTGATGTGAAGGCCAGTAGATGGCATAGCGCTTATGTCACTGGACTCCCACATGGCTGACCATGGTTTGAATCTCGAACCCAGCGGGTTAAAAATCATACCGGGTGCATGGGCATGCATACCCAATAGCCCAGAAGGATAATGGAAGTCAAGAGATTGTGGCATAGCCATCCCCCTTTTGGGTGATTTCTTACTTTTCTTCTCACTTTGTTCTCTCTGGTGAGCACTCATGTCCTCTCTTAAAACACACAAAATAATCAAAAACAGGAAAACATTTTGATTTGTATTTCCATTGCAGTTAGTGATGTTGAGCATTTTTTCATGGATTTTTTTTTTGCATTTACATGTATTTTGGGGGTGTACTGTTTACTCAGATTAATTTTCAAATTTCTGATTAGGTATTTGTTCTGTTTGCTATTGAATTGTTTGAGTTTCTTGTATATTTTTGTTATTAATCTCTTTTCAGAGGAGCCAGCAGGTGATGTGATGGTTAAGGTGCTGGACTCCCACATTGTTGACCACAGTTTGCAAGCTGGACTTAGCTGTTTGCTTTCTCATTTTCTCTCTCTTTCTTTCTCTCTTTGTCTCTCTCTGATGACAATGAATTCCCTGTAGCAAATTAAAATAATAATGATTAATAAAATTTAATAAATAATCCCTTATGAAAAGATAGAAATTAGCTTAATCTCTGGTCAGATATACAGTTCGCAAAAATTTCTTCTTATTCTTTGGACTGTTTCTTTGTTCTGTTGTTTCCTCTGCTGTGCAGAAATGTTTAGTTTGATATAGTTCCATTTGATTATTATTTTTCTTTTATTGCCCATGGATTTTAATGTTTTATCCAAAACCTTTTTGCCTAGATCAATGTCATGAAGTGTTCCTGCTACACCTTCTATTGGTATTTTCCTAGTTTCACATTTTATATCTAACTATTTAATTTGGAGTTGAGTTTGTATATGAAGATAGATATCAGTTTAATTTCATTCTTCACCACATAGTTGTCTAGTTATCTCAGCACCAAATAGATGTTCTTAGTGCCGTTGTCAAAAATTATCTGACTATATATGCATGGATTTTGTTCTGGGTTCTCTGTTCTGCTTCATTGGTCTATGTGTCTGTTACCTTGCCAGTACCAAGCTTCTTTAGTTGATATAGCTTTAATTTTTTTTTCGCCCTACTTTTGTGAAGATTGTCATGATATTGTGATAGTGCACTCTGTAGATCATTTTCAGTAGCATGGATGTGATAAATATAATGATTTTTCTAGCCCATAAACATAATCATTTTTTTTGTGTCTCTTCAATTTATTTAATCAGTATTTTATTGTTTTTTATTAAATTTTTATAACTACTTCCTTGGTTGAACTTGTTCTTAGGTATTTTCTTCATAGCTATGATAAATGAAAAATTTAATATTTCTTTTTCAGCTATTTTGTTACGGTGTATAAAAATGTTACTGAATGTTGCTTGCTGTTTTTGACCCAAATACTTACTGAATTTATCAGTTCTATTAGTTATTTTGTGGAGTTTTAATTTATATATGACATACATATATATATATATATATATATATATATATATATATATATATATATATATATATTCTCCATCTTTTCTTCAAAGAGGGACAATTGACATGCTCCTTTCTTGTTTGGCTGTCCTATATTTTGTGTTCCTTACTTATTATTCTGGCTATGACTGTCAGTACTATGCTCAATAAAAGTAGTAAATGTAAGTGTGAGCATGTTTGTCTTGTTCCAGTTTTTAAAAACTTGATTTTATCTTTTTATCTTTTCTCTATTTAGTATGATGTCAGCTGTAGTTTGCCATTTATCACTCATATTGTGTTAAAGTACATTCCTTCTGTACCTAATGTTTTTAGTATCATTATCATAAAATGATGTCAAATTTTTTTACAGATATTTTTGCTATAAGGTTTGTGCACTCACAGAGAGACGAGAGAGAAAGTAAGAAATCACCTATTGGGGGATAATTATTTCACAATCCCTTCTCTTTCTTTCTCCTCTCTGTATTTTGGGCATGAGTTTTAAGCCACTGGTCCAGAACTCAAACTGAAGTAGACTATGTGAGAGTCCAGCAATGTAACCATTATGCTATCTGCTGGTTGCAAATGATGTTGAAATTTGTCACCTGTCAAATGCTTTTCGAAATGACCATATGATTTTCATCTTCTATTTTGTTGATACGGTGCACCACATTTGTGGATATGCATATGTTGAACTATTCTTGCATCCCTGGAATAAAACCCACTAGATCATGCTATATAATATTTTTGTGCTGTTAGAGTCAATGTTCTAGTATTTCTGTAAGGATTTTACATTTATATTTATCATTGGTATTGATCTGTAATTTTCATTTTTTGTTGTGTCTGTTTTGTTTTAATGCAGGCCTCATAGAATGAGTTTTGGAAGGTAACTTCCACTTCAATTTTTTTGAGTAGTTTGGGGATAATTGGTTTTAATTTTTGTTACAAAATTCAACAATGGTGCTCTTGGTATTGTTTTTATTCCTTGGGAAATGTTTAATTGATTTGATCTCATTATCTTTTAAAAGTTTTTTTATTCTTTTTAAAAAATTATTTATTTAATTTTATTTATTCATTCTTTTATTTTAATTTGACCAGAGAGAGATACACTCATGGTGGGGGGGGGTGAGAAAGCAAGCCACCAGGTCCAGTATTTGAACTGCAGTCAGCCATGTGGGAGTGTCCAGTACCTAAACCACCACGCTACCTGCTGGTCCCCAAAAATTTATTTATTCTTTGAGAGATAAAGGAGAAAGAGAAGAAACATTCTTGAGATAATCTCATGCTACAACCATCCCACAGCCTTTCCAGGTACCCAAGGTTATGAGAACACATTGGTGAGCCCAGTACACTCTCCTGTCCATTCACCTGTTCCCTGAGGCAGATGTCCCACTGTCTCATCTATGTCCCACAGTACATAATACTGTGTGGAGTTGAAGCAAAACCTGTAATAAGTGCTTACTTATTGTACAAATAATGTACAAAACTTGCTAATGGAGCAGAACTAAGCAGTCACATCTATATCAAGGATTGAATAACTGATAGTGACTTAGTGTATCATTCATCACAAAAACAGTTACCAGGAGTTTGTGAAAGACACCAAAACCATGGAAGACACTGCGGGTTTCAGTCCTGGTGAAAGACTAGTGATTAGCACTAGTGATTTTCATATCCTGAAATCCTGATCCAGTCAACACAACAGGCAGCCCAACTTCAGGAAGGGCACCAAATCAGGGCACATTTTAAATGTGTGGTTGGTAAAATATGGCTTCAGCCTTTTGTTTTTGTTTTTGTTTTTGTTTTTTGGAGAGGTTTTTGCTATAGGGCACATTCGCTCACCAGACAGAGAGAGACAGAGAGACAGAAAGTGAGAAATCACCTCCCGGGGGGATGGCCACACTGCAATCCCTTCTCCTCCATTCTCCTCTCGGGATCTTGGACACTCACGCACACACGCCCGGCGTGATTTTTAAGCCACCGAGTCCAGGACTCGGACCACGGTCGAATACGTGGGAGTCCAGCGACATAGCCATTATGCCAACTGCTGGTCCCAAGCTTCAGCTTCTTTAATACTTTTCTGAAGCTCCCTGCTTTGATAGAAAAACTGACATTTTATTTAATCTGTGGACTGAGAAATCTGAGTAAAAGGAAGCAATGATGGCATTTTTGAGACAGCAATTGACTCTGAGACTTCTTTCTTCTATTGAACTTTATTTCTTAGAGCAGTTTTAATCTTACAGAAAATTTGAGTAGAAAGTAGAGTCTCATATACCCTCTCTCCCCACACTTACCCTACACAATTTACTCTATAACATCTTGCATTAGTATGGCAAATTTGTTACAATTGATAAATTGATATTGGTATGTTATTATTAACTAAAGTCCATTGTTTGCATTAGTTTTGTTGTTGTACATTCCATTGTTTTTTGACAAAAGCATAATGTCATGTGCCTGCAATCACAGTACCTAAGAAACAATTTTTTGCTGCTTTAAACATCCTCTGAGCTCCCCAAATGATTTTTTTAATTAAAATTAGATGTAAAAAAAAAAATTCTGACATTAAGCTACTTGAGATTGTCTTTTTAGTAGCAAACAGGTTTTATTTTATTTATTTTTGTTTTCGGAGAGCTTTTTGCTATAGAGTGCATGGGCTCGCCAGAAAGACAGAGACAGTGAGACAAAAAGCAAGAAATCACTCCCCGGGGGGGGGGGGGGTGGCCCCACCGCAATACCTTCTCTTCCATTCTCCTCTCGGGATCTTTGATATGCATGCACATGTGCCTAGTGTGAGTTTAAGCCACTGGGTCTGGGACTTGAACCGTGGTTGGCTACATGGGAGTCCCGTGATACAGCCATTACACCAACTACTGGTCCCAATAGCAAATACTTTATAACCATTGTAAATTGGTCCAAGCTACCAGTTTCTTTATGAGTCTACTCCAAAAAACCTTAACTGATACTGATACCATTAGTTTCACATCTAAAAATTAGAGACCCTAGAAATAAACCCAAAAACATACAGCCTACTGATTTTTGACAAAGCATACCAGTCAATCCCATGGGAAAAGTAAAACATCTTTAGCAAATGGTACTGAAAATGCTGGGTATCTACTTGCAGAATGATGAATCTGAACCCTCACCTCTCACCATTGACATAACTAAATTCAAAGTGGATCAAAGATCTAAACATAAGACCTCAAACTATAAAACTACTGTTGGAAAACACTAGGAAAATTCTGGAAAACATTAGGTAGGCAAAAGACTTCTTACATAGGACCCCCCAAAACAATAATCCCAAAAAGATACAAGTGGGGTTATATCATATTAAGAAGTTTCTTCACAGCAAAAGGAACAGTAATTAGTGTGAATCAACAACCCTCAAATGGGAGAATATTTTTGTAAACTGTACTTCACATAAGGAACTGATAACCAGAATACAGAGAGAACTCAAGTGGCTTAACTGACAAAAAAATCTACCCAATTAAAAGATGAAAAAAATGAACTGAAAAACAACTCTTTAAGCTAGACATATAAACAACCAAACAACATAAGAAAAAAAAAATGTTTATCATTCTTCCTTATAAGGGAGATGCAGACCAAAACCACAATGAGATACCACCTAACCCCAGTCAGAATGGTGAAGATTAAAAAATAATAAGTGCTAATGGTGGGGCTGTGGTGAAAAAGAACTCTCCTACACTAATGGTGGGAATGTAAATTGGTCCAGCTACTCTGGAGAACAATATAGAGATTTCTCAAAGATTGAAGAATAGAACTATATGAGCTAGCAATCACATTCTTAAGTATTTACCCAAAGGACAGGAGAATGCTCAGTCATAGAATCGCTTGAATATTTATGTTAATTGTGGTATTATTCACAACTGCTAAAACATGGAACCAACCAAAATGTCCATGAACAGATGAATGGATTGAAAAATTGTGACACACATACTCTATGTAATACTACTGTCATAAAATAAATAAAAAATAGACCATGGCTTCAGATAGAAAGTGGAAAAATATGGAAGATTTACTGCTGAGTGAAGCAAGCCAGGCTATGAAAGAGAGATATTGTACATCTCCACTTAATATATACTGACTGCACTCTATGGCATAAACTGAAAGATTTAAGAATATAGAAACATGGAAAATGGTTATGGATACTGGAGAAAGAGTGAGATAATGGGCAGAGTCTGAGAAAAGACATTAAGGAGAAAAATAGAGAGGGAAGACATTTATGGGACACAGAGAGGAAGTATTATTGGTTGATGATAACATGTATAGTATCCTCAACTGGACTGTTGTTAAGTGTATTCATGTTGGAAAAATTTATTTTACAAGTTAAGTGATGTAGAATGATTGAATGTATAAATTATATTTTGATTTTTTAAATATATTTTTTATTTGTACAGTGAAATAAAAGTCTTACAGGAAAAGTAAGGTATTTATTACAGACTGAAATTGATCAAAAGAAAAATTACACAATTCATAAATTATCTTTCTTCATTGGATCTTTTCTATATTCTGCTGTTAAAAGAGAGAAGAAAATGGAGGATTAGATCTCCATAAGCACAGTCACATTCCTGCTCTGGAATCCCAGGACCCAAGATTCCTGAAAACTGTTCAAAAACAGATCCAAGATTTCACCAGAAAGTAGGACATTCAACTCCTTGAATGATGAAAAGTGATGATGACTACAGAAAGAAGCAATCCAATCTGGGGAACAGAGACACAACCTCAGAAGGGAATCTCAACTCTCAGAAAAGGAAGAGCCAGAGAACTCTTAAGGAGATCTAGTTGTGAAGCATAGGCGCTCAGGCTGGTCTAAGAAGGAGCCTGTGGTGTTGTGATGTAAAGGAAGGAAATAATCAAACTAATGGAGTAAGCTGGCCACAGTAGCTGTCATCAGAGAATGTAAAGCTGAAAACAGGAATGAATATTCATCCATTCAATGGCCATATATGCATTTAGAATTTATTGGGGGGTATAACAGTTCATAAGATACAACCTTGGTCTTAGAAAAATGACAAAACAGTGGAGAAAACAAAATTAGTTAGAATACAGAATGGCAAATGCAATCTCAGAGACGCCATGTACAGAAAAGCACGAAAAAGGTGTTCCTGGAGAAGACATGGGAGCTGGACCCACAGGCAGAGACTGAGCATGGTCACAGGTACTGCATTCCATCAGAAGAGGCCTGGAAATTAAGGTGAAATGCAGACAGGCTGTGGGAATAGTCAGCCATATGGGACTCTGCCATGTGACCCGGGAGGCAGAGGGAGAAGCAGAACCTGAATCTGGGGGTGTACACAAGAGCTGTTCTGTGACAGGGAGGAGCATGACTGATCCTGTGCCACATTATGAGGGAGCTTTAATTCCATCGTCCAGGAGAGCAGGCCCTTTACTTGATGTCTGAATCTGATTTTTGTTGCTACAAAAGAGAGTGATTACATTATAAAGAAAAATGATTTACTTAGTTAACAATTCTTCATACTGTGAAGTTCAAGATCGGGAAACTCTATCCATCAGATTCTTATGAGGCCTTACCATTGCATCAAAACAGGACAGAGAAGCAGAAGGTGAACCAAACTTGGGCTAAAGGGGGCAAAATGCAATGTATGGGGCTACTTTATAATGCCCTGTGATGGCAAGAACTAATCCATGCCCACAAGAGTGAGAACCAGGGACCAGTCTCGTATCTAGTTGGTGGTGGGTGAGTGTTGTTGAAACTTCCAATCAATTGAAGTCTTTGTCTTTTTCTTGGTGACAATACACCTAGTTCCACCCAACACAGGACAAATAGATCTTGAACAAATAATCCTTGATGTTTTTCCCTCGCATGCAATTTTCTAATCATGAGGACATGACTATCACTTGGAAGTAAAAGAAACTGCCAACAGACATACAGAGTTTGATCCCAACCCCAGCATTACCTCTGAGAGCAGGGGTTTCTAAATGCCCTCACTTCCTCATCTCTAAAACAGAATTTAAAAAACTTAATTTGGAAGATAATGAGATTCAGGTAAGTTGATGTGTGTGATGCAGATCCAGACACACTTGGGAATTATGACCTTCACACTCAGCCTAGGGATTGGGTGCAAAGTGGGCAATCGGTGAACGCTATTGAACAAATGGATAAGACCATGAGACTGGTTCTTTTCACCATACTCTGTTGACAAAAACTTCCCAAAGAACTACCTCTTTTGCTGCTCTTAGGCATTGTTTTAGAACGTCATAATCATATTAAAAATACCTATTTAATGACCATAGTAAGCTATATCGCCTCATCTAGGTACTATTTTATAGTATATTCATTCTACTCACAGGTTCATGTCTAAAGTCAAGCATTTGTTCACAGATATTTATATACCAGCTGAACTTGCTATTGAAAGTAGTTAGATCAATTAAGATATTTTGTTATATAATAAAACATGGGAGAAAAAAAGAAATAAAGAGCAACTGCAGATACTAGAGATAGAGTGAGAGGACAGTGTTATATGGAAGAGGATGAGAAATATTATATCATCTCTATATATATCTATGAAAAACAAGTTGAATGAAGCCGAGCTGAAGAAAGGAATCCCTTTCACCGTAGCTACAAGATGTATAAGATACCTAGGGATAAACCTAACTAAGAAAGTCAAAGAACTTTATAAAGAAAACTATGAAAATCTTTAAAAAGATATTGAAAGTGACATTAAAAAGTGGAAGGACATCCCATGCTCCTGGATTGGAAGAATTAACATCATCAAAATGAAAATTCTACCCAAATTTATCTACACTTTTAATGCAATTCCAATCAAAATACCAGAAAAATTCTTCACAGATTTAGAAAAGACAATCATAGAATTTGTCTGGAATCATAAAAGATGTCGTATTGCAAAAGCAATCCTGCACAAGAAGAATGGAATAGGAGGCATATCACTCCCTGATCCCAAGATATACTATAAAGCTGTGGTCATCAAAACAACATGGTATTGGCATAAAAACAGGCACGTAGACCAATGGAATAGAATAGAGACCCCAGAAATAACCCCCAAAGCTTACAGCCAGCTGATCTTTGACAAAGGATATCAGTCAATCCATTGGGAAAAGGAAAACCTCTTTAGTAAATGGTGCTGGAAGAACTGGGTATCCACCTGCAGAAAGGTGAAACTGAATCCCCATCTTTCACCATTAACAACAATCAACTCAAAATGGATCAAAGATCTGAACCTAAGATCCCAAACAATAAAACTACTGGTGGAAAATACTGGGGAAACTCTGGAAGACATTGGAGTAGGCAAAGACTTCTTAAATAAGACTCCCAAAGCACAGGCAATAATCCCTAAAATAGACAAGTGGGACTATATTAGACTAAGAAATTTCTGCACAGGAAAAGACACAGTATCCAGTGTGAACTGACAACCCTCAGAATGGGAAAATATTTTTGTTAAATATGCTTCAGACAAGGGACAGATAACCAGAATACACAGGGAACTCAAGTGCCTTATGTGAAAAAAAAATGATTAACCCAATTAAAAGATGGGAAAATGAGCTAAACAAAAATCTCTCTAAGGAAGACATATGAACAGCCAAAAAGCATATGAGGAAATGCTCAACATCCTTCATCATAAGGGAGATGCAGATAAAAACTACAATGAGATACCACCTAACCCCTGTCAGAATGGCAAAGATGAAGAATATAAAAAATGATAAGTGTTGGCGAGGATGTGGTGAAAAGGGAACCCTTCTACACTGTTGGTGGGAATGTAAACTAGTTCAACCACTGTGGAGAACAATATAGAGGTTCCTCAAAGATCTACAAATAGAACTACCATTTGACCCAGCAATCCCAGTTCTGGGCTTTTACCAAAAAGACAGGAGAACACCCAATCAGAAAAGTGCTTGCACATCAATATATATTGCAGCATTATTCACAATTGCCAAGACATGGAACCAACCTAAATGTCCACAAACAGATGAATGGATTGGAAAAGTGTGGTATATATATTCTATGGAATCCTACTCAGCCATAAAAAATAACAAGACCCTGAAATTTGATAGAAAGTGGTCAGATACGGAAGATATATTGCTGAGTGAAGTAAGCCAGGCTATGAAAGAAAGATATTGATCCCCACCGTTTCTCCTCCTTGGACCCCAGGTTAGTTGTCTGGGACTTTAAGGCGAACTCCCACCCCACCCCACCCGCAGCCTGGATCGCGCCGGCCAGCAGTTCTGGGCTCCAGGCAGACTCAGGCTGCAGGCCCAACCCTTCTGAATCTCCACGCATTCCCAACGTTTCTCCTCCTTGGACCCCAGGTTGGTTGTCTGGGACTTTAAGACGAACTCCCACCCCACCCCACCCGCAACCCGGATCACGCCGGCCAGCAGTTCCGGGCTCGAGTTGGACTCAGGCTGCAGGCCCGACCCTTCTGAATCTCCACGCATCCCCACCGTTTCTCCTCCTTGGACCCCAGGTTGGTTGTCTGGGACTTTAAGGCGAACTCCCACGCCAACCCACCCGCAACCTGGATAGCGCCGGCCAACAGTTCCCGGCTCCAGGCGGACTCAAGCTGCAGGACCGACCAACCTGGTCATGTCACTCATCTTCTGACCCTTTCCCACTAGCCTTTGGACTCTTTGAATTCTGTTTTTCTTTGCTTTAGGGTTGTTGCTTATTCAGTCAATTGAAGACTCTCCTCTCCTTAGATACAGTGAGGACTTTGGTCATCCAGGGTAGTGGCAACAGTTAATGGTAATTGTGAGCAACAGGTAGGCCAACCATAAGGGAAATCATCAATTTTCTAAGCCTGTACAACTTTTAACAATCTGTTAGGAAGAAACATATAGATTACCTGATGACTAGGAACAATCGCAGAGGCTTAAGAAATATGAGCAACCAATAAAAGGCCTCTCCCCCAAGGGAAATCATCAAGCCTACACCACCCACAGTCAATACAATGGACGTCCTGGACATGTCTGATAAGGAATTCAGATTATTTGTAGTGACCAAACTAACTGAGATGGAAGAGAAAAGAGACAAGGAGCTCCAGGAGATGAGGAAGTCCTTCAGTGTCTTGAAAGAAGAAATGGATACCTTAAACAAGAACCAGATGGATCTTTTAGGATTGAAGAATGTGATACAGGAAATCAAAACCTCCCTTGAAAGTATTAAAAGTAGGTTAGACCAGGCAGAAGATCGAATCTCCAATGTAGAAGACAAAACATCTGACCTAGAGAAAAGTATCGAGAAGATTGAGAAAACAACCATGAAAAATGAGGATAATATACGAGGAATACTGGATACTATCAAGCGTCCCAACATCTGGATAATGGGTATTCCAGAAGAGGAAGAAAATAATAAGGGCCTAGATAATTTATTCCACGAGATCCTGGAAGAAAACTTTCCAAACCTAGAAAGGCATTCAAGTATCCAGACCCAGAAATACATAGTAGGACCCCGGGTAAAATCAACCCAAGAAGATCTTCTCCAAGGCACATTATAGCCAGACTGGCAAAAACAACAGATAAAGACAAGATACTAAAGTTGGCAAGAGAGAAACGCCAGGTTACTTACAAAGGTCACCCCATCAGGCTAACATCGGATCTCTCGGCCGAAATAATGCAAGAAAGGAAAGAATGGGGAAGCATAGTAAAATGTTGAGTGAAAAACCATTTCAACCAAGAATACTATACCCAGCAAAATTATCTTTCATATGGGAAAAAAAGATAAAAATAATAAACAAAATTTGAAGGAATTTACCAACTCCAGACCAGCTCTTCAAGAGGTTCTGAAGGGAGTATTATACCAGGAAAGCTAAAAAATCAGAGACAGTTATATGAGAACAAAAAGCAATCAAGATAATGGCTCACTCAATGATAGGATCAGGTGCAGAAATATCAATAATTACATTGAATGTCAATGGATTAAATTCTCCAGTTAAGAGACATAGACTTGCTGAATGGATAAGAAAACAGAAACCCTCTATCTGTTGCCTACAACAAACTCACCTTATGGATAAAGACATACATAGACTAACAGTCAAGGGCTGAAAAAGATACTCCATGCAAATGGAAATCAAAAAAAGGCTGGAGTAGCGATATTGATCTCAGACAAAATAGATTTCAAGACAAAGACTGTAAGAAGAGACAAAGAAGGGCATTATATAATAGTAAATTGGGTAATCCAGCAAGAAGACATAACCCTTATAAATATCTATGCACCCAACTCAGGTGCACCTAAATATGTGAAGGAAAGACTGCTGGAGCTAAAAGGAGAGATAGGGAGAAATACTATAATTGTTGGAGATCTCAACACCCCATTATCTCCTATAGATAGATCTTCTAGACAGAAAATAAATAGAGAGATACAGGACTTAAATGATACTATAAATGGAATGGGCTTGACATATATCTATAGAACTTTCCACCCTACGTCCACAACATATACATTTTTCTCACCCCGACATGGAACCTTTTCAAAGATAGATCATATATTAGGACACAAATCAAGCCTTTATAGATTCAAAGGCATAGAAACTGTACCCAGCATCTTCTCTGACCATGATGGAATTAAACTTAAGATTAATTTCAAGACATAATCCCGAAGATACACGAACACATGGAGACTGAACAACCTACTTCTGAATGACTTCTTCACTACTGAAGAAATTAAGGCTGAAATAAAAAAAATTATGGAAACTAATGATAATGAGTACACAAGTGTCCAGAATCTATGGGACACAGCAAAAGCAGTCATAAAAGGGAAATTCATAGCAATTAGTGCACGTAAGAAAAGGATAGAAAGATGGCAAGTGGATAACTTATTATCATGCTTCAGAGAATTGGAAAAACAACAACAAACAAACCCCCAAAATGCCAGGCAAAAAGAAATAATAAAGGTTCGAGCAGAAATAAATGAAATAAAAAATAAACGAACCATACAGAAAATAAATGAAAGCAAAAGCTGGATCTTTGAAAAGATTAACAAGATCGACACACCATTGGCTAGACTGATCAAGAAGAAGAAAGAAAGAAACCAGATTAATCAAATATGTGATGAAACAGGCAATATTACCACAGACATAGCAGAAATACTAAATATCATTAGAGGATACTATGAGCAGCTTTACGCCAACAAACAAGATAACCTGGAGGAGATGGACAAATTCCTGGATACATATAATCTACCAAGATTGGATCAGGAAGACATAGAGAACCTGAATAGACCCATAACAAGCCAGGAGATTGAATCAGTAATAAATAACCTCCCAACAAAGAAAATCCCAGGCCCAGATGGCTTTACTTGTGAATTCTACAAAACTTTTAAGGAAGAGTTAACCCCTATCCTACTAAATTTTTTTCTAAAGATTCAAAAGGAAGGAAACCTTCCAAATTCATTTTATGAAGCCTCCATCATCCTCATCCCCAAAACAGATAAAAATATGACAAAAAAAGGAAAACTACACACAAATATCATTGATGAATATAGACGTGAAAATTCTCAACAAGATACTCGCAAATCGTATCCAACAACATATAACAAAGATCATTCATCACGATCAGGTAGGCTTTATACCAGGGATGCAAGGTTGGTTTAATATACGCAAGTCCATAAATGTAATACACTACATTAACAGAAAGAAAGATAAAAACCATATGATCATCTCAATTGATGCGGAGAAAGCATTTGATAAAATACAACATTCTTTTATGATTAAGACTCTCAGTAAGATTGGTATAGAAGGGTCATTTCTGAACACAATAAAAGCAATCTATGAAAAACCTACAGCTAACATTATACTGAATGGGGCAAAGCTGAAAGCTTTTCCTCTGAAAACAGGTACTAGGCAAGGCTGCCCACTTTCTCCACTGCTCTTTAATATAGTACTGGAAGTCTTAGCTATTGCAATCAGAGAAGAGAATAATATTAAAGGCATTCAAATAGGCAAAGAAGAATTGAAAATATCTTTATTTGCAGATGACATGATGGTATACTTAGAAGTCCCAAAGGTATCCATGAAATAACTGCTTGAAGTAATAAATGAATACAGTAAGGTGGCAGGATACAAAATCAATATCCAAAAATCTATAGCATTTCTATTTATGACAATAAGTTGAACGAAGCAGAGCTGAAGAAAGGAATCCCTTTCACTGTAGCCACAAAGTGTATAAGATACCTAGGGATAAACCTAACTAATAAAGTCAAAGATCTTTATAAAGAAAACTATGAAAATCTTAAAAGAGACATTGAAATTGACATAAAAATGTAGAAGGACATCCCATGCTCCTGGATTGGAAGAATTAACATAATCAAAATGGCAATTCTACCCAAATTAATCTACATGTTTAATGCAATTCCAATCAAAATACCAGAGATATTCTTCAGAGATCTAGAAAAGGCAATCATAGAATTTGTCTGGAACCATAAAAGACCTCGTATTGCAAAAGCAATCCTGTGCAAGAAGAATGGAGTAGGAGGCATATCACTCCCTGATCCCAAGATATACTACAAAGCTGTGGTCATCAAAACAGCATGGTATTGGCATAAAAACAGACAAGTGGACCAATGGAAGAGAATAGAGACCCCAGAAATAACCCCCAAAGCTTACAACCAACTGATCTTTGACAAAGGATATCAGTCAATCCACTGGGAAAAGGAAAACATCTTTAGTAAATGATGCCGGAAAAACTGGGTATCCACCTGCAGAAAGATGAAACTGAACCTCCATCTTTCACCAATAACAACAGTCAACTCAAAATGGATCAAAGATCTGAACCTAAGACCTCAAACAATAAAACTACTGGTGGAAAATGCTGGGGAAACTCTGGGAGACATTGGAGTAGGCAAAGACTTCTTAAATAAGACTCCCAAAGCACAGGCAATAATCCCTAAAATAGACAAGTGGGACTATATTAGACTAAGAAGTTTCTGCACAGCAAAGGACACAGTAACAAGTGTGAACCAACAACCCTCAGAATGGGAAAATATTTTTGTTAAATATGCCTCAGACAAGGGACTGATATCCAGAATACATAGGGAACTCAAGTGCCTTATGCGAAAAAAAAAAAATGATGAACCCAATTAAAAGATGGGAAAATGAGCTGAACAAAAGTCTCTCTAAGGAAGACATTCGAACAGCCAAAAAGCGTATGAGAAAATGCTCAACATCCTTCATCATAAGGGAGATGCAGATAAAAACTACAATGAGATACCACCTAACCCCTGTCAGAATGGCAAAGATTAAGAATATCCACCTAACCCCTGTCAGAATGGCAAAGATTAAGAATATCAAAAGTGATAAGTGTTGGCGGGGATGTGGTGAATAGGGAACCCTCCTACACTGTTGGTGGGAATGTAAACTAGTTCAACCACTGTGGAGAACAATATAGAGGTTCCTCAAAGATCTACAAATAGAACTACCATTTGATTCAGCAATCCCACTTCTGGGTATTTACCCAAAAGACAGGAGAACGCTCAGTCAGAAAAGTGCTTGCACATCAATGTTTATTGCAGCATTATTCACAATTGCCAAGACATGGAACCAACCTAAATGTCCACAAACTGATGAATGGATTGGAAAAGTGTGGTATATATACTCTATGGAATACTACTCAGCCATAAAAAATAACAAGACCCTGGAATTTGATAGAAAGTGGTCAGATACGGAGGATATATTGCTGAGTGAAGTAAGCCAGGCTATGAAAGAAAGATATTGTATGTATCCACTCAACATATGCCGACTATCAGCACTCTATAATAGAGAGCAAAAAATTGGAGGACATAAAAGCAGTGAAGGTACTTAACGAGAATAGGACAGTGTGGAATGGGGGAAGTGAAGTGAAGAGAATAGAGAAAGATAACAAGTGAACAATAGAGAGGCAGGACATTAGTGAGAAACAGATATGGCTTATTAACTGTTGATGTTGACATGTATAGTATTCTCAACTGGATTTGTCTGAGAAGTATTTCATGATGGGCAAAGTATTTGTACAAGCAAAATGAGAAATAGCAGTTGACTGTTTTAAAAAAATAATTAGAATAATAATAATAATGATTGGGGAAAACATAGAAAAGATATTGAATGTTAAATTGGGGAGATTAATGTCTATGTACTGACTGACATGCATGGCATTCCCTTTTGAAAAAGCAATGTAATACACTGTAAAGTTATATGTAATTCAATGTAATATAAAGAAGAATATAATGATAATAAAAAATAAAAAAAGAGCATTAAAAGAAAAAAAAAAGAAACAAAAAAAAGAAAGATATTGTATGTATCCGCTCAATATATACCTACTACACACACTCTATAGTAGAGAGCAAAACATTGGAGGACATAAAAGCAGTGAAAGTACTTAACGAGAATAGGACAGTGTGGAATGGGGGGATGAGGAGAAGAGGATAGAGAAAGATAGCAAGAGAACAATAGAGAGGCAAGACGGTAGTGAGAAACATAGAAAAGATATTGAATGATGAAGTGGGGAGATTAATGTCTCTGTATTGACTTACATGCATGGTATTCCCTTTTAAAAAAGCAATGTAATACACTATAAAATTATATCTAATCCAATGTAATATAAAGAAGATTATGATGATAATAAAAAAAAAATCAGCAGCCCCCTGATCATGATCCAGCCAGACCCAAGCCCTGGGGCAGACGCCAACAGGAGACAACGATGTCCACAAACTATTTAGGTTCAGCAAATTAAGTAGAAGGTGATTCCCTCAATTACAAAAGGGAGTTTAGGAAGCTAGTTGATTTTTAGGAACTCTCAGGATATACATGGCAACTAAATTCAATAGGCAGTTGATATTAAGGCCAAGATCTCAGGACAGTGTGGAAATACCTACATGTCAATGATAGTTAATGTCAGGCAAGACAAAGAGCTAACAGAATAATCTAAACACTTCAAAAATGATTGGGTTATGGAGATAATGCATATGGTCACCAGCATTTAAATTACAGATTTAAAAAGGGGAAGAGGGCCTAGCACATGGCCTATGGCTTAAGGGAGCTGGATCTCACATGATCAAGCATGTGGTTTGATACTTAGACCTGGTGTCTCGAAAAACGTGTTGGGCTCACGTGTTTACATACTGAATATCCTGAAAAGAAGAAGAAATGGAAAAGACTGCAGCATGAACATGTCCCATGAAGGGTACTTTCTCCCCTTACCTCTCTTTCTCTCTCTGTGTCTCTCTCCATCAAGTGCCTGTGAGCTCTGGCAATTTTTTTAAAAGAAGTCAGATTGTACATCACAGATTCAAAGAATTATAATCTTGGCAAAAATCAGAACAGTGGATAGGAAGAAAGGATATAGAGGCAGCATCCAATAGGTTAGAACTGTGTGTAGAGGCTTAGCCAGGGAGGAAGAATGGAGGGTAAGTAGTTGTGAGATGGGTGGGACTAGGCAAGAAGAAAGAGCTTTCTTATTTTGTTGTTTGCTTGTTTGTTTGATCTTAAAGTGGAAAAACTTGATTACATCAGCGGCAACAGACACAAATGTCAGGGGGAAAAGATTGAAGGCATACAAGATTGAAGAGACAATTGAGATACTTGGAGAGTAAGCAAAAGAAGGTGAACAGACAGGATGGAAACTGAATAGAGTATTATGAAGGTTTGCAGATGTACGAACCACAGTTCTAAGACATTCATTCAAAGTAGTTTCAATTTGCAAATACACATGTTTTGAACAGTGTTTCCTATGTCTAGGCAGTTACTCAAAGCCAACATGCATTTTTGCTCTGTGTTGGTGATTTGTGACTTTCTATCTCCAGGAGGAAAAACTCTTCTCATAAACTCTAAATACAGAAATAAAAAAATATAGGCTCTGTGAGTCACATCAAGATCTAAGACATTTGGACCAGCAGTTAGCATAATGGCTATGTCGCTGTACTCCCACATAGTCGACTGCGGTTCACGTCCCAGACACGGTGGCTTAAAACTTACGCCAGGCGCGTGTGTGTGCATGCCCAAGATCCCAAGAGGAGAATGGAGGAGAAGGGATTGCGGCGTGGCCATCCCCCCAGGGGGGTGATTTCTCGCTTTCTGTCTCTCTGTTTCTCTCTCTCTGTCTGGTGAGCACATGCGCCCTATAGCAAAAACCTCTCCAAAAAAAAAAAAAAAAAAAAGACCTAAGACATCATGATATATCATGATAAATTAATGAAAAAATTTGTGATCAACGTTACTATACTGCCCATAGACTACCTGAGGATGCAGAAACTTTATTCTCTTTATCATATGCTCCTCCCTCTCCTATGTTGTGTTACAACTGAACCCAGACCTGATTTTTCCCCTCTCCATATTACTGTATATCACTGTCTCAGCCACTAGTGTAAGCCCGTCAGGGAAGGGACTGTCACATTTACCTTTCAGTCCTCCATGTCATATGCTCAGTGCTTGTCACACATTGTTAGATTAAGTTAAGTTGTCATGTTCAAAGAGGTCTCTGAGATGGCTGCACCTTTGAATTGACAATACTCTCAAGGCCTAAATGTTTTTAGAATTTGGCTTAGAAACATTTTATGAGACATATAAAAGTACTAATTACATTCATTTATAGTCATATGGTATATTTTTTCACAATGGCAGTCATACAGTAAGATAGCCTCCAAGGTGACCTGCTGGTCTTCACATATTTAGGTAGTTCTTGCCCACTGTCATTGGGCTAATGTTCGTCTGTGTGATTAATAAAATAAATAGAAGCAATAATATTCACTTTCAGGATTAGATTGGAAAAGTCTGTCCTTTCTCTTTTGGATATTTTCTTTCTATCTCTCAGAACATTGTCTCTGGGAGAATTGACTCTAATGTATTGAGTGTAAAGAGGGGATCATGAGAGTTTTGACTAATCAGTAAATACTCAAGAATGCAGTTGGAATAAAAAGATCAATGCTGATTTCCTGAGCCACTTATTCAAAGAAAATATACAAATAGCCAAGCATTAGTCATTAGAAAAATGGTAACTGAAACTATAAAAAGTAGCACTTCACATTCACGAAAATGGCTAAAATAAAATGAAAAAACAGCCCACAATAGTATTGGTAAAAATGTGCAGAAACTGAAACTCTCATAATTACAAGTGAGAATGTAAAATGTTGCAGCTGCTATAGAAAACAGTTTGACAATTTCTCAAAAATATAAACATAAAGTTGCTACATGGTCAAGATTTTAATCCCCAAGAGAATTAAAAACATACATCCACACAAAAACTTGCACATCAACGTTCCTACTGTCATTACTCAGAATAGCGCAAAGAAGTAAAAACAACTCAATTGTTAATCAACTAATAAATGGACAAATTAAATGTGGCATATCATACAATGGAACATTATTTGACAATGAAAAGGAATAACATACTGATATATGCTACACAAGTACAAGCATCCAAGAACACATTTTATCATATCACTTATATGAAATGCCCAAAAGAGACAAATACATAGACAGAAAACACACTAATGGTTTCCAAGGGTGGAGAGAAATGGAATTAGACGATGACTCTTGACACAGTTTAATTTTTAAAATTTAATTTAATTTTTCTTTCATACATTCAATCACATTATTTACCTTATGAAGCGAATATTCCAATTTGTGAACATTACTCCCTTGTCTAGTTGATAAAACTATAAAACTATCTTCAACAGATAGTACCACATCTCTTTGTCCCTTTAATGCTTTGCCTCTCTATTTTCCTTCTAAATGTCCTTCCTCAGACTCTTCTCTTACACACACACTATATCAGGTATTCACATCCATTTACTGTGTTTCTATATCCTTTAGTCAATCAGTTTCTGTCATAGATCGTAGACACTTGGTATATATTAAGTGGGGACATACAATGTCTCTCCTTCATAGCCTGGCTTGCTTCACTCAGCAGTAAATCTTCCATATTCTTTCACTTTCTGTCCAAAGTCATGGTCTTGTTTTTATTTATTTTATTTTTTAAATTTTTTTATGGCTAAATAGTATCCCATAGAGTATATGTGCCACAGTTTTTCAATCCATTCATCTCTTCGTGGGCATTTGGATTGGTTCCATGTCTTAGCAATTGTGAATTGTGCCACAATAAATATCGAAGTGTAAGCACTTTTACGATTAAGAATTCTTCTGTCCTTTGGGTAGATACCAAGGAGTGGGGATTGCTGAATTATATGATAGTTCTTTGTGTAGATTTTTGAGGAATCTCCTAATTCTTCTCCACAGTAGCTGGATTAATTTACACTCCCACCAGCCATGTAAGAGAGTTCCCCTTTCATTACAACCCACCAGGACTTGTCTTTTATTTATTTATTTATTTTTATTTTTTTAACTTAGTCATGCTGACTGGGGTTAGGTGGTATCTTTGTTTTGATCTACATTTCCCTTACAATGAACGATGTTGAGCATTTTCTCATATGCGTTTTGGCTATTCGTATGTCATCCTTAGAGAGTGTTTTTTTCAACTCATTCTCCAATCTTTTAATAGGGTTGTTCATCCTTTTTGTTGGAACAGCTGCTTTAGTTCCTTGTGTATGATGATTATCAGTCCCTTATCTGAAGCATAGTTTACAAAAATATTTTCCCATTCTGAGGGCTGTGGATACACTCAATTATTGTGTCTTTTGCCATGCAGAAACTTCTTAGTCTGATGTAATCCCACTTGTCTATATTGGAGATTATCCACTGTTCCTTGGTAGTCTTATTTAAGAAGTATTTGCCTACCCCAATGTCTCCCAGAGTTTCTCCAGTCTTTTCCAGGAACAGTTTTATAGTTTGAGGACTTAGGTTTGGATATTTGATCCACCTTGACTTTATTTTTGTGAAAGGTGAGAGATAGGGATTCAGATTTATCTTTCTGCATGTGGAAATCCAGTTTTTTGTTTGTTTGTTTGTTTTTTTCCCCCAGCACCACTTGCTGAAGGGGTTTTCCTTTTTCCAGTGGATTGACTGGTACCCCTTATCAAAACTCAGTTGACTGTATGTTTGGAGATCTATTTCTGGGGACTCTATTCTGTTCCATTGGTCCATGTGTCGGTTTCTCTGCTAGTACCATGCTGTTTTGATTACCACAGCCTTGTAGTATATTTTTGGATCAGGGAGTGAGATGCCACCCACTCCACTCTTCTTGTGCAGGATTGTTTTGGCAATACAGGGTCTTTTATGATTCCAGACAAATTTTATGATTGGTTTTTCTAGATCTGTGAGGAATGTATCTGCTACATTGATTGATATTGCATTAAATATGTAGATTAATTTGGGTAAGATTGCTATTTTGATTATAATAATTCTTCCAATCCAGGAACATGGGATGTCTTTATAATTTTTTGTGTTATTTTCAATTTCTTTTTTCAGTTTATACAAGTTTTCCTTGTGGAGGTATTTAACTTCTTTGGTAAGATTTGTTCCTAAGTATCTTAAGCTTTTTGTGGCTATGGTAAATGGCATTACTTTTTAAAGTTCAATCTCAGTCTGCCTATTGTTCGTATATAGAAATGGTATAGATTTCTGCATGTTAATTTTGTATCCTGAAACTTTAGATTACTTCCAGAAAATTTTTCATAGATACCATTGGGTCTTCTATGTGTACCATCATATCATCTGCAAATAGAGTTTCACATCTTCTTTTCCTATTTAAATGCTTTTTATTTTATTCTGTTTTCTTATTGCATTGGTGAGGACTTCCAGTAGTATATTGAAAAAGAGTGGAGAAAGTGGACATCCTTATCTTATACCCATTTTTAGTGGAAAAGCTTTCATCTTTTCCCCATTCTGGATGATGCTTGCTCTGGATTTTATTGCTTTTATCGTGTTGAGAAATGACTCTTCTATGCCGATTTTGCTGAGAGTCTTGATCATGAAAGATGTTGTTTCTTATCAAATGCTTATTCTGCATTAATTGATGAGACCATATGGCTTTTATATTTCTTTCTGTTAATATGGTTTATTACATTTATGGTTTTGCATATGTTCAACCAAACTTGTATTCCTGGAATAAAGCCTACCTGATCGTAAAGTATAATTTTTTTTTAGAAGTGTTTGGATACAATTTGCTAGTATCCTGTTGAGAATACTTGCATCTATATTCATCAGAGATATTGGTCTATAGTTTTCCTTCCTTGTCCTGTCCTTATCTGGTTTAAGGATAAGGTTGATGGTGGCCTCATAGAATGAATTAGGGAGAGTTTCACCCTTTTGGATCTTTAGAAATAACTTGAGCAATATGAGGATTAACTCATCTTTGAAGGTTTTGTAGAATTCATAGATGAAGCCATCGGGACCAGGTCTTTTCTTTGTTGAGAGGTTGTTCATTACCGATTTGATCTCCTGACTTGTTATGGGTATATTCAGACTTTCTACATCTTCCTGGCTCAATCTTGGTAGATTATATGTATCCAGGAATTTGTCCATCTCATCCAGGTTTTCTAATTTCTTGTCATATAGTTTTTCATAGTATCCTCTAATAATGTTATGTATTTCTACTACATCTGTAGTTATATTGCCTGCTTCATTGCAAATTTGATTTACATGTTTCCTTTCTCTCTCCTTCTTAATAAGTCTCACTAGAGGTGTATAGATTTTGTTTGTCTTTTCAAAGAACCAGCTTTTATTTTCATTTATTTTCTGTATAGTTCATTCATGTTCTATTTCATTTATTACATGACCCATTTGCCTTCTTTCCATCTTCTTTTTATGTACATTAATTGCTATGAACTTCCCTCTTATGACTACTTTAGCAGTGTCACAAAGATTATGGAAACTCGTGTCCTAATTGTGATTGATTTCCATGAATTTTTTGATCTCAGTCTTCTTCAATAGTTGGGAAGTCATCCAGAAGTAGGTAATTTAGTTTCCATGTATTTGTGTATTTTTGAGAGCTTCTCTTGAAATTAAAATCAAATCTAATTCTATCATGGTCAGAGAAGATGCTGGATATAGTTTCTGTGTCTTTGAATCTGTAGAGGCTTGCCTTGTATCCTATCATGTGGTCAATCTTCAAAAAAGTTTCATATGGGGGTGAGAAAAAAGTATATCTTGTGGTTTTTGGATGAAAAATTCTACAGATGTCTGTTAAGTCCATTTGATTTATGGTATCATTTAGCTACTTTATCTCTTTATCTATTTTTTGTCTAGATGATCTATCTAGAGGGGATAGTGGAGTGGTGAGGTCTCCAACAATTAGTGTGTTGTAGTCTATCTCTTATTTTAGATTTAATAGTCTTTTCTTCATGTAGTTGGGTGCTCTTGTGTTAGGTGTGCATGGATATTTATAAGCATTATATCTTCTTGATTGACCCTTTTACTACAATATAGTGTCCTTCTTTGTCTCTTTGAACAGATTTTGTTTTAAAGCCTGTTTTGTAAGAAATTAGAATTGTGACTCCAGCTCTTTTTTGGTTCTCATTTGCACCTAAAACTTTTTCCAACCCTTCACTGTTAGTCTATGTATGTCTTTATCCATGAGGTGTGTTTCCTTTAGGCAACAGAGGGTTTCATTTTTTTTACACATTCAGCCAGTCTGTGTCTCTTGATAGGAGAATTTAATCCATTCACATTCAATGTTATTATCGATATTTCTGGACTTGTCCTGATATTTCAGTTGGCCTTTGTTTTGCTTGCCTTTTATTTCTTTATTTCTGGCTATTCATTCTTTAGTTTTCCTGGAACAGTTCTCTCTTCAGGGTTTCTTGAAGAGCTGGTCTGGTGTCAAATTCTTTCAGGTTTTGTTTGTCTGAAAAAAAATTAATAATTTTTCCCCATATGAAGGATAATCTTGCAGGATATAGTAATCTCGGCTGAAATTGTTTCTCTCTTAAACATTTCAAAACATCTTCCCATTCTTTTCTTGTTTGCATTGTTTCCATTGAAAGGTCCAGTGTTAGCTTGATGAGATGACCTTTGTAAGTCACTTGTTGTTTCTCTCTTGACAGTTTTAGTATCATATCTTTATCTGTGATCTTGGAGAGTCTGGCTAAGATGTGCCTTGGGGGAGATCTTTTTGGGTTGATTCTATTTGGAGTCCTTTGTATTTCTTGGGTCTGGATGCTTGAGTGCCTCTATAGACTTGGGAAATTTTCTTCCAGGATTTCATGGAATAGATTTCCCATGCCCTGATTAGTTTCTTCACCTTCTGGATGCCAATTATTCAGATATTTGAGTCTCTAATGGAATCTAGTATTTCTCATATATTATCCTTGTGGTTTTTTTGGTTATTTTATCTATATTTTGGTGTTTTTTTCTATGTCAGAGGTTTTATCTTCTACATTGGAGATTCGATCTTCAGCATGGTTTAATAAACTTTTAATACTTTGAAGGGAGTTTTTTATTTCCTGTATAACAGACATCATCTTTAATAGTTCCATCTGATTCTTTCTTAGATTGTCCATTTCTTTTTTCATATCATGGAAGGACTTCCTGACCTTACGTAGTTCATTGTCTCTTTTCTGTTCCAACTCGTAGAATTTTTTCACTATGAATGTTCTAAATTCTTTCTCTGACATTTTGGTAACATCCTCAAATTTTAGAAGAGTTGTAGGGGATTTACTCTGTTTCTTTGATGGATACATATTTCCTGGTTTATTCTGACCTGAGGCTCTTCTACTTCTAGCCATTAGAAGATGCATTTATTTATGAATACCTCTTAGGAAAACATTTCTTCGACTAGGAGCAAGTGTGTTTCCTTTTGTTATGAATTGATGTGTGTGGAAGTATCTATTCTGTTGTTTTTAGCAATGTGGTCTCAAGAGGTGTACTCTATTCAGGTGTCTGAAGAGCAGTATCTCCTCATTCACAGGTGGTTCAGGACAGGGGAGGATTCCAGAGAACCTTACAATACTAGGGAATTTCAGAACTGTGATTCTAGACCTGTGTATATTTCACCAGGGTCCTAGAGATGGAACTGGAGCTCTCCTGCAGAGCAAGGGCCAGTCTGTCTAGGGGGTTTGGGTTCTGGTCTTGGGAGCCTGGAAGTGGGGCAGAGGCATTGGTGCCCCTACCTCAATGTACCTTGCTGGCCAGGAGCTTTGAGATGAAACTGGAGCTCTCCTGCAGAGCTAGGGCCAGTATGTCTAAGGGGTTGCGTCCTGATCTTGAGAGCCTAGAAGTGGGGCAGGGGGCAGTCGTGCCCCTGCCTCAATGCCCCTTGCTGGCCAGGGGCCTAGAGATGGAACTCGCTGATGCAGTTTCTTTTCAGGACAATAAAATCTTAGTTCCCATCAGCATTATCTACCATCTCTCACTCCATCTCCAGGGGCTCCATATTTATTCTTACCTAGTTCCAATCAGTCTTCATCTGATTCTGTTGCCCAACTTCTGTTCACTCTCCTTATGTTGCTTTGAACATAAGTTTCTCCAGAAAGCTCTCACTGCCCCTACATGAGACTCATTTCTTGCCGGGAGCCGTGCCCCAGCCGGAGTGGGTGCACAGGGAGGCGACGCGGGTGAACAGGAATCAGACTGAGACCTCACGCTCCTTTAGCATGTTCTCAGCCAACTGCAGCCAGAGTAAACTCCAGACTGCAGCCCTGATGGCCAGAAGTCATGCGTATTTATTATAGAAAGAGTTTTTACACTAGTGGGATGAGTGAGGGGAAGTGAAATATTTTTCTCTAAAAGGTAAGGCATTCAAAGTATAGGAACAATAATCATAAAACATGACATCTGTTTTGTTTAGACATAAACAGTCGTAATTTTTAGAACAAGGAAGTCCATTTTTCGGGGTATTCTCTTCTTTGATCTTGATTATCAGGGAGGGTCTTTGGATGAGAGGGCTCCCAGGAATCTTGACCACTTCAGTCAGACCGGCTTGATCACTTTAGTCCCAGATTGGCCTCAGGTCAGCTTTTTGAGAACTTTAGCTTCCGGCTAGGGTGGTAGCAATTACAGGAGCCTAGAAATAAATCCTGTCTGGTTTAGTAAAGACAAGGTTAGTATATACTAAAGTGAAATACTTATGTTATCTCTGGGGTAGTCTATAGCTAAGAGGGTGAGTCTACATAGGAAAGGAATGTGGTCTTGTGAGCACCTGAAGGTTGCTGTGTACTTGGGACCCTCTACATGCTGCTAATGACTGTGGCTTGGGGAATGGCAATCTTCCCTTGTCCTGAGAGTAAGGGTGGCTTATGGTCTTTGGGGTAACAGCACCTCATGGATGAGTCCCTGAGTCCCTCCCGGCTACTGAGGTTGTTTTGCCCATTAGTAGCTTTAACTCAGACCTTTCTAATGCTTATCTATGTAATCCCTAGTAGGAGAAGTGAATGTAGCATTCTCTATTGACATTTTCTAGGAAGGTGGGGTGAGTCTAATGGGAGTAACTTCTGTTTGCAGTCGCTGCCCTACACAGCTGCTGCCTTAGTGGATCCGCATTCTTTCAGGATTATTGTAAAAATTATAGTAAGGCTGGGGGTGCCTTTATGGGGTACTGGGGTATGGCAATAAGGCCCATGGCAGAGAAATTGAGTGCAGGCCAGTACAGCGACACAATTCGTGAGGTCCAGAACTTGTAAAACTGTTGACCTTGCAAACAGTTCTCCTCAGCCGAGTCCTTGCTCTAGGCACGAGGGGCAGTTCTTTCATACTCAGCCTGTGTTAACTGCATGGTCCCAGCAATGTCTTATGCCATATGGTCCTGAATGCATGCCTGGCCATTAGGAAATTCCTGTTTAAAGAGCACCCGACCACCGGGTTCATCTATAAAGCCTGTAAGTGCCAGGATTATGCTCATCCTGCTCCCCACTGTCTTTTTGCTTATATAAACCACAAAAATAATACGAATCAAGGGACCAGCAGTTAGCGTAATGGCTATGTTGCTGAACTCCCATGTGGCTGACCATGGTTCGAGTCCTGGACCTGGTGGTTTAAACTCACATCAGGCACGTGTGTGTGCATGCCCAAGATCCCAAAAGGAGAATGGGTGAGAAAGGATTGGGTCATGGCCATCCCCCCTTGGGGGTGATTTCTTGCTTTTTATCTCTCTGTCTCTTTCTGTCTTTCTGGCGAGCACATGCACCCTGTAGAAAAATTAACAAAAAAACCCTAAAAAAAACTCCAAAAAAATAATAATGACCAAGTACATGTGACTTGGTATTCTTAGTGCTGGTGTTAACTGGACCACAAGTGTGTGAGTGTGTTACTGCAGAACATATCTGACTTCCTAACTATTTTAACACAGTCTAGGAAAGAAGACACTTGATCCTTGGCTCTAGCACCAAGAAAAGAAGATCCTTAAATATCTTTCACAGCCACATCCACTTGATTATTTCAAAACTTTCAAGGTGGCTTTTGTTAGTGGCATGCAACAGATGCATAATTCATGGACCATGAAGCTTAAATAGCCTAATTTAGACTGTAGAGCTGGAAAGTAGTTAACAACAGTTACCACTGGTCCAACAAAAATGCCCTTTTTTCACTAAACCACAGTATCAGGGAAATACATACTTAACTCAATAATTTTAAAGATTTGTCAACTGTTACTTTAATATCATGTCCCAAATCTAAAGAGAGACAGAATGGAAATGGGGGGAAAGACTTGAGCAAGTAAGTGCTTTGGACAACAAGCTCGTAGATGTAAAGGGAGATTCTAGCTGTGCCAGCAGTTATGTTTACCTTGCCTGTGTGATAATTAGCTATACCATCAAACTACTGTGCTACACATAGCCCCCAGGAGATACTCTGAGTGAAGCAGAACCCCTTGTCATACCTCAAGGTGAGGAAAAATTGGGTGATACTCTAGGAATTAAGTGGCAGTCAATATTCACATACTTCACTCTCTTTTCAGACACCTTCACACGGCTCACACAGTGGGCTCTATCCTGGAAAAGGCAAAAGAATGAAATACATGTAATTACTTGCACAAAGGATTAGCCTCTACCCTATAAATCAGGCAATCATGTATGGCTTGGCAAAATGATGCAGGAAAAAGGAATATACACACAGAGGCATTTTGCTATCTCTAAAGGGATCCTAGAATCAATCACCAACAGGAACAAGTGAAGGACAACAGTAATGCTGCATGCCAGAAACACAGTCATAACTTCCATTCATTTATTTTATTTTTAAATTTAATATATTTTATATTAATATCTTTTCTATATTCAATCACTATACATCACTTATCTTGTAAAGTGAATTTTCCAGCACGTATACATTTCACACCAGTCCAGTTGGAGATACTGTAAATCATAGAATTGGAAATGTGTCTGTTATTTTTCTTTGTCAATGGCCTATTTATACTCACTTTGCTCAATACAAATTCAGCCCCATTTTAAAGAGTATGAAATGGAAGCACCAGAGGTTAAATAATTTGCCAGGATCACAGGTTGCCCAGCTCAAGGCCTCAACCGCTAAACTACACTGTCCCCTCCAAAGAATACATTGACACAGTGATGTGGCCAGAAGCCAGGCAGGCAGTGGCTGAGCTGTTCATGAGACTCTGAATCAGCTCCAGGCCATGGAGGAAGTGAGAGTCTTCTTTGGGTTAGTTTATGAGATTCATTTCATTTCTGTTATACTCACCCAGAATCCGCTGCTATGGAAGTTACACGTAAAGGGATCTGCTCCAGAAGTTTTCCAGCATACAGTTTTTTGCATTCCGAACACAAAAGTCAGCTTTACAGAGTTATCTTCTGGGACAGAAACCTTCACAGAAACAAAGTGTCAGTTTGCAATATATGTGTTTTATTGTTTCTTTTTTTAGATAGAGGTTTTTGCTATAGGGCACATGCACTCACCAGAGAGACAGAGAGAGAGACAGAAGACAGAAAGTGAGAAATCACCCCCCTCCTGGTTGGATGGTCATACTAGAGTTTCTTCTTCACTTTCCTCTCAGGATTCTGTGTACACATGCACACGCACATGCACGCAGCATGAACTTTAAGCCATCAAGTCCAGGACTAGAACTATGGTTGACTACTTGAGAGTCCAACAAGTCAAGATGGTGTAATCATTATGGCATCTAATAGTCCCACAAAAGATGCGTTTCTAAAGTTCATGGTGCTAGAAATGATTGTGTATCCCCAATGTGGAAAAAAAACTGATAAAATCATCACAATGAAAAGTAAATTATCTTAACAATCTCTTGTTGCCATGCCTTCATCCTATGGGCCAGAGATGAAAAGTGATTGACCAGTCATACATTTTTATGGCAAAATGTGAAACTGGAATGTAGATGTGGTTACACCAAGGCGATTATTGCTTCTAAGAGTTGATTAATGATGGATCATCATTGTAAAAGTACCCTGACCCAAACCTGTTACTCAGGGATTTAAAATAAGTATAATGTCTAGCAGCCCAAATAAAACAAAACCAAAAAATATTTGGTACCTGCAAAATGTGACATACAACCTCCCAAAATAGCATAATTAGTTTCCTTATTAAAGACCCTCCTATTTTCTGGAGAGTGGGCTGAAGCATCTCTGGCTGCAGACCCCAGGCACTCTTTCTCAATAAACTTCCTTTTATCTTGAGATGACAGCCTTTAAGTATTACTTGCAACTGTGTTATTTGTGGATATTTTGAATTTGCTTCCTCACTAACATTCACTTGGAACCCCCAAATTTATCTTTACTCTGCTTTTGAAGTCATGGACATGTGCAGAGTGGTGAAAACTGTCAGTTGTCTGACATAATGTTCCCAGATGAAGTCAAACAGGCAATGCTCTGCCTTCTTTTAGCTTTCAGATTACAAACTAGTGTGCTTCCTATGGTCTGCTTAGTACAATGGCTTTTGCATTTTTATGCTTTTTGCTAGTAATTTCAGGGCTAACCAGTAGCATGGTAGTTAAGATGACTGAATATTACATGCCAGCTGTGTGATTTGATTCCAAGATCTGATGACATAAAAAAATGCTGGACATGCATTCATATATTCCCAAAGTACTGAGAGGAGAATAGAGGAGAGGGATTGTGGCATGGTCATCCCCCCAGTGGTATTTCTCTCTCTCTCTCTCTCTCTCTCTCTCTCGCTCTCTCGCTCTCTCTCTCTTTCTCTCTCTTAAAGAGCTATCTTGTGTGTTCCCAAGCTCAAGAAGGCACAATGTGTCTTATAAAGAAAATATGTGTATTAGAGCATCTTTGTTTAGGCATGATTTGTTCAATTTTTTTAAGATAGATTTCATTTTGTTTTAATTTCTTTTATACATTCAATCACTGTGCATTTAGCTTGTAAAGTGAATTTTCACAAAATGAATACACTTTACACCAGTCGAGGATACTATACATGTTATCAACAAATAATATCCCATTACTGTGTCCCATACATGTCTTGTCTCTCTATTTTTCTTCCTAGAATCTTTCATCACACTCTCCCCCCTCCTCCCAGCCTCTTCCTACACTGTATGCAGTATCCATAGCCAATTTTCACATCTTGTAATTTTTAAGTTTGAACATAGAACATGAACTATCAGTATATATTAAATAGGAATAAACAATGTCTTTCCTTCATAGACTGGCTTTCTTCAATTAGCAGTAAACCTTCCATACTCATCCACTTTCTATCAAAAGCCAGAGTCTTTTTTTTTGTTTGTTTTTTTTGTTTGTTTTGTTTTCTTTTTTATGGCTGAGTAGTATTCCATAGAGTATATGTGCCACATTTTTCAATCCATTCATGAACTTGTAGGTTGACTCCATGTCTTAGCAATTGTGAATAATGCCACAATTAACATAGATGTGCAAGCACTTTTCCACTGAAGTTCTCCTATCATTCGTGTAAATACCTAGGAATGTGATTCCTAGATCATATGGTAGTTCTATTTGTAGATCTTTGAAGAATTTCAATACTGTTCTTCATAGTAGATGGATCAATTTACATTCCCACCAGCAGTTTAGGAGAGTTCCTCTTTCCTCAGAACCATGCTAGCACTTATCATTTATAAAACAAAACAAATCAGAAGAAAACCTTAGTCATTCTTGCTGTGCTTAGGTGGTATCTCATTGTGGTTTTGAGTTCAATGTTAACGAATCATTAATGAATCAACAATATACATTAAATTTGGCATCTTTTTTTCTTTTTTATTCTCTTTACATTTATTTATTTTTTTACATTAACTCACTATACATCATTACAGCATACAAATGAATTTTCCATCCAAAATACACCGTGTATTGGCTCAATCAAGCACATCAACATACATGTTTTCAGCAAATAATTTTCCAATTCTTATTCTTGTATACTTTGTTTTTTAGTTTGTTTTGCCATCCTAGATTACTTATTCCTCACCCTCTGCCATGTCCCACCCTCCTCCCACATTGTCTTTGGTATCCATGGTTGCTTTCTATGCCTTCCCCCCGCCACTTAATTGATTTTGTAATGAACTTAGTTAGTCTAAATATATCTAATAGCTAGCATAGCTGATTTATACCTATACATGAACCCAAGTCTGACTTTAGGCATAAACCCCAGTGAGTAGAACGAACATATTATAAAGTAGTACCCAGTTGGGGCTATATAGCTTACTGCAGTCATCAAATATGCATTTTTTAAAATTGATACAAACAGTTTTACCGTTTTTTTCTCTCCTGCAACTTTTTTTTTAATTACTTAACACTCATTCCCTGAGCATTATCACAGCGTACTAAATGTGGTTTCCCATCTAGAATAAACTGCATAGTGGCTTAATCAAGCATGTTATCATCAATAATATTCCATTTCTACTTTCATACATATGTATATGTATATATATGTTTTTTACCCCATGTTTGACCCTCTGCCCTTTCCCACTCTCTTATTACACTATCTCTGCTATATACAGTTGTCTTCCATTTCTTTTTCTCCAACATTTTGTTGACCACACAATATCATGAGTAATCTAACTACTTTCAGCAGGTAATTTCAAGAAGAGTAGTTTTGAACTGGTAATGATATTTCCTTGAAACTTAAAGCCTAGAAGCAGGTTAGTATTCTGTTCAAATAGTAGGTACATGCACCTATCAACAGCTCAAGACAAGACAAAAATCCATTAAAACCGGAAAACAAAGCTTAGGAGAAAAGCAGCAATAACTTAGTCAAGTCACAGAATGTTGTTTCATCGGTTCAGTCTCATGTAATTAATCTTTCTTCTGTTAAGGTTCGATCTTCCAGATTGAGTTCTGGGATATAATATTCATCTCCAGACATTGTCCCTACAATTAAGTTGCCCATTGTCTTAGTTTTTGAACTCTCATTTCTGTGTGTCTGCATTAATTTTACTGACATAGCACTCCCTTAAGAACTTCTTGGAGATCTGGTCTGGTGCTGGTAAATTCTTTCAGGTTTTGTTTATCTGAGAAAGTTCATGTCTTTTCTTCCCAAATGAATGATAACCTTGCTGGGTACAGAATTCTCGGTTGAAATTGCTTTTCCCTTAATACTTTGAATGTATTTTCCCATTCTCTCCTCGCTTGCATTGTTTCCGATGAGAGGTCTGCCGTTAGTCTGATGGGATACCCTTTGTAGGTAACTTGCCTTTTTTCTCTTGCCAGTCTTAGTATCTTGTCTTTGTCTGTGGTTTTGGTCCATCTGGCTCTAATGTGTCTTGGAGAATATCTTCTTGGGTTGATTCTATTTGGGGTCCTCTGTATTTCTTGGGACTGAATCTTTGAGTGCCTCTCCAAGTTTGGAAAGTTTTCTTGCAGGATTTCATGGAATAGATTATCAATGCCCTTATGAGTCTCTTCACCCTCTGGGATGCCTATTATCCAGATGTTTGGACATTTAATTGTATCTCGTACTTCTCGCATATTATTCTCAGATTTTTGTGTCATTTTCTCAGTCCTCATTGTGGATTTTTCTAGGCCAGCCATTTTCTCTTCTACATTAGAGATTCAATTTTCTGTATGATCCAGTCTGCTTTTAATACTTTCAAGGGAGATTTTGACTTCTTGTATTATAGCCTTCATCTCTAACAGTTCCATCTGATTCTTTTTTAGAATCAACTCAAGAAGATCTTCTTCAAGACACATTATAGCCAGAGTGACCAAAACCACAGACAAAGACAAGATACTAAGACTGGCAAGAGAAAAAAGGCAAGTTACCTACAAAGGGTATCCCATCAGACTAACGGCAGACCTCTCATCGGAAACAATGCAAGCGAGGAGAGAATGGGAAAATACATTCAAAGTATTAAGGGAAAAGCAATTTCAACCGAGAATTCTGTACCCAGCAAGGTTATCATTCATTTGGGAAGAAAAGACATGAACTTTCTCAGATAAACAAAACCTGAAAGAATTTACCAGCACCAGACCAGATCTCCAAGAAGTTCTTAAGGGAATGCTATGTCAGTAAAATTAAATGCAGACACACAGAAATAAGAGCTCAAAAACTAAGAAAATGGGCAACTTAATTGTAGGGACAATGTCTGGAGATGAATATTATATCCCAGAACTCAATCTGGAAGATCGAACCTTAACAGAAGAAAGATTAAGTACATGAGACGGAACTGGTGAAACACGGTTTTAAAGGATTTTTGTCCTGTCTTGAGCTGTCAATAGGTGAATGTACCTACTATTTGAACAGAATACTAACCTGTTTCTAGGCTTTAAGTTTCAAGGAAATATTGTTACCAGGTCAAAACTGCTTTTCTTGAAAATACCAGCTGAGTTTGCTATTGAAAGTAGTTAGATTACTTATGATATTGTGTGATCAACCAAATGTGGGTGGAAAAGGAATTGAAGACAACTGTATATAGCAGAGATAGTGTAATAAGAGAGTGGGAAAGGGCAGAGGGTCAAACATGGGGTAAAAAACATATATATACATATATATTAAAGTAGAAATGAAATATTATTGATGATAACATGCATAATTAAGTCACTATGCAGTTTATTCTAGATGGGAAACCACATTTAGTACGTTGTGATGATGCTCAGGGAATGAATGTTAAGTAATTAAAAAAAAGTTGCAGGAGGAAAAAAAACGGTAAAACTGTTCATATCAAAATTTTAAAAAATGCATATTTGATGACTGCAGTAAACTATATAGCCCCAGCTGGGTACTACTTTATAATATGTTCATTCTACTCACTGGGGTTTATGCCTAAAGTCAGACTTGGGTTCATGTGTAGGTATATATCAGCTGTGCTAGCTATTAGATATATTTAGACTAATTAAGTTCATTAGCAAATCAATTAAGTGGGGGTAAGGCATAGAAAGCAACCATGAATACCAGAGACAATGTGGGAGGAGGGTGGGGCATGGCAGAGGGTGAGGGATAAGGAATCAAGGATGGCAAAACAAAAAACGAAGTATACAAGAATAAGAATTGGAAAATTATTTGCTGAAAACATGTATGTTGATGTGCTTGATTGAGCCAATACACAGTGTATTTTGGATGGAAAATTCATTTGTATGCTGTAATGATGTATAGTGAATTAATGTAAAAAATAAATAAATTTAAAGAGAAAAAAAAAAAAACAGCATGGTATTGACACACAAAAGACATGAGGATCAATGGAACAGAATAGAGGTCCCAGAAATAACCCCCCAAGCATGCAGCCAACTGATATTTGACAAAGGGTACCAGTCAATTCAGTGGTAAAATGAAAACCTCTTTAGAAATAGTTCTAGAAAAACTGGATATCCACCTGCAAAAAGATGAATCGGAAGCCCTATCTCTCACCTTTGACAAAAATCAACTAAAGTGGATCGAAGACCTAAACATAAAATCTCAAACTATAAAACACCTGATGGAAAGCACTGGGGAAACTCTGGAGACACTGGGGTTTAAAAGACTTCTTAAATAAGAACCCCCAAAGCAGTCAATAATACCAAAAATAGACAAGTGGGATTACATCAGATTAAGAAGTTTCTGCATGGGACCAGCAGTTGGCATAATGGCTATGTCCAGGGCTCCCACGTAGTCGACCATGGTTCAAATCCTGGACTCAGTGGCTTAAATTCATGCCGGGTGCGTGTGCATGTGTGCCCAAGATCCCAAGAGGAGAATGGAGGAGAAGGGATTGTGGTGTGGCCATCACCCCCGGGGAGTGATTTCTTGCTTTCTGTCTCTCTGTCTCTCTCTGTTTTCCCGGTGAGCACACACTCCCTATACCAAAAACCTCTCCAAAAAGAAAGAGAAAAGTTTCTGCAAAGCAAAAGACACGTAATTAATGTGATTAGCAACCCTCAGAATGGTACAATATTTTTGTAAACTATGCATCAGATAAGGGACTGATAACCAGAATACTCAAAGAACTCAAGTGGCTTACCCCCAAAAAATGATGAATTCAATCAAAACAGAGGAAAATGAGCTGAACAGACAACTCACTAAGTATTACACAGAATAGCCAAACAGAATACAAAAAAGATATTCAACATCCCTCATCCTAAAGGAGATTTTTATGAAAATCACAATGAGATACCACCTAACCCCAGTAAGAATGAGTAATATTTATTTTATTTTTTATTATTTTTATTCTTTTTTAAACATTTGATCTCTATACATCATTTGGCTTCTAAAGAGAATTTACCCGATATGAAATATATCTTAGACTATTCCAGTTGAAAATACTATAACATATTATCATCAGTAGGTAATGAACCATTTTTGTGCTCCACAATGTCTTGCTTCTCTATATTTTTCCCTGATTTTCTTCCCTAATACTCTTTTCTTCTCTCACCATTCTTACACATTATCTCTAGCATCTGTAACTATTTTCACTGCTTTTATGCCTTGTATTAAGTGGAGAAATTCAGTAAATTTCTTTTGTAGCCTGATTTGCTTCATTCAGCAATAAATCGTCCATTTTTGGCCACTTTCTATCAAATACCATAATCTTTTTTTTCAGCTAAATAGTATTCCATAGAGTATATGTACCACACGTTTTCAATCCATTCCTCTGTTCGTGGACATATGGATTGGTTCCATGTCTTAGCAATCATGAATAATGTTGCAATAGACATTGATGTGCAAATGCTTTTCTGACTGAGCATTCCCCTGTTCTTTGGGTAGATACCCAAGAGTGGAATTGCTTGATCATATGGTAATTTTATTTTTATATCTTTGAGGAATCTACATATTATTCTCTACAGTGGCTGGACCAATTTAAATTCCCACCAGCAGTGTAGAGCTCCCCTTTCACCACAACCCTGCCAAACTTTATATTTCTTTTGTATCTTTAATCTTTGCCAGAATGACTATGATTTAAAAAATTTAAAAAATGGTAAGTGCTGGCAGGACTGTAGTAAAGGGCAGACTCTTCTACACTACTGGTGGGAAGGTTAATTGATTCAGCCACTCTGGAGAACAATATAGGGGTTATTTAAATATCTACATATAGAACTACCATATGATACAGCAGTTCCACTTCTGGGTATCTGCCCAAATACAGGATAACACTCAGAAAAGTCCTTGCACATCTATGTTTTTAGCAGCATTATTAAAAACTGCTAAGACATGGGACCAAACCAAATGTTCATGATGAATGGATTTAAAAAGTGTGGCACATATACTCTGTAGAATGATACTCAGCCATAAAAGACAAGAAGACCCTGCCTTTTAATAGAAAATAGACAATATGGAAGATTTACTGCTGAATGAAGCAAGCCAGACTATGAAGAGAAACATCGCATGTCTCCACTTAATATATATTGCTATCTTCACTCTATTGTGGAAACTGAAAGATTACATCATGCAGAAGCCAAGAAAATAGTTATGGATACTGGATAGAGTGTAAGAAGAGAGTTGAAGAAGGGGCATAGTGTGAGGAAAGAAATTAAAGAGAAAAAATAGAGAGGCAAGGCTTTTATGGTACACAGAAATGGATTAATATCTGTTGATTATCATGTGTATAGGATCCTCAACTGGACTGGTATGAAGTGCATTCATGTTGTGAAAATTCACCGTACAAGCTAAGTGATGTTTAATGATTGAAGGTATAAAAGAAATTAAAATAAAATTAAATATATATTAAGAAATATAAAGTATTAGCACAGCATACTGCACTGTCAGACATTCACCACCTTTCCATGTCTTTACGTGTATTATCTCTGTACATGTCTGTGTCTTCACTTCCTCTTATTAGAGGACATGGTCAGATTGGATCATGACTCACCCAATGACTTCAAACTCTAACTAAGAGGGGTCTTTAAAAAGTTCACAGAAAATGCATACTGAAATAAACTTGTTTTCAACAAAATAAATTTTTACTTTCACTCAAAAAATAAAGGAATGGCCTATGGGACATAAATGGTTTATTATCTGTTTATGATAATGTGTAAAGTATCATCAACTCACCTGGTGTGAAGTGTATTAATTTTGACAAAATTCACATTACAAGAGAAGTGATAGTGACTGAATGTTTAAAATAAATAAGAAAGTAAATAAATAAAAAAACGGCCAAGGAAAATCAAGAATTAGCAGACTTCTTTGTAGAACTGTAGTGTACATAAGACAAAGTGGTATATTTTATTTAGTAGTAATAAGGGTTACACACATCATATTTTAAGTGTATGTTTAGGGGGGTTCAGGACCGGGTACCACACCAAGATGACACACATACTTCATGTGACCTGGTGGGATACACCGCATGTGAGCTCCACTGCGTAGATCAGATACCCACAGCATCAGTAGTTAGTTCTCTTGACTTTATTTAATTAATTACTAACTTTCTTCTGTAGTGAGCAATTGATTTATTCTGAGTAAATTTAAAATGTTCATCTGTGAGACTGGCAAGAGGACATGTATTCCACAACACCACAAGTAGATTTCATTAAATATTAATGGAAACTAAACATGGAAGTCAATACAAGCTGTTTTCGAGAAAGGGGCTTCCTTATTCTGATCTAGTCCTCTTCCAGAGCACTTCAAACTTTTGCTTGGCAGCTGACCACATGTATCTCATGGTGTCTCCATAACACAATGTCCAAGTCCAAGCAGCCTCATTCTGGCCATGACAGCCTGGTCCTGGAAGGGGTACCTAAGTAGAGCAGAGCTCATAGGCTTTGTGATAAATGATTAAGGAAAAGACAACTAGGATGATTCAATTAATTTCTTCAGAACTTGGAAAAGAGAAATCTACCCTGTTTCTGAAGAAATAAAGATGAATATGTTGTATTTGGGGACTTGAGCTAGAAAATCATGACTTGTGTGCTCTTCAGAGTAGTAGACAGAGGAAGGTAAAGAGGCATCCAGGAAGAATAGGAGGGAGCAAACAGGCCAAAGAAACCACAGCTACATGGCCTCTGCAAGAAAGGGGCTGCTTCCTGTACTCCTGGCCATGTCTCCATTGTTAATTTTATGCAATCATCTGCCCAGCCTTTTCATTCCTAATGTGTATAACTTCACAGAACCTCCTATAATGCTCACCTTAACCTAAATGTACTTGAAAGTATGTCTATTCCCACCTCCAAATGACTCCCATTAAGATGACGACAAACAATTTAGTCAGCTGGGAAACAGGGAGAAGGAGGGAGGTGACTTATTTCCTCTGTTTCTCATTTTCCTTGAAAGACAGCTCTACATTTGCCTTGCCTATCACATATATAGTCATGTAAGCCCAAGAAAATTTTTCTTTTCCTGGTTTCGAAGGCTAACAACAAACAGAATTGTGCCAAATTGACAGAGGAAGGTAGAGGTCTTTGGCTCAAAAGCCAGAACTGATTTTCCGTAAGTATTAGGAGAAGAACTGCTGAATACGAAAGGAGGCTCATTTTCAGTAAACCAGTAATTCTCTCTAAAACACTTCAGGAACAACTACGAGGACTTATGATACAAAAACAGGACACGGAAAACAGAAGACAAGATCAGAGGGAAGAACTCAGCAGGAAAAACCAGTCATTAGGAGTAGCTTTGAGAACCTCATGAGAAAAAATTATATCATTCTTTCTCTATCAGAAAACAGTATGTAAGAGATGACTAGCCATCCAACTCTTTTTTAACATATTTATTGCAATTTATGACACTTTCAATCATTACACATTTTTGCAGGGTATAGAATAATCTTTAAAAGCAAGTATACTGACTATAATTAACAAATCAATATTAACGTATTCACCACCTTCAACATTTAACATTATATTACAGTCTGAACATTCAAAACCCATTCCACTGGTTATTATTCTGGAAATATGTACTGAATTATTGATGATATTTTCTACTGCAAAACACATTTGTGAAGAAAAATAAATTGATTAAAAATCAAACAGGAAAATGCTAAGCTGGAAAAGTATTTGCCTATCTATGTTTATTGCAGTATTATTCAGAATTGCTAAGACATGAAACCAACACAAATATCCACAAACAGATGAATGGATTGAAAAAGTGTGGCACATATACTCTATGGAATACTACTTAGCCATAAAAAACAACAAGACCCTATCATTAGATGGAAAGCAAACAAATTTAAAAGCTTTACTGATTAATTAAACAAGCCAGGCTATGATAGAGACATTGTATGACTCCACTTAATATTTACCAACTGTACACATTCTATGGTGGAAACTGAAAGATTAGAGGACATAGAAACATTGAAAATGGTTATGGATACTGGAGACAATGTGGTAAGAGGGTGGGAGAAGGTGAAATGTATAAGGAAATAAGTAAGAGGGAAATAGAAAGGCAAGACATTTATGGGACACATAAATGGGTTATATGTTGATGATAAAGTGTTTTATATAAAGTGTTTTCATGTTGGATAAATTCAATTTACACACTATGTGATATATGGGGATTAAATTTATAAAATAAAATTTAAAATATAGACATAAATTAATGAGCATGAATTTTTGAAAACAAAGATATTGACTAGCTAATATATTCTAAACTGGAAAAATGTTTAAAGTGTATCCAATAAACTGACAAAAGATAGCAGTATGAAGAAGAGCCGAGAAGACACCCTTGGACACTTACATCTATTAGTGAACTTCTGTATGGTCGAAAGAGAAATGGACTTTGTAATCTGACATTTGCTTCTTTGACAGAGGCATTGAAAGCTTCATCCATGAGGGGATCTGCATACCGTGGGAACCCTGAAAACAGAAGTACATGGAGCGTCAGTGAGGCTTCACACAAGGTGGCTTCAGTTATTAAGAGCAGGTGACCCTGTTGTTGTGTCTTACCTGTGCATGGCCAGTAGTTGATTCCAAGAGAAAACATAATCAAGATTATCATCACCATTTTCTCCATCCTGGGAACAACAACTTTAGTTTAGAGTAAATGCGATTGTCTCTCTAGAGGTTTAGAAGCAGCAGTTCTTCCTGAGAGTAGCTGTCTTTATAAATAGGACCTATCTGTATTTTCGGGTTGCAGTAGCCAGTAAGTTAAACTAAAAAAACCTTTGGTCTCGGCGTCAACATTTACTGCTGACAGTACCAATGGAGAGGTTTCAGTTTGAAAATATTTGTGAAGTTTAGAACTCACCGGGGCCTTTAACCCACCACCAAACACATCAAGAGGTTCAGGATTCCATGTATGCCACTTATTTCTCTCTATTTTGATTTAATTCTTTACAGAAAGGATATATTATTTATGTTCAATAAAATGGTTTATTTAAAATATTTGCCTATTTAGTCATTTAGTCCTAAGGATCTCACAGTTAAATGTGCATAAATATAGAATATTTCAAAACCTTTTAAGAAACTATAGTTTTAAAGGAGAGAATTGTAAGAGGTTCTTAAAAATTCCTAGAGAATACGCATGTAGCACTATGACCAACATTGTAGAGGTATGGGGCTGATGACCCAGAGTTAGGGTAGGAGTAGTGGTGAAAGATGGAGGCATCCTCATTATGTCCTCTTTGGGAAGAGGAAAGGGTTAAATGGAACTGGCAGTTTTCAACTTCCTGAGGGCCATTTGCAGTTCGGTGAGACCTGGGAAGAATGTGCTCAAAGGGAAACCTGGGACAAAGCAGCCCTTGACATGAAAAATGTTTGCTTTGCTTTGCTTCAGTTTTAAATTTATTTACAAACACAAGATATGGGTGTGAATACCAGACATGGTGTGTGTGGAGGAGTGGAGCCTAAGGAAGGACATTTGGAAAAGGGATATGGAGGCAGAGCATTGACAGGATGGAGAGGTGTGGTGTTATCAGTTGAAGATATTTTGATCAACTGGACTGGGGACAAATGTTCACATATTGAAATGTTCACTTTGTAAGCTGAATAATGTGATTGAAAGTATAAAAAAATTTTAAAAAGAATTACCATTACGTTATTAAATTATTGAAAGGATTGATTTCTTAGGAAGAATTTCCTCCACTAGACCAGTTTTTCTGGTCACTTCATTGTTTCAAGGAACTATGATCCATGTAAAGAGAATTTGAACTACCTGGTAGGCTACAAAGGGAATTATCTCTAGCAGGTCAAGAAGATTCCTTGATTTCTTAAAAACCAACAAAAATAAGGTCTGGTTACAGAATGAAAAATGCCTACATTTCAGAACAAATCTGTCTTATTTAAAAATATACATATAAATTTTTTATTTGGAGTCTCAAATATACTCATCATCCTTTTAGCAAGTACTTGAGAAAATTTTTCTGAATATATGACAGAATTGTATTTCAGACACAGGATATATAAAAACAGTTATACTGTAGTTAATCTACTTTCTATATTTATGATATTTACTGTGAAGTTTGCATGGATTGGGTGTTGTACTTATTCTCTCACTTATTGACTCAACAAATATATAACAGTAATCCCATCTAGGGGCTTTGGTATACCATGAACAAGATTGTTATGATATCTTGCTATTACTTATATAGTTATTACTTAGATCCTAATTCAAATATGAAAATTAAACTTAAGCATACTATGCCTGTTGCATAACATATATCAAATTTATTGACTTCCATATTGTGTTTAAAAAATACTGTTGTTAATGTATTTTGACACCTTTGCAACTAGAAAGAACTGAAAAGGCCACTAGGGTATATTTTCCAGGTTTCAGTTAAGAACCTAATCCAAAAGAAATTAGGCAAACCATCTAAGATCTGTGTTCTACTATTTACAGGATGGGTAATTTTGGATTTCTCTTTCTCTGAGATGTAGCATTTTTATTTTATTTATTTTTTGAGATATTTTTGCTATAGGGCGCATGTTCTTTCTAGAGAGGGAGAGAGAGAAAGAGAGACAGAAAGTGAGAAATCATTCCCTGGGGTGATGGTTACACCACAATACCTTCTCCCTAATTTTCCTCTCAGGATTTGGGACACATGCCCAGTGTGAGTTTAAGGCTGCCAGTTCAGGACTCCAATAATGGTTGACCATGTGGGAATCTAGCATCTTAACCAACATGTCACCTGCTGACCCCAAGATATCTAGCATTCTTATTTATACGATAAGAAAATTAAATTACCGAAGGAGTTCTCAAAGTGTGGTCTGGAGCCCATCAAGAGCTGTTTAAGGGTATTCAAGGTCTGAGCTATTTTATAATACTAAGACATGATTTATCTTTTACACACTTATTCTTTCATGAGTATACAGAGGAGATATTCAGATTTTACCTGTAAGTGATATTGTAACACACTCAATACAAAAGCAGATATGAAGACTGAGTTACCTTCCACTAAGTCAGATATTAAAAAAAAAAGATTTGCAAAAATGTAAAACAGTGCCACTCTTTTTCATTAATTAATCATTTTATTAATTTAAAATATTCTTTAAATTTTAATTTCTTTTATACGTTTAATCACTGTACATCACTTAGCTTGTAAAGTGAATATTCTAGCATGAATACATTTCACATTAATCCAGTTGGGGATATTACACACGTTATCATCAACAGATGTCTTGCCTCTCTATTTTTCTACTTAATTTATTTCCTCACATTCTCCTCCTTTTCCCACCCTCTTTCCACACTGATTCCAGTATCCATAATCATTTCTCATGCTTCTATATTCTTTTTTTATTTTCATCCAAAGAGTGTGTACAGTCTGTATATATTAAGTAGAGACATACAGTGTCTCTCCTTTATAGTCTGGCTTGTTTAATTCAGCAGTAAATCTTCATTTGTCCACTTTCTACCAAAAGCCAGGGTCTTTTTTTTTATGACTGAGTAGTATTCCATTGAGTATATGTGCCACAGTTTTTCAATCCATTCTTCTGTTTATGGACATTTGAATTGATTCCATGTCTTAGCAATTGTGAATAATGCCACAATAAACATAAATGTGCAGTTTTATGACTGAGCTTCTCCTGTTCTTTGGGTAGATATCTAAGAGTGAGATTGCTTGGTCATATGGTAGTTCTATTTGTACATTTGAGGAATCTTCATATTGTTCTCCACAGTGGCTGGACCAATTTACATTCCCACCAGCAGTGTAGGAACATTCCCCTTTTACCACAGCCCTATCGACACATTTTTTTTTTTTTTAAATCTTCATCATTCTCACTAGGGTTAGGTGGTATTTTGTTGTGGTTTTCTTCAGAATCTTCCTTATGATGAGGGATGTTGAGCATGGTTTATACAACTTTTGTCTGTTCATATGTCTTTCTTAGAGAGTTGGTTTTTTTTTCAGGTCATTTCCTCATCTTTTAATTGGGTTCATCTTTTTTGGGGGGTGGGGGATTAGCCACTTGATTTCCCTGGGTATTCTGGTTGTCAGCCCCTTATCTGAGGCATAGATTACAAAAATATTCTCCCTTTACAAGGGTTTTCAATTCACACTAATTACTGTATCTTTTGCCATTCAGAAATGTATAAATCTAAAGTAGTCCTACTTGTCTAATTTTGGATTACTGGCTGTGATTTGTGGGTCCTATTTAAGAAGTCTTTGCCTACCCCTTTCTGTTAATATAGTGTATTACATTTATGGTTTTGCATATATTGAACCACCCTGGCATCCCTGATATAAAGCCTACCTGGTCATGATGTATAATCTTTTTAATATATTGTTGGATACAATTGCTAATTTGAATTTGAAGTTCATAGCAATTAATGTTCTTGAAGACCTGGTCTGTTGGTAAATTTTTTCAGGTTTAGGGACCAGCAGTTAGCGTAATGGCTATGTTGCTGGACTCCCACGTAGTCGACCGCGGTTCGAGTCCCGGACCCGGCGGCTTAAACTCACGCCGGGCGCGTGTGCGTGCGTGCCCAAGATCCCGAGAGGAGAATGGAGGAGAAGGGATTGCGGCGTGGCCATCCCCCCTGGGGGGTGATTTCCTGCTTTCTATCTCTCTGTCTCTCTCTGTCTGTCTGGCGAGCGCACGCGCCCTATAGCAAAAACCTCTCCAAAAAAAGAAAAAAAAAAAAAAAAAACGTATAAAAAATTTTTTTCAGGTTTAGTTTGCCTAAGAAAATTTTTATCTTTACTTCCCATATGAAGGATAATCTTGCTGGGTATAATAATCTTTGTTGATATTGTTTCTTTCTTACCACTTTGAATATACCTTCACAGTCTTTCCTTGCTTACATTTTTTCCATTTACAGTTCTGATGTTAGCCTGGTAGGATTAACCTTTTTAAGAACATTGTCATTTCTTTCTTGCCCATTTTAGTATCTTGTCTTTATCTGTGGTTTTGACCAGTCTGTCTATGATGTGTCTTAGAGGATCATCTTGGGTTGATTTTGTTTGGTGTCCTTTTTGTTTCTTGGGTCTGGATGTTTAAGCGCTTCTCTATACTTTGTAATTTTTCTTCCAGAATTTATGGAATAGATTTTCAATACCCTTATTAGTTTCTTCAATTCCCAAGACACCACTTATTTGGATGCTTGAATGTTTAATGGAATCTAGTATTTCTCATATATTATTTTCATTTTATTTTGTGTTATTTTCTCTATCTTTTTTGTGGTTTTATTCTAGATTGTAGGTTTTGTCTTGTACATCAAAGATTCTATCTTCTGCATGGATCTAATTGACTTTTAATACTTTTTAGAGAGGTATTGACTTTCTGTATAAAAGTGTTCATCTCTAACAGTTCCATTGATCTTTTTTATTTTTAAGGTGTTCCTTTTTTAAATAGTATATTTTATTTAATTTCAATTTCTTTTGTACATTCAATCACTATGCATCCTTAGCTTGTAAAGTTAATTTTCCAACATGAATACATTCCACACCAGTCCACTTATGGATACTATATACACAGGGTGAGGAAAGATATTAAGCAGAAATATAGAGAGACAAAACAATTGTGGGACACAGAGATAGATTATCAGTTGATTCTTTTTTGTGTTGTTTATTGATTCTTTCAACGCATAGAAGGAATTCCTCATCTCCTTTTGTTTGTTGTCTCTTTTCTCTTCCATATATCATAGAATTTTGTCACCATGATTGTTTTGAATCATTTTTCTCACATTTGGTAACTCCTTTTTTAGAGATGTAGGAGAGTTACTTTGTTCTTTTAACGGAGATGTATTTTTTTCTGTTTTTTTTTTCATACTTGAGGCTTTTCTGTGACTTTTAAGCATTTTTTTTTTTTTTGGAGAGGTTTTCGCTATAGGGTGCATGCGCTCGCCAGACAGACAGAGAGAGACAGAGAGATAGAAAGCAGGAAATCACCCCCCAGGGGGATGGCCACACCGCGATCCCTTCTCCTCCATTCTCCTCTCGGGATCTTGGGCACACACGCACACGCGCCCAGCATGAGTTTAAGCCACCGGGTCCGGGACTCAAACCGCGGTCAACTACGTGGGAGTCCAGCAACATAGCCATTATGCTAACTGCTGGTCCCACTTTTAAGCATTTTGTGATGTGTTCACTTTTGAATAACTCATTGGAGAATGGTTCTGCATCTCAGAATTAGTTTTCTTCCCTTTCTCTGTAAATTGCTTCTTTGTCAAAGTCTCTCTTCTGTTGGGGTTAGTAATGTGGTCTGCATAGAAGTTTTTATTTACATTTCCTAAAAGCAGTTTCTTCCTTTTTATTGGTGTTTCAGTGGTGGGTGAAGATTCCTCAGAGCCTTAAATGCTAAGATGTTTGAAAACTATAACTCTAGACCTCTCTAGTCTTTCTGGGAGGTGGAGGTTTAGCAGGAAATAACAGTGTAAGGGGGAACAAACACAAAAAATGAAAGAATTAGTTAAAAAAAAAAAAAAGAGAAAACATCCTACCTTTCTTGCTAAGTGAACAAGAATAGGCTCTGAGTTGGGGAGCTGGTGCTGGGGCTAGGGTTGAAATAAAGCCCTGCCTCAAGTTCTCTGTGCAGAAGGCTGCGTATAAACATGGACACTTCCTGTGAGGCCTGTAACTTCCCTGACTTATAAGGGAAGAGAAGAATTAGCAAAGGAAAGAAGTAAAGAACATCTTACCTTTCTGGCTGAGAGAAGAGGGGTGTTTTCTGAGGTCAGAAACTTTGGCTGTGGCTGATATTCAGCACAGCCTCAAGTTCCCTGACTGGGCAGGAAGCTGCAGATTGAGATGGGCTCTGTTGGGGAGGCCTGCAATTGCCCTGACCTTTCTGGCTGAGAGAAGAGTGGTGGAATATGAGGTTGGCAGCTAGAGCTGGTGCTGGTGCTGGTTCTGAAGTTCAGCCCTGCCTAAGAATCCCTGACTAGGCAGGAGGCTGCAGATGAAACTGATTTAAATATTAATCTCATTTTTTGAAATGCTTTCACAGAAACATCTAGAATAATGTAGGAAAAACATCTGGGTACTGTGGACTAGCCAATTTGACACACAATTAGCCATTACATACAGATTAAATAACAAACTGTCAGAAGAGTACTTGGCATTTATTGCTTGATAAATGGTCATTATTAGTAAGAATTCAATTCGATGCTTTTTTTTTTTTTTTTTTTTTTTTTTTTGCCAGTTGTGCTGGCACAGCAGTAATGCTACTCTCAGCAATATCGACCCCAACGTGGGAAGGTCCTAGATTCACTTCATGGGTGTGTAGTCGCATACCATGATCCTAGTCAGCTGGATAGCTTGCAAAGTGAAGACTATGTTGAAGGTATTATCTCTGCCTGTTTCTTATTATTATTATTCTCGCTCTCACTATCTCCCTCTATGTCTTTCTCATAAAGAAAGACACTAAAAAATATTTTATGTGTAAGGCAACAGGTCCAGTATCTTAAATGAAGTGATAATCTGACTCTTTTTACATAAACAAGGCAATTTAAACACTGAAAGGAAGCTTAAATGGTACTGGACACAGTGCCATTGAAGGGTTGAAAATGGGAGAAGATGAGAGTGAGGGAATCAATGAAAAAGAAAGAAGCTTAATATTTAAGGTACCCAAAATGGAAAGAAATTGGTTTATTATAATGTATATTATAATATTTTTTACTAACTATGCATTGTGTTCATGACGGTAAAATTCATTTGGTATGTTGTAATAATACACAATGATTAAATGTAAAATATAAAAAACGTAATTAATTAGAGTGCTGACAGTCAGTATATATTAAGTGGTGACATGCAATATCTTCCTTTCATAGCCTGAATTGTTTCATTCAGCAGTAAATCATCCATTTTATTTTTAATTTTTATTTATTTTTTTAGATATCATTTTTTGTTTCATTTTCTTTTATACATTCAATCACATTATTTAGCTTACAAAGTGAATATTTCAACATGTGAACATTTCTCCCTAGTCCAGATGATAAAACTATAAAATATCTTCAACAGATAATACCACATTTCTTTGTCACATTAATGCTTTGCCTCCCCTATTTTTCTTCTGTATTTCTATCAAAAGCCAGAGTCTTGATTTTTATGGCTGAGTAATATTTCATAGAGTATATGTTCCACATTTTTTCAATCCATTCATCAGTTTGTGGATATCTGGGTGGCTTCCATGTCTTGGCAATTGTGAAAAATGACACAATAAACATAGATGTGCAGGCACTTTTACAACTGAATGTTCTCTTGTCCTTTATGTAGATACCCAGGAGTGGAATTGCTGAATCATATGGCATTTCTGTTTGTCAGTCATTGAGGATCCACCATATTATTCTCCACAGTTTCTGTATTAATTTATATTCCCCCAACAGTGTAGGAGGTTTCCCTTTTCACCAAAGCTGCACCAGTAGCTATCATTCTATTTTTTTTTTAGCCATTTTTACTGGGTTTAAAAATAGTATCTAATTGTGGTTTTGATTTGCATCTCCCTTAAGATAAGAGATGTTGGGACCAGCAGTTAGTGTAATGGCTATGCTGCTGGACTCCCAGTCGACTGTGGTTCAAGTCCCAGACCCCGTGGCTTAAACTCACGCTGGACACGTGTGCATGCGTGCCCAAGATCCCAAGAGGAGAATAGAGGAGAAGGGATTGAGGTGTGGCCATCCCCGCGGGGGGTGATTTCTCACTTTCTGTCTCTCTCTGTCTTTCTGGTGAGTGCACGTGCCCTATAGCAAAAACCTCTCCAAAAAAAAAAAGAAGAGATGTTGAACACTTTTTCCTATGATTTTGGATGTTTGTGTGTATTCCTTGGAGAGTTTTCTGTTCAGCTCATTTGCTCATCTTTTAATTGGATTGAATATTTGTTGTGGATAAGCTGCTTGAGTTTTCTGTATATTTTGGTAATCAGTTTCTTATCTGAAAGAATTGCAAATATATTCTCTCATTTTGACAGTTTTCTCTTTAATTATTGTTTTTTTCTTTCTTTTACAATGCAGAACTGTTAAAACCTGCTTTAATTCCACTAATCTATTTTGTGGTTTATTGTATGTGCTTTTGGGGTCTTATTTAAGAAGTCTTTGCCTACTCAAATGTCTCCAAGAGCTTCTCCTGTGTTTTCCACGGGTAGTTTTATAGTTTGAGATTTTATGTTTAGATCTTTGATCAACTCATTTTAAGTCGAATTTTGTTAACTGTGATGAGAGATATAAAGACCCAATTTTGAGACCAGCGCGTAATGGCTATGTCGCTGGACTCCCACATAGTCGACCACGGTTCGAGTCCCGGACCCGGTGGCTTAAACTCACGCCAGGTGCATGTGCGTGCGTGCCCAAGATCCCAAGAGGAGAATGGAGGAGAAGGGATTGTGGCGTGCCCATCCCCCCTGCGGGGTGATTTCTCGCTTTCTGTCTCTCTGTCTCTCTCTGCGCCCTATAGCAAAAACCTCTAAAAAAAAAAGAGATCCAATTTTATCTTTCTTCAGGTGTATACCTAATTTTCCCAGAACCAATTACTGAAGAGATTTATATTTCTCCACTTTGTTGTCTTATATCCTTTGTCAAAAATGAGTTTGCTGTATGTTGGGGGTTTATTTCTGGAGCCCCAACTTTGTTCTTTTGGTCTGCATTTATATTTTTGTGCCAGTATTATGCTGTTTTGTTACTACAACTAGGTCATGTGTTTTGGAGTCAGGCTGTGAGATGACTCCTGCTCCATTCTCTTTACACGGTATTGCATTATTGATTAGGGAATCTTTGAGAAAACTACAAAAAAATCTTGAAAAGGAATTGAAAAATGACAAAAAAAAAGATGAAACAACACTGAGCCTCAAATTTCTTGAGGTTCTTCCTTTGTTTTGTTTTATTTTCTCTGTCTCCCATATATGATTAAACATACTTTTACATATTTTTGGCTGGGTAAGACTGCTGCAGAATTATGTAGATATGTACTGGTCATTAGATACACTGGCATACATGAAGTTACAGAGTTGCCAGGTGGCTATCAGGGCTACCAGGTCACTAAGTGTTGCCAATTGTTATGGGGACAGGGCTCTATGAAGTCATCACAGGCTGCACATGCATACTTAAATTCTTTTTTTTTTTTAATTTTTATTTTTTTATTTATTTGCATTCATTCTCTGAACATCATTACAGCATACAAAATGAGATTTTCCATCCAAATTACACTATATATTGTCTCAATCAAGCACATCAACAAGCATGTTATTGTCAGCAAATGATCTTCCATTTCTTGTCTTCTGTATGTTTTGCTTTTTTCCCCCCATCCTAGATTCTCTATCTCTTACCCTCTGCCATCTCTCACTCTCCTCCCACAGTCTCTGGTATCTATGTTTGCTTTCTATACTGTTTTCTCCTCACATTTTATTGTAACGCCAAAGACCCTAATCAATCCAAATACCCTCATAGCAAACACAGGTGATACCCACATTTCCATGAACACAACTCTTACTTTACGCATCCTATAAAGTAGCACCTAGCTGTGGCTACATATCCTACTGCAGTCATTGAATATATATATTTTTTTTTTCTGAAACTTTTTTTTGTAACTCAATTTACATTCCTTCCCTAAGCTTCATCACAGCATACAAAATGCAATCTCCCATCCAGTACACACTGCATAGTGATACAATCATGAACGTTACAAAAAAATTTTCCATTACTAGTTCCTAGAATTACTTCCACCCCTCTTTCTGACCCTCTGTCCCTTCCCACCCTCCTCTCACACCACCTCCGGTGTCTACAATTGTCCTTCATTCCCTTCCCACCCACGTTGCATTGATCACACAATTTCCTACATAATCTAACTACTTTCAATGGTGAGTTCACTCATTACTACTAGGAAAACCAGTTATAACTTAACTCAAAGAAATGCCAAGGAACTTTGCTTAAAGCCAGGAAACAAGTTAGGATTCTGTTCAAATGGAAGGTGCATGAACCTATCAGTCTCATGTACTTTTATCTTCTGTTCTGGTTCAATTTTCCTGATTAAATTCTGGGATATGATATTCAAATTCAGACTTGTCCCTCTGATTAAGTTGGCCACTTTCATAGTTTTTGGACTCTTATTTCCATGTGTCTGTGTTTAATATTCTTGATACAGCACACCCTTGAGAACTTCTTGGAGATCTGGTCTGGTGCTGGTAAATTCTTTCAGGTTTTGTTTATCTGAGAATGTTCTTGTCTTTTCTTCCCACCTGAAAGATAATCTTGCCGGGTACAGTATTCTTGGCTGAAATTGCTTCTCTCGTAACACTTTGAATATATTTTCCCATTCTCTCCTCGCTCGCATTGTTTCTGATGAGAGATCTGCTGTTAGCCTGATGGGATGTCCTTTATAGGTAACTTGATGTTTCTCTCTTGCCAATCTTAGTATCTTGTCTTTGTCTGCGGTTTTGGTCAACCTGGCTATAATGTGTCTTGGAGAAGATCTTCTTGGGTTGATTCTATTTGGGGTCCTTTGTATTTCCTGGGACTGGATCTTCGAATGCCTCTCTAGGTTTGGAAAGTTTTCTTACGGGATTTCATGGAATAGATTATCAATGCCCTTATGGGTCTCTTCACCTTCTGGAATGCCAATTATCCGGATATTTGGACGTTTGATGGTATCCAGTACTTCTCGCATATCATTCTCAAGTTTTTGAGCCATTTTCTCAGTCTTCGTGGTGACTTTTCTAAGCCAGCCATTTTCTCTTCTACATCTGAGATTCTATTTTCTGAATGATCTAGTCTGCTTTTAATACTTTCAAGGGAGATTTTGACTTCTTGTGTTATAGACTTCATCTCTAGCAGTTCCGTTTGAGTCTTTTGTAAAGTGTGTAATTCCTCTTTTAGATCTTGCAAGAATTTCCTCATCTCCTGGAACTCGGCAACTTCTTTCTCCTTTCTCTTTAGCAGTTCATTGTCTCTCTTTTCTTCCATCTCTGTTAGCTTCGACATTACGAATGCTCTAAATTCCTTATCAGACATTTCCATGACTTTCACCGAACTGCTTGTGGATGAAGGAGAGTTACTCTTTTCCATTGGAGGAGAGGTATTTTCTCGTTTTCCCATATTTCTCGTGATCCGACGGTGATTTCTTGTCATCTGATGAATGGCGTGTTTCTTTCAAATTCTTGAAGTTGAGCCTCAATGTTCAGGAGCAAGCAGACAGAGGTGTTCTAGAATTGGATTGCCGTTCTGTAGTGATAGCTGGTGCAGCAGATTCAGTAGATATTGGGTGGAGAGACAAGAAAAAGGAAAATGAAAAAGAGAGAGAGAAACAACAACAAAAAGAGAGAAAAAAGACAAAAAAATAAAAAATTATAATTGCTTTTCTTTTTTTTTTTAAAGAAAAAAATCACAAAATAGAAATATCTAGTTCCCAGTATCCATGTGGAGTCTTCTCAGAGAATGGCTCAACTCTCCTGCCTGGAGAAAGGAGCAGAAGGGCTTATTAACAAAACAAAAGATGGAGCTGAGAGCCAGAGAGAAATTCTACCTTTAAAAAAATCGTAAAAAGGAAAAATTACCAAAAAAAAATGAGGAGACAGGAGCAGAGAGACACAGAGACCTCAGAGACACAGGGACAGGGATAGAAGGCCAGAGGGGCTCCCTACCACACTAGCTTTGCTTGCTGGAGGCTGAATTATGAGTAGAAAATCTTCATTTCTCCTGTGCCTGAAATATCTAGTTCCCAGTATCCATGTGGATTCTTCTCAGAGAATGGCTCAACTCTCCTGCCACACTAGCTTTGCTTGCTGGAGGCTGAATTATGAGTAGAAAATCTTCATTTCTCCTGTGCCTGAAATATCTAGTTACGAGTATCCATGTGGATTCTTCTCAGAGAATCTGCATACTTAAATTCTAAGCATGCCCTGTTATCTCCCTGGATTCTGGAAGGTCCCTTTTCTACATTTCCCCCTTTGATGCTCAGAGATCCTATTAGGGCCAAGGAGTATCTTCCTAGTTTTGGGAGATCTGTATTTTCATAACATTATAATGGAATGTGTGACTGCGTTTATAATGGAAATTGAGGTCTTTTTACATATGTGTTTATCATTGAGCCTGTATTCTCATTCCCATAAGAGAATTTTACAGTTTATGACGTGCATAGGATTATAACTATAGATTGTCCCATTATGCTCAATTGTTCCTGAGATGTTTTCCTGACAATAGATATGTATATAGTAAAGTAAGGACTTAGTGATGCCTTGGCCCTGTCAGGTGGTATAAATGCATAGTTCACAGAAGAGAGCACCTGTATCTAAAAAGAAAGCCCAGATTAGAAGCACCAAATTCTAACAAAACATATTACCCACAGAAGAAAAGCAAACATTAGTAGAACTCTCTTATCATAACCCCAGTCAGCTAGGGCAGCTTCAGTTAGTCCTATGGCAAGGATGAAGGCTAGGGCTGCAACAATGAACAATGACAAAATATGACAGTGTGTGCATTATAACAATAAAACTACTATAAGGACAAGATAAAAGTAGGTTACAGATATATTTTGCTAAACAGCTAATGCCTCAAGCTTCTGCTTTGCATAGATTAGTCACCTTATGGAGTGTATAAAGCAGGTCTGTAGTTCTCTCAGGTCTCTGGGGTTGTGGCTTGCTTTCTCTAGATAATCAGCTTGCAAGGTCTTTTTGGATCAGAAGTGCATTCCTAGGCTCAAAAAACTAGCTTCACTCTTCTGTGGTGAATCCAGGGGACCACCTCAGCTACTTTTATATCTGGGCTATGCAAGAGAGTTGAGAGATGAAGAAAAGTTGACTCAATGTAGCCTTGAGAGCTGAATGGAGAAAATCTGAAAGATTTTCCACTAAAAACTGGTACATACAAGGATTCCAACTTTATCCACTCCTTGTCAATATAGTACTGTAAATCTTTGCCAATGCAATCAAAAAAGAAAAGGTTATATTTTCTTTCTTTCCTTTTCTTTTTTCTTTCTTTATTTTTTGAGAGTTTTTTTGCTATAGGGCACATACGTTAGCCAGAAATACAGAGAAAGACATAGATATAGAAAGCAAGAAATTACCCTCTAGGGATATAGCCATGTCACAATCCCTTTTCCTCCATTCTCCTCTTGGTATCTTGGGCACACATGCACATGCACCCAGCATGAGTTTGAGTGACCGAGTCCAGGACACGAACTGCAGTTGACTATATGGGAGTCCAGCAACGTAGCCATTACACTAACTGCTGGTCCCCAAAATAAAAGGTATTCTAATATAAAAAGAAGAGGTGAAATTATCTCTATTTGAAGATGACATCACTGTATACATAAAAGACCCAATGGTATCTCTGAAAAATTCCTGGAAGTTATAAATAAATACAGTAAAGTTGCAGGTTACAAAATCAACATACAGAAATCTATAGCATTTCTATATACGAACAACAGGCAGATTGAAATAGAACTGAAGAAAATAATTCCATTTACCACAACCACAAAAAGTATAAAATACCTAGGAATAGATCTAACCAAAGAAGTTAAAGACCTCCACAAGGAAAACTATTAGAAGTTAAAAAAAAAAAAAAAAAAAAAAAAAGGAAAATGACACAGAAAAATGGAAGGGCATCCCAAGTTCCTGGATTAGAAGAATTAATATAATCTGTGGGGACATGTTTAGAGAGAGAACCTGAGGTGTGGGGACATGCTCTGAGCAAGCACCACCTGTTCTTCTGGGGTATTAGAAGTTAAAAAAAAAAAAAAAAAGGAAAATGACACAGAAAAATGGAAGGGCATCCCAAGTTCCTGGATTAGAAGAATTAATATAATCTGTGGGGACATGTTTAGAGAGAGAACCTGAGGTGTGGGGACATGCTCTGAGCAAGCACCACCTGTTCTTCTGGGGTTTGGCAGAACCTTGTAAATTGTCTTTTCCTTGACCTTTGCTGCAGACAGAGCAAGGGTGAACATTGCTAGGGGCATGCCAAAAGACACATCTGATGGACTTCAAGAGACATCTTGACCCTAATTAGCAAAGTACAATCCTTGCTCTGCATCTAAAAGGTTCTTTAGCCTTCTCTGGGTGTGGTGGTGCACTCCTTTTGGAGAAGTTCTTTAGCTTCTGTCCCACACCTAAAGCTAGGTTTCTCTGCATTAGAAAAGAAGATGAGACTTTCTCTTAATAGGATTATCACCAAGGAATACACCTCGCTCAGTATGACTAAGCCCTTATAAATTTGTTAATTGCTTCTTATTTTCTGTAACCTGGCAACCAATCTATAAAGTGTCATGAAACATACATGTGTAATGTCTCCTTGTACTATAAATAAAGAGACCCAATTTGTCTGGGTGGCTCAAGTGGCTCAAACAGCAACTCAAGCAGTGGCTCAGCCATGGCACAAGTTGCTTGGGCTACCTAGGCTCAAGCTGCCTGTGTCCATTTCTACTCTATCCCTTTGTCGCATTCTTTCTGCTTCTTCCATAGTAGCACCAGTCCCTGTTCAGATGCCAACAATAATCAAAATAGTAATTCTACACAAATTAATCTACTTATTTGACACAATACCAATCAAAGTACCGCAGATATTCTTCACAGATCTAGAAAACACATTCATAAAATTTGTCTGGAATCATAAAATACCTCGTATTGCCAAAGCATCCCTGCACAAGAAGAGTGAAGTGGGCAGCATCTCACTTTCTGACTGAAAATATACTATAAAGCTGTGATAATCAAAATAGCATAGTATTGGCACAGAAACAGACAGGTGGAACAATGGAACAGAATAGGGATTCCAGAAATAAACTCCCAAACATACAGCTGACTGATTTTTTTTTTTTGAGAGTTTTTCGCTATAGGGCACATGTGTTCGCCAGACAGACAGAGAGAGACATAGAGACAGAAAGCGAGAAATCACCCCCCAGGGGGGATGGTCACGCTGCAATCCCTTCTCCTCCATTCTCCTCTTGGGATCTTGGGCATGCACGCACATGCGCCCGGCGTGAGTTTTAAGCCACCGGGTCTGGGATGCGAACCGCGGTCGATTACGTGGGAGTCCAGCAACATAGCCATTACGCTAACTGCTGGTTCCCAGCTGACTGATTTTTGACAAAGGGTATAAGTCAATCCAGTTGGACAAAGACAACCTCTTCTGCAAACGGTGCTGGAAAAACTGGATATCCAACTGCAGAAAAATTAATATAAACCTTTACCTCTCACCATTGACAAAACTCAACTCGAAGTGATTCAAAGATCTAAATCTAAGACCTCATACTATAAAACTACTGCAGGAAAACACTGGGGATTCTCTGGAAGACATTGGGGTAGACAAACCCTTCTTAAACCTCTCAAAGTACAATCATCTCAAAAATAGACAAGTGGGATTACATCAGACTAAGAAGTTTCTGCATGGCAAAAGATACAGTAATTAGTGTGAATCAAAAGCCCTAAGAATAGGAAAATAGTTTTGTAAACTATGCTTCAGAGAAAGGACTGATAATTAGAATATACAGGGAACATAAGTGGCCTTTTCAAATAAAGATAATCAACCCAATTAAAATATGGGAGAATGAGTTAAAAAAAAAAAAAACTCTCTAAAGAAGACATAGGAACAGCCAAAAGGCATATGAAAGCTGATCAACATCCCTCATTACACAAAAGATACAGATCAAAATCACAATGAGATGCAACTTAACCACAGTCAAAATGACTAAGATTAAAAACAAAAATGATGGAACCAGCAGTTAGCGTAATGGCTATGTCGCTGGACTCCCATGTAGTCGACCCCGGTTTGCGTCCCGGACCCGGTGGCTTAAAACTCACACCGGGCACGTGTGCGTGCATGCTCAAGATCCCGAGAGGAGAATGGAGGAGAAGGGATTGCGGCATGACCATCCCCCTTGGGGGGTATTTCTCACTTTCTGTCTCTATGTCTCTCTCTGTCTGTCTGGTGAGTGCATGCGCCCTATGGCAAAAACCTCTCCAAAAAAAAAAAAAAAAAAAAAATGATGGGACCAGAAGTTAGTGTAATGGCTATGTTGCTGGACTCCCACGTAGTCGACCATGGTTCGAGTGCCAGACCCAATGGCTTAAACTCATGCTGGGTGCGTGTACATGCGTGCCCAAGATCCCAAGAGGAGAATGGAGGAGAAGGGATTGCGGCGTGGCCATCCCCCCGGGGGGTGATTTCTCGCTTTTTATCTCTCCGTCTCTCTCTGTCTGTCTGGCAAGCGCATGAGCCCTATAGCAAAAACCTCTCCAAAAAGAAAAAAAATGATAAGTGCTGGCAGGGGTGTGATGAAGGGGAACTCTCTTACACTGCTGGTGGAAATGTAAATTGATCCAGCCACTGTGAAGAACAATTTGGAGATTCCTCAAAAAGCTACAAATAAACTTCCATATAATACAGCAATCCCACTCAATCCCACTCTTTGTTTTTTTACAGAAAGTGGAAGAATATGGGAGACTTATTGCTGAGTGAAGCAAGCTAGTCTATAAAGGAGTGGTATTGTATGTCTCCATATAATATATACTGAGTGTCTGCACTCTATGACAGAACTGAATGACTAAAGGATATAGAAACACAGTAAATTGTTGTGAATACCAAGTACAGGGCGGGAAGTGGGTGGGTAAAGAAATGGAGTCTTAGGAAGGACATTGATGAGAAAAATAAAGAGGCATAGCATTAATGGGACACAGAAATGGAGTATTATCTGTTGAAGATAACTTTACAGTATTATCAACTGGACTAGTGAGAAATGCACGCATGTTGGAATATTCACTTTACAAGCTAAATAATGTGATTGAGTGTATAAAGGAACTTGAACTAACATTTTAAAACAGAAAAAAAAATGTTGCTCAGCAGCTCCTCATAAGTATTTCTCTTGTTTTATCAACAATTGCTCTGATGCCTGTCGATTGCACTATAGAACATTTTTTACATTACTTAGTTTTTACATGTGGGTCCCAAGGATACAATATTGGAGCTAACATTTACCATTTAAGAATTTCCATAAATTTTGGAGCCCATAGGTCACCATATTGAGATTATACTTTCAGCAATGAGTAGCATGGGCCATTGCTTCATGGCCACCTCAGATACCATATATAAAATATATAAAATTATTTTATAAAATCTTTAAAATTCTTTAAAATTCCCTCTCAGACCTCCTTCAATATAATTCATACAATCTGTGACATGCTTTATACCTTGATAATTTGTCCCTTTTTAACTTTTTTCCATTTTAGAATAATCCAGCCATCTTGTAGGACAAATTTTTTACCATGCAAAAGTCTTCCTATATATTTTTTTCCTTTTAATCTTTTTTTTTAACAAAAATGCACCTTAATATCTATAACTTTCTTTCCACATCTCCTTCCTACTTACTATTTTCTTTCTACCTTGCTTCTCTTTCTCTTATATATTTGTCTTTGTAAATAATTGTTACCTCTAATCAATTATATAGAAAATATTATTTTTTGAGAGATTTTTGCTATAGGGCAGGTGTGCTCACCAGAAAGACAGAGAGAGACAGAGAGACAGAATGTGAGAAATTGCCCCCTAGAAATCACCCCCAGGGTATATGGTCATGCCACAATCCCTTCCTCATTCTCCTCTTGGGATCTTGGTTATGAACATGCACGCACCCAGTGAGAATTTAAGCCTCCAGGTGCAGGACTTGAACTGTGGTTGACTACATGAGAGTCCAGTGTCATAGTCATTATGCCAATTGGTAGTCCCAGAAAAGTTAATTTTAAGAAACATTTTTATTTATCATTTTAAGGATTACCTGAGGTTTCATTAAATGTTAAAGTCTCCCTCTTTCTTTTTCCCAACTGAAGAATCTGACACCTCTGAAAGACCATCTGGTTTGTAACTTCATATATAGGACTCTACATATTTACCATAATGTTAAGCTCTTAGGAGTAGTAGCTTTTAGTACATACCAGAAACTTATAAATGTGTATTTTACAAATGAACAAAAACTGTCTAACAAATTTTTAAATAAAGAACAAAACAATCTTACTAATAAATTTAACATCTTTCATTTTGTAAAATGTAAAAGACTGAAAATAGGAATAATTAAAGCATGTGATTCTGTTTAAAAAAATGCCCTTGATTTTGGTTCATTTTTATCCTACTTAATGGTTGGCTTAGCAGTTCATTAAAACAATCAGCTTCTCTATAGAAACTGGATATTTATTTATTATTATTTTACCCAGTTTAAGGATTAGATACCTATGAGTACCTTCTCTTTTCATTTTTTAATAAAAGGCATTAAACAAAGCCACTAACCCTGGACAAAAAGCCCTGAGCACCCTAAAGATAAGAAAGAGTTAATTCAGGGCCAGCACTTGGCATGGTATTTTGACATGCTGAATTCCACATGGCTAACTGTGATTCAGATCCCAGACCTGCCAGCTTGCTTTCCCACTATTCCTTTCTCCCTCTCGCGCTCTCTCTCTCCCTAGTCAAATTAAAAAAAAAAATACATGAAATTAAATAAATAAGTAATCCTTTAATTTTTCTGAGTTGTTTTCATTATCAGGCGTGTGCACTCTCCAGACAGACAGAGAGAGACAGAGAGATAGAAAGCAAGAAATCCGCCCCCAGGGGGGATGGCCACGCCACAATCCCTTCTCCATTTTCCTCTCAGGATCTTGGGCATGCATGCACACGTGCCTGGCATGAGTTTAAGCCACCGGGTCCGGGACTTGAACCACGGTCGACTACATGGGAGTCCAGCAACATAGCCATTACACTAACTGCTGTTCCCAGTAATCCTTTAAAATTTGAAAAAAGAAAAATAATTAACTCAGTGTCTGTCAGTTCCAAAACAAAAGACAATACATGTTAGATTACAACAGCAAGATATGATTTCGAAAGTTTTAAGATTTACTTTTCATAGTTTTCAGCACTAGCCATGTAACTGCACCATAAGAGAACAAAAAAAAAAATCAAAGTTTAGAAAAATTGGTCTTACCTCACAACTTTTAGAATTTTTCCTTCACCATTATATCCTGATGTGCTGTGAGAAACAAGGTATTGTGGAAGGTTAGTCATGAATTCATTTTTCCTCTTGGACATATATTCATCATGTAATATATAACACATAACCTGCAAATACCACCTGTTTTATTAAATCAACCATAATAAGACAAATTTGTCACTTCCTGATTAATAAGCCCTAAACAAAGCAAATGTTAGAAACTGTGGAGATATTCACGCATTAAACTATTTTTATTATTTGAAGCCAACTTGTTTATTTAAGTCATGTGAACTTCAAAAGCATTTGAATTAATTTGTATGAGCGCTCTTTTGATTAATTAAATCAGAAGGATTCCTTAAGGCATTTTGTTGTGTTCCTCTCCATAATGGAGGTTTCTGCTTTCTCCCATTTGAATTTTATCAGGAGCAGGGCTCTTCTAGTGCTTCCAGGTTAGAGTATAAGGGGTTAAAGTTGGAAGCTCCAGAGTGGTTCTGGTCAGGTGTGTCTCAGATAACTTAGAGGGAGAAGTGGTGTTAGGGGTCTGACTGAGGCTATTGCCTCTGTTGGCTTGTTGGTGGCAGTAATTAGTGGGAAGGGTGGCCTGGATCTCCCTACCCATGAAGATTTTCAATAGTCTGCTAACTAGTGGCATCTGAGGGCCAGCCTACCCTAAATGAGGCCCAACTTGTTTCATAGGATGCTTGGCGTCTTCTGGGAGCCTTCATTATACCATGATCTCCTGAATACTTGTGCCTGATTTTTTTCACTCTAAGAGAGTAAGCTCTCCCTTAATGACATTCACACAAAAAAAGAAAAGAGGGAAGAGGTAAAGGTTCGTGTGCAGTTTCACAATGTCTCTGGCCCATTGCTCAGCGCCTTGAGAGCTTAGCAGTTTCCACCCATTTCCATTATGGAAGTACCAAGGCCAGTCCTTGGGAAAGTGATCAGTTTCCTCCATAAGCCATGTTGGGGGTAGGTTTAGTCCCAAATGAAGTCAGGCACTTACCAATCCTGTAGGCAGTGCTCCCCGAACCAGTTCCTGAACCTCACTGTGCTCCATTGTGCTTCCAGAAGCTACACCCTGGATCACCTGGAAGGCTTCTCCCCTCTCCTGACTTTCTGGCGAATGCACCCTGGTTACAATGGAGGTGTAAACACACCATCTCTGAAATTTCCTGACCAATGCACCAGAAATGATGCAGGATGTTGAGAGAGAGAGAGAGAGAGAGAGAGAGAGAGAGAGAGAGAGAGAGAGAGAGAGAGAGAGAGAGAGAGAGAGAACACCAACCAAGGCTTTCACAGGAAAACAACAATTTACTCCTGTGCTAGCACCAGTTCAGCAGATTCAAATCCAAAGACTGAGGCTGAATTTCTTGGGGTTCTCCCTTTTACTTGTTCTAGTTTCTTTATTTCATATATGGTTATACATACTTTTCCATACTTTTGATTGGAAAATAGACTGCGATACAATTATACATGTATGCAATGGGCTACTGGGCTTTAGATACACAGGCATACATAAAATTACAGTGTTGCTAGGTTGCTATCAGGACAGCAAAGTCACTAATAGTTGCTAAGTTGCTATGGGGACAGGATTATGAGGTCACCACAGGCTGCACATGCATGCTTAAATTCTAAACATGTCCCATTAGCTTACTTTGTCCTGGAAGACCCTCACCACCACCACCACCACCACAGTGCCGTATTATTTCTACAAAGGACTTTGAGATATGTATTCTGGCATTCTGATCAGAATTTTTCCTTCTGGAAGCATTTGATAAGTATTGTCTGTGCTTTTAGTCAGAATTCTTGCTTTCAGAAGCATCATGGCAATGACATTTACTGTTTCTTCCCAGAAACCATCATGCTAGCCTCTCTAGGAGTTCTATATTATTGTTCACACAGAATCCATTTTCTCAGAGGCTTCTCATTGGTGTAGTCTGGCATTTCTGGCCAAATTTCTTCTTCCTGGCAGCTGTGGTGAGTGTCTTCTAGCTTTCTCGTGGTGTGTATGCTTTTTGGGTTCTCTGTGTTTGTTCTGAATTGCTACCCAGAATTCATCCATCCCAGTGCCTTGTGGGTAATGTGGTTTTGACTATGCCTGGGCATCTTCCTCCCAGAAGCTTTTGGGTTTTGCATTCTGGCATTAGTTTCCAGAAGGGTTGTTCCCTGGGACTCAGAATATTTTTATGACATTGTGGCCAGAGCTTTTCTTTCTGGAGGTCACTTGTTACTGTATCCTGTAGTTCTACATGCAAGTCTCTTTCAGTGGCATCTGAGTATAGTTCAGTCTGGCATTTTTGCCATGCAAGATTCCTTCTGGCAACTGTAGGAAGGGATTTTTTTTTTCATATTGTCTAAAATTCATGCTCCCAGAGGTTACTTGGTAATGTAGACTGTGGTTCATATACATAATTCTTCCTTCTGTTGACTATGGCAAGGACACCTCAAGTTTCTGGCAGCTGTGCACTCATGCACAAGGGCCCATACTGTTTTTCAAACCACCAGGGTCAGGGTTTTAATAACACATTAGTCATGTGGGATTAACCACTAAGTTATGGGGGCGGCCCTGATTTTCCCTGTTAGACTTATTTCTGACTGGGTTGGAGAAAATCTTCTCTCTACTCTCACTAGTTGTGGTTAAGATCATACACAACCCCTTTTCATATTTTGGCTCCTAATTGACAGAACTGTAAAACCTTGAATGTTGGCCTATCTTTTCCAGGTTATTTTTAAATATATTGTTTTAAATTATAATTAATTATATTGCACAAAATTTAAAAAATAGCAAATGCCATACAATTAAAATATCTCTTTCAATGAACCTTTTCTGGCTACACCGTTTCCTATCTGTCTCCAGATTTTTATTTATATAATTTCTTACATGTCTGTAACCAAAGCATATTGGACTTAATTCTACCCCATAATGAAAATCTCTCTGTTGGTATTTTTAAAATCTTATTTATTATCATCAAGATCTTGTTTATATACATTGAATCGCATATAACTTTACAGTGTATTACATTTCTTTTTCCAGAAGGAATACCATGCATATCAGTCAATACAGAGACATTAAAATCCCCATTTCATCATCCAATATCATTTTATTGTATTCCCAATCATTATTAATATTTTTCCAATTTTTTTATTAATGGCATTTTTAAATTTTATTTTTTTACATTTTTTAATACATTCAATAACATTTTTTAGCTTACAAGGTGATCATTTCAATATGTGAACATTTTTTCCTAGTCCAGTTGATCAAAATATAACAATACTACCTTCCTGTTTCAACAATGCTGTCTCCATATCCCTCCTCCAAATGTTTTACCCCAGGCCCCACTCCTCCACACACACCACATCAGGCATTCACACCCATCTCTTGTTTTTGTACCTCCTTTAGTCCACCAGCTTCAGTTATAGAATGTGGACACTTGGTCTATATTAAGTGGGGACATACAGTGTCTCTCCTTCATAGCCTGGCTTGCTTCACTCAGCAATAAATCTTCCATATTCTTCCACTTTCTGTCAAAAGCCAGGGTACCTCTCACCTTTGACAAAAATCAAGTCAAGGTGGATCAAGGATCTAAATCTTAGACCCCAAACTATTAAACTGCTTCTAGAAAACACTGGGGAAACTCTGGGAGACATTGGGGTAGGGAAAGACTTCTTACATAAGACCCCCAAAGCACAGTCAATAATCCCAAAAATAGACAAATGGGATTACATCAGACTAAGAAGTTTCTGCCTGGGAAAAGACACAGTAATTAGTGTGAATCGACAGCCCTCAGAATGGGAAAATATTTTTGTAAATTATGCATCAGATAAGGGACTGATAACCAGAATACAGAAGGAACTAAAGAAGCTGTTTGGAAAAAAGATGATGAACCCTATTAAAAGATGGGAGAAAAAGTTGAAAAAAAAAACACTCTAAAGATGACATATGAATAGCCAAAAGGCATATGAAAAAATGCTCAGATCCCTCATCGTAAGGAAAATGCAAATCAAAAAAACAATGAGATAATACCTCACCCCAGTCAAAATGTCTGATTAAAAAAAAAAATGATTAGTGTTGGCAGGGGTGTGGTGAAAGGAAAATGCTCTTACACTGCTGGTGGGAATGTAAATTAGTCCAAGCATTGTGGAGAACAATTTGGAGATTCCTCAAAAGTCTACTAATAGAACTACCATATGATCCAGCAATCCCATTCCTTGGCATCTACCCAAAGGACAGAAGAATTCTTAATTGGAAAAATGCTTGCACATCAATTGATGGGGCCATGCAGACAACACAAGCTGGTATGAGCCCTCCATTGTGTCACTGTACTGGCCTGCACTCAATTTCTCTGCCGTGAGCTTTACTGTTATTAAGGTACCCTACAAGGGTAAAGAGCCAGGGGCCAGACTCCCCCACCTGACTGTCTTAAACTAAAATTAACATATGTTGAGTTAGTATAAGCCAAATTAGCATTAGTAACATATGTAGACTAAGTTAGTTTAAGGCTAGTTTTATGTAAATACCCCTTATTAAAGCTACAGGCCAAAGTTAACTTGTATTAGGCCAAATTAGCAAAAGAATTCACTGGTTAACAAACAAAGAATTCAGCAAATAAATATAGGGGCCCATGGGCTAATAGAGGAAGGACAGATCTGGCTAACAGAAACAGGATAAACAAACCTGAAGACTCCAAGAGGAAGAGTAACTACTTTAGCTGAAAGTTCTTATCTGGTCTGAGGCAAGCAAGGGATAGCACCTACTTACAAGCAGTTTCTCCCCTGTGTGCTGTTAACTATGAAAAATTGCTAATAAAACACCCTGTGTTGTCTCCTGAGCTACAAGACCCTCTCACCCGAAAAGGCCCTGTCCAGCAATCAAGATTTAAGAAGAAAATGCACCAGACAAATAGACGCCTTCATCCTGAGAACTGTAATTGATTATACCTAATCATATAAGACAGACATCATGTTTTATGATTATTGTTTCTGTGCCTTAAATTCCCTGTTTCGTAGAGTAAATCTTTTATTTCCCCCTCACCCCTCCTACTCTTGTAAGACACCCCTCAATAAATACGTGTGTTTGAAAGCCGCTAGCGCAGCAGCCTGGAGCTAACTCTGGCTGTGGCTGGCTAAGAACATGGTAAAGGCATTGAGGTCTTAGTCTAATTTTTGTTTCTGTTCACCTTCGCCGCTTCCCATGAGTCAACCCACCCCTGCTGAGGCTGGACCCCGGCAATCAATGTTCATTGCGGCACTTTTCACGATTGCTAAGACATGGAACCAACCCAAATGCCCCCGTATGGATGAATGGATTGAAACACTGGCACATATATTCTATGGAATACTATTCAGCCATAAAAAAAAAAATATTTTTTTCAAACATGCAATTACTATTTCTCATTTTGCTTGTAAAAACACTTTACCTATCATGAAATGCTTCTAAGACCAGTCCAGTTGAGAATACTATACACGTCATCAACAGGTAATACACAATATCTGTGTCCTATTAACTCCATGCCTCTCTATTTGTTCTCTTGCTATCTTTCTCTATACTCTTGTCTTCTTCCCCCCATTCTACACTGTCTTATCCTTGTTAACTACTTTCAGTGCTCTTATGTCCTCCAATATTTAGCTTTCTACCATATAGTGCAGAGAGATGGTATATATTAAGTGGATACATACAATATCTTTCTTTCATATCTTGGCTTACTTCACTCAGCAATAGATCCTCCATATCTGACCACTATCTATCAAATGCCAGGGTATTGTTGTTTTTCTTTTTTTATGGCTCAGTAGTATTCTGTAGAGTATATATGCCACACTTTTACAATCCATTCATCGATTTGTGGACATTTAGGTTGGTTCTATGTCTTGGCAATCATGAATAATGCTGCAATAAACATTGATGTGCAAGAACTTTTCCAACTGAGTATTCTCCTGTCCTTTGGGTAGATATACAGAAGTGGGATTGCTGGATCAAATGGTAGTTCTATTTGTAGATCTTTGAGGAACCTCCATATTGTTCTCTGCAGTGTTGATGAACCAGTTTACATTCCCACCAAGAGTGTAGGAGAGTTCCTTTTTCACCACATCCTCACCAACACTTATCACTTTTTATATTTTTAATCTTTGCCATTCTGACAGGGGTTAGTATTTCATTGTGGTTTTTATCTGCATCTCCCTTATGATGAGGGATGTTGAGCATTTCCTCATAGGCTTTCTGGCTGTTCATATGTCTTCCTTAGAGAGATTTTTATTCAGCTCCTTTTGCCATCTTTTAATTGGGCTAATCACTTTTTTTCGCATAAGGCACTTCAGTTCCCTGTGTATTATGATTATCAGTCCATGGTCTGAGGTAGATTTAACTAAAATATTTTCCCATTCTGAGGGTTGTTGATTTACACTTGTTACTGTGTCCTTTCCTGTGCAGAAATTTCTTAGTCTGATATAGTCCCACTTATCTATTTTAGGGATTATGTACTGTGCTTTGGGAATCTTATTTTAGAAATCTTTGCCTACTTCAATGTCTCTCAGGGTTTACCCAGTATTTTCCACTAGTACTTTTATTTTTTGAGGTCTTAGGTTCAGATCTTTGATCCAGTTTGAGTTGACTTTCGTTACTGGTGAAAGATGGGTGTTCAGTTTCATGTTTCTGTTGGTGGATACCCAGTTTTTCCAGCACCACTTACTAAAGAGGTTTTCCTTTCCCCAATGGATTGTCTGGTATCCTTTGGCAAAAATTAGTTGGCTGTACACTTTAGGGGTTATTTCTGGGTTCTCTATTCTATTTAATTGGTCCATATATCTGTTTTTTTGTGCCAATAACATGCTGTTTTGATGATCGCATCTTTATAGTATATCTTGGTATCAGGTAGTGATATGCCTCCCACTCCATTCTTTTTGCACATGACTGCTTTGGCAATACGAGGTCTTTTATGATTCCAGACAAATTCTATGATTGTCTTTTCTAGATCTTTGAAAAATATTTCTGGTGTTTTTATTGGAATTGCATTAAAAATGTAGATTAATTTGTATAGAATTTTCATTTTGATTAAGTTAATTCTCCCAATCCAGGAACATGGGATCCTTCCACTTTTTTATGTCACTTTCAATATCTTTTTAAAGATTTTCATAGTTCTCCTTATAAAGGCCTTTGACTTCCCTAGTTAGGTTTATCGCTAGGTACCTTGTGCATCTTGTGGCTATGGTGACAGGATTTCTTTCTTCAGCTCTACTTCGTTCAACTTGTTCAAATATAGGAATGCTATAGATTTTTGGATGTTGATTTTGTATCCTGCTACTTTACTATATTCATTTATTACTTCAAATAGTTTTTTTATGGAGACCTTTGGGTCTTCTAAGTATATCATCATGCTATCTACTAATAAAGATATTTTCAACTCTTCTTTGCCTGTTTGAATGCCTTCTATATTGTTGTCTTTTCTGATTGCATTAGGTAAGACTTCCAGTACTATATTAAGGAGCAGTGGAGAAAGTGGGCAGCCTTACCTAGTATCCGTCTTTAGCGGAAAAGTGTTTAATTTTTCCCCATTCAGTATAACGTTAGCTATAGGTTTTTCCATAGATGACTTATTGTGTTGCGAAATGACCCTTCTATATCAATCTTACTGAGGATCTTAATCATAAATGGATGTTGTATTTTATCAAATGCTTTCTCTGCATCAGTTGAAATGATCATATGTTTTTTATCTTTTTTTCTGGTAATGTGGTGTATTACATTTATGGTCTTGAGTATGCTGAACCACCCCTGCATCTCTGAAATAAAGCCCACCTGATCGTGATGAATAATCTTTGTTATATGTTGTTGGATACAACTTGCGAGTATCTTGTTGAGAATTTTTGCATCTATATTCATTAATGATATTGGTCTGTAGTTTTCCTTTTTTGTCATGTCTTTATCTGTTTTGGGGATGAGGATGATGGAGGTTTCATAAAATGAATTTGGAAGGTTTCCTTCTTTTTGAATCTTTAAAAATAATTTTAGTAGGATAGGGGTTAACTCTTCCTTAAAAGTTTTGTAGAATTCACAAGTGAAGCCATCTGGGCCTGGGCTTTTCTTTGTTGGGAGGTTATTTATTACTGATTCAATCTCCTGGCTTGTTATAGGTCTACTCAGGTTATCTATGTCCTCCTGATCCTATCTTGGTAGATTATATGCATCTAGGAATTTGTCCATCTCCTCCAGGTTATCTTGTTTGTTGGCGTAAATTCACTCATAGTATCCTCTAATGATATTTTGTATTTCTGCTATGTCTGTAGTAATATTGCCTGTTTCATCACATATTTGATTAATCTGATTACTTTATTTCTTCTTCTTGATCAGTCTAGTCAATGGTGTGTCGAACTTGTTAATCTTTTCAAAGAACCAGCTTTTGCTTTCATTTATTTTCTGTGTGGTTTATTTTCTATTTCATTTATTTCTCCTGGAAGATTTATTATTTCTTTTCATCTGGCATTTTGGGGGTTTGTTTGTTGTTGTTTTTCCAGTTCTCTGAGGCATGATGATAAGTTATCTATTCGCCATCTTTCCATCCTATTCTTATGCGCACTAATTGCTATGAATTTCCCTCTTATGACTGCTTTTGCTGTGTCCCATAGATTCTGGACACTTGTGTACTCATTATCATTTGTTTCCATAAATTTTTTATTTCAGTCTTAATTTCTTCAGTAGTGAAAAAGTCATTCAGAAGTAGGTTGTTCAGTTTCCAAGTGTTTGAGTCTTTTGGGGGTTGTTTCTTGAAATTAATCTTGAGTTTAATTCCATCATGGTCAGAGAAAATGCTGGATACAGTTTCTATGCCTTTGAATCTCTAAAGGCTTGATTTGTGTCCTAACATATGATCTATCTTTGAAAAGGTTCCATGTCGGGGTGAGAAAAATGTATATGTTGTGGATGTAGGGTGGAAAGTTCTATAGATATCTGTCAAGTCCATTTGATTTATAGTATCATTTAAGTCCTGTATCTCTCTCTTTTCTGTCTAGAAGATATGTCTAAAGGAGATAATGGGGTGTTGAGATCTCCAATAATTATAGTATTTATCCCTATCTCTCCTTTTAGCTCCAGCATTCTTTCCTTCACATATTTAGGTGCACCTGAGTTGGGTGCATAGATATTTATAAGGGTCATGTCTTCTTGCTGTATTACCCCATTTACTATAATATAATGCCCTTCTTTGTCTCTTCTTACAGTCTTTGTCTTGAAATCTATTTTGTCTGAGATCAATATTGCTACTCCAGCCTTTTTTTGATTTCCATTTGCATGGAATATCTTTTTCCAGCCCTTTACTTTTAGTATATGTATGTCTTTATCCATAAGGTGAGTTTCTTGTAGACAACAGATAGAGGGTTTCTGTCTTCTTATCCATTCAGCCAGTCTATGTCTCTCAAGTGGAGAATTTAATCCATTGACATTCAATGTAATTATCGATATTTCCATACCTGATCCTACCATTAAGTGAGCCATTTTCTTGGTTGCTTTTTGTTCTCATATAACTGTCTCTGATTTTTTAGTTTTCCTGGTATAGTACTCCCTTCAGAACCTCTTGAAGAGCTGGCCTGGAGTTGGTAAATTCCTTCAAATTTTGTTTATTTGAGAATGTTTTTAGCTTTTTTCCCCATATGTAATATAATTTTGCTGGGTATAGTATTCTTGGTTGAAATTGTTTTTCACTCAACACTTTTACTATACTTCCCCATTCTTTCCTTGCCTGCATTGTTTCCGCTGAGAGATCTGATGTTAGCCTGATGGGGTAACCTTCGTAAGTAACTTGGCATTTTCCTCTTGCCAACTTTAGTATCTTGTCTTTGTCTGTTGTTTTTGCCAGTCTGGCTATGATGTGTCTTGGAGAGGATCTTCTTGGGTTGATTTTACTTGGGGTCCTATGTATTTCTTGAGTTTGGATATTGGAATGTCTTTCTAGATTTGGAAAGTTTTATTCCAGGATTTCATGGAATAAATTATCTAGGCCCTTATTATTTTCTTCCTCTTCTGGAATACTAATTATCCGGATGTTGGGGCACTTGATGGTATCCAGTATTCCTCGTATATTATCCTAATTTTTCATGGTTGTTTTCTCAATCTTCTTGATACTTTTCTCTAAGTCAGATGTTTTGTCTTCTACGTTAGAGATTCAATCTTCTGCCTGGTCTAACCTGCTTTTAATACTTTCAAAGGAGGTTTTGATTTCCTGTATCACATTCTTCAATCCTAGAAGTTCCATCTGGTTCTTTTTTAAGGTATCCATTTCTTCTTTCAAGTCATGAAAGGACTTCTTCATCTCCTGGAGCTCCTTGTCTCTTTTCTCTTCCATCTCAGTTAGTTTGGTCACTACAAATATTCTGAATTCCTTATCAGACATGTCCACAACGTCCATTGTATTGACTGTGGGTTATGTAGGCTTGATGATATCCCTTGAGGGAGAGGCCTTTTTTTGGTTGCTCATATTTCTTGAGCCTCTGCGATTGTTCCTAGTCATCAGGTAATCTATATGTTTCTTCCTAACTTATTTAAGGTAACTCTGAGTGTTAAAAGTTGTATAGGATTAGAAAATTGATGATTTCTCTTATGGTTAGCCTACCTATTGCTCACAATTACCATTAACTGTTGCCACTAGCCCTAGATAGCCCAAAGTCCTCCTTGTTTCTAAGGAGTGGTGAGCCTCCAACTGACCTAATAATCAACACCTCAAGAGCGAAGAAAAACAGTGAAAAAAGGAAATCGTGTGGCGCATTGTGCGCCGCACACTATTCAAATCACTAAAATTCTAAGAGTCCAAAGGCTAGTGGGAAAGGGTCAGAGGATGAGTGACAGGACAAGGTTGGTCTGGCCTGCAGCCTCAATCCACCTGGTGTCTGGAACTGCTGGCCAGCTCGATCCGGGTTACGGGTGGGGGTTTACCTTAAAGTCCCAGACAACCAACCTGGTGTCCAAGGAGGAGGAACGGTGGGGATGCATCTATTTCATTTACTTCTGCTTGAACCTTTATTATCTCTTTTCATCTAGCATTTTTGGGATTTGTTTGTTGTTTTTCCAATTCCCTGAGCCATGATGTTAGGTTAGCTATTTGCCATCTTTCCATCCTTTTCTTATGCTCACTAATTGCTATGCATTTTTCTCTTATGACTGCTTTTGCCATGTCCCAAGGATTATGGAAAATTGTGTATTAATTATCATTTGTTCCCATAATTTTTTTTTTTATTTCAGACTTAATTTCTTCAGTAGTGAAGAAGTCATTCAGAAGTAGGTTGTTCAGTTTCCACATGTTCGTGTATTTTTGATGGTTTTTCTTGAAATTAATCTGAGTTTAATTCCATCATGGTCAGAGAAGATGCTGGATAGTTTCTATGCCTTTGAATCTGTAAAGAATGTATTTGTGTCCTTACATATGGTCAATCTTTGAAAAGGTTACATGCTGGGGTGAGAAAAATGTGTATGTTGTGGACATAGGTTGGAAAGTTCTACAGATATTGGTCATGCCCATTTGATCTATAATATCATTTAGGTCCTTTTCACTTTGTTTTCTGCCTAGATCTGTCTAAAGGAGATAATGGAGTGTTGAGATCTCCAACAATTATAGTGTTTCTCCCTATCTCTCCTTTTAGCTCTCCTTCACATATTTAGGTGCACCTGATTTGGGTGCATAGATATTTATAAACGTTATGTCTTCTTGCTGGATTACCCCATTTACTATTATATAATGCCCTGCTTTGTCTCTTCTTACAGTCTGACTTGAAGTCTATTTTGTCTGAAATCAATATCGCTACTCCAGCCCTTTTTTGATTTCCATTTGCATGGAATATCTTTTTCCAGCCCTTTACTTTTAGTCTATGTCTTTGCAGTTATATCTTAGTATGTCTTTATCTCTATGTCTTACTATGTCTTTTTTTTATTTTTTTTTCCATTCAGCCAGTCTGTGTCTCTTAATTGAAGAATTTAATCCATTGGCATTCAATGTAATTTTCAATATTTCGGTACCTGTTCCTATCATTAAGTGAGCCATTTTCTTGGTTGCTTTTTGTTCTCGTAAAACTGTCTGACTCTTTAGTTTTCCTGGTTTAGTACTCACTTTAGAACCTCTTGAAGAGCTGTTCTGGAGTTAATAAATTTCTTCAAATTTTGTTTATCCAAGAATGTATTTTATCTTTTTTTCCCCTATGAAAGATAATATTGCCAGGTATAGTGTTCTTGGTTGAAATTGTCTTTCATTCAACATTTGACTATATTTCCCCATTCTTTCCTTGCCTGCATTGTTTCCACTGAGAGAGCTGATATTAGCCTGATGGGGTGACCTTTGTCAGTAACTTGACATTTTCCTCTTGCCAACTTTAGTATCTTGTCTTTGTTGTTTTTGCCAATCTGGCTATAATGTGCCTTGGAGAGGATCTTCTTGGGTTGATTCTACTCAGGGTCCCATGTATTTCTTGGGTCTGCATATTTAAATGCCTTTCTAGATTTGGAAAGTTTTCTTCCAGGATTTCATGGAATACATTATCTATGCCCTTATTATTTTCTTCCTCTTCTGGGATATCAATTATCAATATCAATTATCTGGATGTTGGGACACTTATTGGTATCCAATATTCCTTGTATATTATCTTCATTTTTCTTGGTTGTTTTCTCAATCTTCTTGATACTTTTTTTCTAGGTCAGATGTTTTGTCTTCTACATTAGCGATTCGATCTTCTGCCTGATCTAACCTACTTTTAATACTTTCAAGGAAGGTTTTGATTTACTGTATCATGTTCTTCAACTCTAGAAGTTCCATCTGGTTCTTGTTTAAGGTGTCTATTTTCTATTTCAAATCATGAAAGAACTTCCTCATCTCCTGAAGCTCATTGTCTCTTTTTTTCTTCCTTTTTTAGTTAGTTTGGTCACTACAAATATTCTGAATTTCTTATCTGACATGTCCACTTCGTCTATTGTATTGACCGTGGGTGATGTAGGCTTGATGATTTCCCTTGGGAGAGAGGCTTATTGTTGGTTGCTCATACTTATTGAGCCTCTGCTATTATTCCTAGTCATCAGGTGATCTATATGTCCCTTCTTAATTATTCAAAGTATTTCTGAGTGTTAAAAGGTGTGCAGGATTAGAAAATTGGTGATTTCTCTTACAGTTGTCCTATCTGTTGCTCACCCGTATCATGCACTGTTGTCACTGGTCCTGGGTGACCCCAAGTCCTCCCTGTTTCTAAGGAGTGCTGAGGCTCCAACTGACATAATAAGCTACACCTCAAAAGAAAAGAAAAAAAAATGTGTGGTGCCCTGTTCAAAAACCTGAAATTCAGAGAGTCCAAAGGCAAGTGGTGAAGGGACAGATGATGAGCAATGGGTCCCGGCCGTTATGAACTGCAGCTACAGGCAGCCTGGTGTCTGGAACTGCTCACTGGCTTGAACCGGTCTCCAGGTGGGGTGGGGGAGATGTAAGTTTATCTTAAAGTCCTGAGAAACCAACCTGAAGTCCAGAGATGAGTAGGGGTGGGGATGAGCAAAGGGTCCTGGCTGTTAGGGCCTGCAGTCACAGGCAGTCTGGTGTCCAGAACTGCCCACTGATCCATTAGTATTTTTGATGTATTTTTCCCCCACTGGCATTTCAACTGCTTCCGTGTCATCTTCTAGTAGTTTCTTTAAAAGTAACTCATAGGAACTGAACTCCCTAAGCTCTTCCAGGTTCAAATATGCTTTCTGTCTCTTTTTTTTTTCCTTGTAAGCTATGGTACAGGAAGTTGTAAAATTCTTGTGTGCATGATTTTAATTTCAGAATGAAAATCTTGTTCTACTGACTTCAGTGTACATGAACATGCCAGGCACTCCTTTGCATGTCCACAGAAACTTTGGACTCAGGATCAAATAATGGTTTCTACCCATTAGTCACAAAGCAGGAGTTTTTACTTATGGTTGATACTTGCATTTCTGTTTACAGCTCTGAGGACAAGGAATTTGTTATTTATACCTTTTAAACCTCAACCCAAAACTTTGTCTTGTTATCTGTCATGTCTCCGTGCCAAGCACAGAACTTGGCATAGAGTAGATGCTCAATACATATTTAAAATGCTGTATAAATATAGGTGTATAAATATAGACTTATGGAAAATTAATTGTATAAATATAGGTACATTTGCACAGTGATAGGCACTTAAATTTTTGCTAAATACCAACTATGCTGCTTTTGTTTGTGCTTTTACCTACAATTTCAGCAATTGAGGGGACAAGTTCTCACTGCACATTTTTCTAAAATATCATAGAACCAAATGACAAGAAAGCTCAAGTTCTTTAATCTTTCCTATACTTACATAGTCAAAAATATCACATTTACAATATTACTTGGGCTCCAAAAAGATAACCAAACATGTAGTCTTAATATATGTAATAGTTCAACTACATTAAATATACTCTTATCTATGAAGACTTTAACTTGTTTGACCCAGAAAAACTACTCTTCCTTTGGTACCCTAATCTAGGTGAGCCTGTGATCCCGGTCTCAAGAGCTTAACTAAGGGCCTCATCTGTCATCTGTACACTAAATATAACTTGAACCAGGCATGACCATCTGTTTATAATGGACTCTCTCAAACTGAACATGCATATGAGACACCACCACCAGTTGACACTTTGCAGCCTGTGTGAAACTTTGAAGAAGGTGCAGCTATGCCAAGCTCAGAATCCTGCCCATGGAAACCATGAAATAATAATCGTGCATTGTTCTAAGCTAATAATTTCATGGTAGTTTGTAATACAGCATCATCGCCACTTGGAAATCCTCTTGTAACTTCTCAAATACTGTAATTTCCAGGACTTCTATAACAAACTGTCACAAACTGTATAACTTAAAACAACTTTAATTTATTTTCACAATTTTGGGGTTGTAAAGTCTGAATCAATGTGTTTTCATTACTGTGTTTCCCCTGAGATCTGTAAAAGAGAATTCCCCCTTTCCTCTTTCTACCTTCCAATGGTTTCAGTGCAATTCTTCGTGTTCCTTACCTTACAACTGCATGATTATAATCTCTGCCTCTGCTGTCAAATGGTATTTTCTCTGTGTATCTCTGTCTTCACACATTTGGTTTCTTTAAGGACACCTTCCATAATGGTTTAAGGAAACCACCTTACTATATTACAACCTCATCTCAATTTAATCACATGTACAGTGACCCTATTTCCAAACATGATGACATTCAGAAGTCCAGAAGGTTGGAACCTAACAGTTTTCTGAGGAAGGGTGTAAAATCTAACTCACAACATATACGGAAGTTGTTTTAATTAGTGTGCTGCTGTCTTCTAAGTTAAATGAGCATAATCCGTTTTGATCATGACCTTTTAACAGGGAATAAAGGCCTGTGATATTCCTAACCTATGGGTGACTGGCTAAATATAAAATGAAAAGTGAGAAGTGTCAAGGACACCCATGTCTTCTAACATTTAGCTTACCCTCTAGAAATTCACTAATGCACAACTGTGGGCTTAATTCTTCCACAAGATGACCTTTATAATATTTCTAGTTGGCATGGTTATTTCTCAGTGAAGGAAGGTGGCAGAGCATGAAATAATGACATCTTGTTTTATCACTAGAAGAGCTGGGAAGTTTTTGGATGTGGAAGAAGACATTTAGTTTAACAAAAAAATAAAGTGCTTCTAGTAGTTTTGAGAAGTGTTTAAATAAGAGTAACAAGACTTAAAATACTGTCATCCATTCGGGAGTCCAGCACCTTTAATCACCAAGCCAAGCTGGCCCCTTGACTCAGATTGATGTACATCATTCTCTCTTATAAGGATAGAATGATGTTTTTATGTCTGAACACAGTGATTTTCAAAATGTTCCTGGGCCAGAAGCAACAGTAAGGGACTAATTAGAAGTGCCAATCCTTGGGTCCTACCCTAGAACAAATGATTCAGAAACTTGAAGCATGATCTAGCCATCCAAAGAAGTTTCTGATGCTCCTAAAAGTTTCAGAACCACTGTGTGTAGAGTAAGTTGCTGTATTTTGCTACTGTATGTATAAATTATTATGTAAAGAATTTTAATTACAGAAAATATAGATCCTGGATTCAGTGTGGGAAAAGGATGAGGGAAGGAAGAGAGTGTAAGGAAAGACATTAAGGAGAAAAATGAGGCAAGATATTTATGGGGCACAGAAATTGATTGTTATCAATTGATAATAATGTTTATAGTATCCATAAGCAGACTAGTGTGAAATGTATTCCTGTTGTAAAATTCACTTTACAAGCAAAGTAGTGTATAGTGATTGAATGTATAAAAGAAATTAAAATAAAATAAAATATATTATTTAAAAAATCATGGATGTGCAAGTGTTTTTCTGACTGGGTACCTTAGTTCAGAAAAAAATAAGGCTCAGATTTTGTATCCGTTCAACAGTTTTGTTTTTCTTTTTGAGGTGGGTTTTGTTTGTCTTGTAAGGATGCCTATTTTTGTTGACTGAGAACCAAGGGAGCGTCTGTTTGGATAGCAAAAGAATGGCAGGTCATGGGTAAAGGAAAACTTAATGAACTCAAGCTCCTTGACTAAATTCATACACTGAAAGCTCTAGACCCTCACTTTATGGAAGAAGAAAGTAGGCAGGCCACATTGTGAGTGTTTGGGGGTTGTTTGGGGTACAATATTTTCCCACCCTCACCTGCACAGTCCTGGAAGAGGACTCAGAAAGCCAAGGTTGCAGGATTGACTTATGTAACCACTAAGAGCACATTTACCAAGGGGCAGATAAGACTGGTTGCTGTGTTTGCAATAGTTTTGCAAGAATGAAACACTAGCTATATCTGATAAACAGGATGGTTCATTGCATCAACAGTTAGGCTATTATCCCCTTTGCCTCCTGTCTGGTTAGAGAATTTCAACTCCAGAGATTAATTATTTTCTTTTTGAGAGATGAAAGGAAGGATAGAAATCAGAGGGCTCAAGTATGAGCCATGATTTTTTTTTTTTTCTTTTGGAGAGGGTTTTGCTATAGGGCGCGTGCACTCGCCAGACAGACAGAGAGAGACAGAGAGACAGAAAGTGAGAAATCACCCCCCAGGGGGGTTGGCCATGCTGCAGTCCCTTCTCCTCCATTCTCCTCTTGGGATCTTGGGCACGCACGCACACGCGCCCGGCGTGAGTTTTAAGCCACCGGGTCCAGGACGCAAACTGCAGTCGACTACATGGGAGTCCAGCAACATAGCCATTATGCTAACTGCTGGTCCCCCATCATTTTGCCTCTGATGTGCATTCTGTGAGTTTAGACAAGCATAGCAACATGTATCCACTATGGTAATGTCATACAAAGTAGTTTCATAGCCTCCCAAATCCTCTGTTCACTCTATATCTCCCCCTAATCTCAGAAAACAACCAATATTTTTTAAATAATGATTTTATTTAGCATTATTTATCACTGTCATTATTATTTTTTATTATATCTATTTTTTAAATTTTCTTTTATTTTTTTTTTCATTTCACTTCCTTTTGTACATTCAATCATATTATTATTTGTCTTACAAAGTGGATATTTAAACAGGTGAACATTTCTCCCTAGTACTGTTCATAAAACTACAAAATATCTTCAACAGATAATACCACACCTCTTTGTGTCATTAATGCTTGGCCTCCCTGTCCCTCCCCCAAATGTCCTTCCTCAGACCCTATCTTTTTACACACATTATATCTTGTATTTACATCTATATACTGCGTTTCTATGACATTGAGACAATTAGTGTCAGTCATAGAGTGCAGACACTCGGTATATATTAACTGGGGACATACAATGCCTCTCCTTCATAGCATGGCTTGCTTCACTCAGCAGTAAGTCTTCCATATTCATCCACTTCCTTTCAAAAGCCAGGGTTTTGTTGTTTTTTATGGATGAATAGTATTCCACTGAGTATATGTGCTGCAGTTTTTCTAACCATTCATCAGTTTGTGGGCATTTGGGTTGTTTCCATGACTTAGAAATCATGAAAAGTGCCGCAATAAACATCGATGTGCAAGCACTTTTCCAATTAAGTATTCTTCTGTCCTTCGGGTAGATACCAAGGAGTGGGATTGCTGGATCATATGGTAGTTCTATTTGTAGATATTTGAGGAACCTCCAAATTGTTCTCCACAGTGGTTGGACCAATTTACATTCCCACCGGCAGTGTAAGAGAGTTCCCTTTTCACTACATCCCCGCTAGCACTGATCTATTTTTTTTTTTTTTTTTAATCTTAGACATTCTGACTGGGGCTAGGTGATATCTCATTGTTGTTTTGATCTGCATTTCTCTTACAATGAGGGATACTGAGCATTTTTTCATATGCCTTTTAACTATTCGTATGTCATCTTTAGAGAGTGTTTTTTTTTTTTTTTTTTTTTTTTTTTTTCAACTAATTCTCCCATCTTTTAATAGGATTGATTGTCTTTTTCTGGAACAGCTGCTTGAGTTCCTTGTGAATTCTGGTTATGAGTCCCTTATCTGATGCATAGTTTACAAAGATATTTTCCCATTCTGAGGGCTGTCTACTCACACTAATCACTGTGTCTTTTGCCATGCAGAAACTTCTTAGTCTGATGTAATCCCACTTGTCTATTTTGGGGATTATTGACTGTGCGTTGGGAGTCTTATTTAAGAAGTCTTTCCCTACCCCAATGTCTCCCAGAGTTTCCCCGGTGTTTTCCAGGAGCAGTTTTATAGTTTGAGGTCGTAGATTTAGATCTTTGATCCACCTTGACTTTATTTTTGTCAGAGGTGAGAGGTAGGGGTTCAGATTCATCTTTCTGCCAGCACCATTTGCTGCAGAGGTTTTCCTTTTCCCACTGGATCGACTGGTACCCCTTGTCAAAAATCAGTTTACTGTATGTTTGAGCATTCATTTCTGGGGACTCTATGCTGTTCCATTGGTCCACCTGTCTGTTTCTGTGCCAGTACCATGCTGTTTTCATTACCACAGCTTTGTAGTATAATTTTGGGTCAGGGAGTGAGATGCCGCCCACTCCACTCTTCTTGTGCAGAACTGCTTTGGCAATACGGGGTCTCTTATGATTCCAGACAAACTTTATGATTGTCTTTCCTAGATCTGTGAAGAATGTGTCTGGTACTTTGATTAGCATTGCATTATATAGGTAGATTAATTTGGGTAGAATTGCCATTTTGATTATATTAATTCTTCCAATCCAGGAACATGGGATGTCCTTCCACTTTTTTGTGTCATTTTCAATTTCTTTTTTTAGCTTCTCATAGTTTTCCTTGTGGAAAGCTTTAACTTCTTTGGTTAGAATTATCCCTAACTATCTTATACTTTTTGTGGCTATGGTAAGTGGAACAACTTTTTTCAATTCTATCTCAGTCTGCCTGTTGTTCATCTACAGAAATGCTATAGATTTCTGGATATTAATTTTGTATCCTTCAACTTTACTGTATTCATGTATTACTTCCAGAAATTTTTTAATGGAAATCATTGGGTCTTCTATGTATACAATCATGTCATCTGCAAATAGAGAGAGTTTCACCTCTTCTTTTCCTATTTGAATGCCTTTTATTTTTTCCTCTTTTCTGATTGCAATGGCCAGGACTTCCAGTACTATATTGAAGAGGAGTGGAGAAAGTGGACATCCTTGTATCGTACCCGTTTTTAGTGGAAAAGCTTTCAGCTTTTCTCCATTCAGGATGATGTTCGCTATGGGTTTTTCATAGATAGCTTTTATTGTGTTGAGAAATGACCCTTCTATGCCGATTTTGCTGAGAGTCTTGATCATGAAGGGATGTTATATCTTATCAAATGCTTTTTCTGCATCAATCGATATGACCATATGGTTTTTGTCTTTCTTCCTATTAATATGGTGTGTTACATTTATGGTTTTCGTATGTTAGACCAACCTTGCATTCCTGGAATAAAGCCTACCTGATCATGATGTATAATCTTTTTTATGAGTTGTTGGATACGGTTTGCTAGTATCTCGTTGAGAATCTTTGAGTCTATATTCATCAGAGATATTGGTCTATAGTTTTCCTTCCTTGTCCTGTCCTTATCTGTTTTGAGGATAAGGGTGATGGAGGCTTCATTGAATAAATTTGGGAGAGATTCACCATTCTGGGTCTTTACAAATAACTTGAGCAGAATGGGGGTTAACTCTTCTTTGAAAGTTTTATAGAACTCGGAGGTGAATCCATCCGGGCCAGGACTTTTCTTTGTTGAAAGGCTATTTATTATGGATTCAATCTCCTGACTTCTTATGGGCCTATTTAGGCTTTCTATATCCTCCTGGCTCAATCTAGGTAGATTGTACGTGTCCAGGAATTTGTCCATCTCGTCCAGATTTTCTTGTTTCTTGGGATATAGTTTTTCATAATATCCTCTAATTATGTTCTGTATTTCTGCCTTGTCTGTTGTTATATTTCCTGCTTCATTGCAGATTTGATTCACCTGGTTCCTTTCTCTCTTCTTCTTAATAAGTCTCGCTAGTGGTGTATCGATTTTGTTTATCTTTTCAAAGAACCAGCTTTTACTTTCATTTATTTTCTGTATGGTTCGCTTATTTTCTATTTCATTTATTTCTGCTTGGATCTTTATTATTTCCTTTCTCCTGGAGTGTTTTGGGTTATTTTGCTGTTGCTTCTCCAATTCTCTGAGGCATGATGTTAAGTGATCCATTTGCCTTCTTTCCGTCTTCCTCTTATGAGCACTAATTGCTATAAATTTCCCTCTTATGACTGCTTTAGCAATGTCCCAAAGATTATGGAAACTCATGTCCTCATTATCATTAGCTTCCATGAATCTTTTGATTTCAGACTTTATTTCATCAGTAGTTGTGGAGTCATTAATAGTAGGTTATTTAGTTTCCATGTATATGAGTATTTCTGAAGATTTCTCTTGAAATTAAACTCAAGTTTAATTCCATCATGGTCAGAGAAGATGCTGGGAATAGTTTCTATGCCTTTGAATCTGTAGAGGTTTGCTTTGTGCCCTATGATGTGGTCAGTTTTCGAAAAGGTTCCATGTGGGGGTGAGAAAAAAGTGTATCTCGTAGTTTTTGGATGGAAAGTTCTATACATGTCTGTTAAGTCCATTTCATTTATGCTATCATTCAGATCCTTTATCTCTTTATCTATTTTTTGCCTAGATGATCTGTCCCGAGGGGATAGTGCAGTGTTCAGGTCTCCAACAATTAGTGTATTGCAGTCTATCTCCCCTTTTAGATTTAACAGTCTTTCCTTCACATATTTGGATGCTTCTGTGTTGGGTGCATAGATATTTATAAGAGTTATATCTTCTTGATCTATTGATCCTTTTACTACAATATAGTGCCCTTCTTTGTCTCTTCTAACAGTTTTTGTTTTAAAGGCTATTTTGTCAGAAATTAGTATCACAACTCCAGCTCTTTTTTGGTTCCCAGTTGCATGGAAAACCTTTTTCCAACCCTTCACTTTCAGTCTATGTATGTCTTTATCAATGAGGTGGGTTTCCTGTAGGCAACAAATAGAGGGTCTCTGTATTTTTATCCATTCGACCAGTCTGTGTCACTTGATTGGGGAATTTAATCCATTCACATTCAGGGTTATTATCGTTGTAACTGGATCTGTCCCAACGTTTAAGTTGGCCATTGTCACAGCAGGCTTTTATTCCTTTGTTTCTGTCTGTTAGCTCTTTTGTTTTCCAGGAACAGTACTTTCTTCTGGGTTTCTTGAAGAGCTGGTCTGGTGCTGGCAAATTCTTTCAGGTCTTCTTTGCCTGAGAAGATTTTAATCTTCTTTTCCCATATGAAGGATAATCTTGCAGGATACAATAATCTTGGTTGAAATTCTTTCTCTCTTAGCACTTTCAATACATCTTCCCATTCTTTCCTTGCATGCATTATTTCTGTTGAGAGGTCCGGAGTTAGCCTGATGGGATGACCTTTATATGTCACTTCTCGTTTCTCTCTTGCGAGTTTTAGTATCATGTCTTTATCTGTGGTCTTGGATAGTCTGGCTATGATGTCTCTTGGGGAAGATCTTCTGGGGTTGATTCTAACTGGGGTCCTTTGTATTTCTTGGGTGTTGATGCTTGAGTACCTCTCAAGACTCGGGAAATTTTCTTCCAGGATTTCATGGAATAGATTTTCCATGCTGTTATTAGTTTCTTCACCCTCTGGGATGCCAATTATTCTGATATTTGGGCGTCTTATGGAATCTAGTATTTCTCGTATATTATCCTCGTGTTTTTTTGTTATTTTCTCTTTTTGGTGGTTATTTCTAGGTCAGAGGTTTTATCTTCTACATCAGAGATTCGACCTTCAGCATGGTCTAATCTACTCTTAATACTTACAAGGGAGTTTTTGATTTCCTCTATTCCAGACTTTATCTCTAATAGCTCCATCTGGTTCTTTCTCAGAGTGTCCATTTCTTCTTTCATATCTTGAAATGACTTCCTTATCTCTTGGAGTTCATTGTCTCTTTTCAGTTCCAATTCAAAGAATTTGTTCACCATAAGTGTTCGAAATTCTTTGTCTGACATTTTGGTAACATCGTCCATTAGCACGACAGATAGAGGGGAGTTACTCTGTACTTTTGATGGAGATGTATTTCCTTGTTTATTCATACCTGAGGCTCTTCTTCTACTTCTAGCCATTAGAAGATGTATTCACTTTGAATACCTCTTGTTGGAAAGTTACTGCAACTAGGGATATGTGACTTTCCCTTTTGCTGCAAATTAATGTTTGCCGAAGTTTCTCTTCTGTTGTTTTAACCAATGTGGTGTCAAGAGGGGTACTGTATTGAGGTGCCTGAAGAGCAATATCTCCTTTTTTTCAGGTGGATCAGTACAAGGGAAAATCCCAGAGAAAGTTAGGTTGTTGGGTGATTTCAGATATCGGGTTATAGACCTATCTAGTCCTTCTGGAAGGGTGGAAGATGAAGAGCAGAGAGAATTAGATGAAACAACACAAGAAAAAAAAGGAAAAAACAGAACACAGAGAAATAAAGAAAAAGTCACAGGCCGGGCGTTAGCGCAGTGCGCGGTTTCGCCGGAGGCCTGCCGCTGGGTCTGTCTGTGGCCTGCAGCTGGGGACAGGACAGGCTGTGAGAAGAGGAAGAGCAGAAAATTAACAAGAGAATAAAGGAATTTAAAATCCAAAGCAGAAAGTAATGGTGACCTACCTAGCTAGATTATCCCTCATATGGGGAAAAAAGATTAAAATCTTCTCAGACAAACAAAACCTGAAAGAATTTGCCAGCACCAGGCCAGCTCTCCAAGAAACCCTGAAGAAAGTACTGTTCCAGGAAAACTAAAGAAGTAACAGCCAGAAACAAAGGAGTGAAAGGCAACTAAGACAATGGCCAACTTAAACGTTGGGTCAGATCCATTAGCATCGATAATAACATTGAATGTTAATGGATTAAATTCTCCAATCAAGAGACACAGACTGGCTGAATGGATTAAAAAACAAAAACCCTCTATCTGTTGCCTACAGGAAACCCATTTCATGGATACAGATATACATAGACTGAAAGCAAAGGGTTGGAAAAAGATTTTCCATGCAAATGGGAACCAAAAAAGAGCTGGAGTCGCAATACTAATCTCTGACAAAATAGGCTTTAAAACAAAAACTTTTTGAAGAGATAAAGAAGGGCACTATATTGTAGTAAAAGGGTCAATCGATCAAGAAGATATAATGCTTATAAATATCTATGCGCCTAACACAGGAGCACCCAAATATGTGAAGGAAAGAGTGCTAGATCTAAAAAGGGAGATAGACAGTAACACACTGATTGTTGGAGACCTCAACACTGCACTACCCCCTCTGGTTAGATCATCTAGGCAAAAAAAATAGGTAAAGAGATAAAAGATCTAAACGATATCATAAATCAAATGGACTTGACAGATATCTATAGAACTTTCCATCCCAAAACCTTGAGATACACTTTTTCTTGCCGCCACATGGGACATTCTCGAAGACTGACCACATCACAGGGCACAAAGCAAGCCTCTACAGATTCAAAAGCATAGAAACTATACCCAGCATCTTCACTGACCATGATGGAATTAAACTTGAGTTTAATTTCAAGAGAAATCCTCAAAAATACTCATATACATGGAAACTTAATAACCTACTCCTGAATGACTCCACAACTACTGAAGAAATAAAGACTGAAATCAAAAGGTTCATAAAAGCCAATGACAATGAGGACATGAGTTTCCATAATCTTTGGAACACTACTAAAGCAGTCATAAGAGGGAAATTCATAGCAATAAGTGCACATAAGAGGAGCATGGAAGAAGGCAAATGGATCACCCAACATCATGACTCACAGAATTGGAAAAGCAACAGCAAAAAGATCCAAAAAACTCCAGGAGAAAGGAAATAATAAAGATCCAAGCAGAAATAAATGAAATACAAAATAAATGAACTATACAGAAAATAAATGAAAGTAAAAGCTGATTCTTTGAAAAGATAAACAAAATTGAAACACCACTAGCAAGTCTTATTAAGAAGAAGAGAGAAAAGAACCAGGTGAATCAGATCTGCAATGAAGCAGGCAAAATAACAACAGACATAGTAGAAATACAAAACATTATTAGAGGATACTATGAACATCTGTATGCCAAGAAACAAGATAATCTGGATGAGATGGACAAATTCCTGGACACGTACAATCTACCTAGATTGAGCCAGGAGGATACAGAAAGTCTGAATAGGTCCATAACAAGCCAGGAGATCAAATCGGTTATAAATAACCTCCCAACAAAGAAAAGCCCTGGCCCTGATGGATTCACCTCTGAATTCTATAAAACTTTCAAAGAAGAGTTAACCCCCATTCTGCTCAAGTTATTTGTAAAGACCCAGAACGGTGAATCTCTCCCAAATTTATTCAATGAAGCCTCCATCACCCTTATCCTCAAAACAGATAAGGGCAGGACAAGGAAGGAAACCTATAGACCAATTTCTCTGATGAATATAGACTCAAAGATTCTCAACGAGATACTAGCAAACCGTATCCAACAACTCATAAAAAAGATTATACATCATGATCAGGTAGGCTTTATTCCAGGAATGCAAGGTTGGTCTAACATACGAAAACCATAAATGTAACACACCATATTAATAGGAAGAAAGACAAAAACCATATGGTCATATCGATTGATGCAGAAAAAGCATTTGATAAGATATAACATCCCTTCATGATCAAGACTCTCAGCAAAATCGGCATAGAAGGGTCATTTCTCAACACAATAAAAGCTATCTATGAAAAACCCATAGCGAACATCATCCTGAATGGAGAAAAGCTGAAAGCTTTTCCACTAAAAACGGGTACGATACAAGGATGTCCACTTTCTCCACTCCTCTTCAATATAGTACTGGAAGTCCTGGCCATTGCAATCAGAAAAGAGGAAAAAATAAAAGGCATTCAAATAGGAAAAGAAGAGGTGAAACTCTCTCTATTTGCAGATGACATGATTGTATACATAGAAGACCCAATGATTTCCATTAAAAAATTTCTGGAAGTAATACATGAATACAGTAAAGTTGAAGGATACAAAATTATTATCCAGAAATCTATAGCATTTCTGTAGATGAACAACAGGCAGACTGAGATAGAATTGAAAAAAGTTGTTCCACTTACCATAGCCACAAAAAGTATAAGATAGTTAGGGATAACTCTAACCAAAGAAGTTAAAGCTTTCCACAAGGAAAACTATGAGAAGCTAAAAAAAGAAATTGAAAATGACACAAAAAAGTGGAAGGACATCCCATGTTCCTGGATTGGAAGAATTAATATAATCAAAATGGCAATTCTACCCAAATTAATCTACCTATATAATGCAATGCTAATCAAAGTACCAGACACATTCTTCACAGATCTAGGAAAGACAATCATAAAGTTTGTCTGGAATCATAAGAGACCCCGTATTGCCAAAGCAGTTCTGCACAAGAAGAGTGGAGTGGGCGGCATCTCACTCCCTGACCCAAAATTATACTACAAAGCTGTGGTAATGAAAACAGCATGGTACTGGCACAGAAACAGACAGGTGGACCAATGGAACAGAATAGAGTCCCCAGAAATGAATGCTCAAACATACAGTAAACTGATTTTTGACAAGGGGTACCAGTCGATCCAGTGGGAAAAGGAAAACCTCTGCAGCAAATGGTGCTGGCAGAAAGATGAATCTGAACCCCTACCTCTCACCTCTGACAAAAATAAAGTCAAGGTGGATCAAAGATCTAAATCTACGACCTCAAACTATAAAACTGCTCCTGGAAAACACCGGGGAAACTCTGGGAGACATTGGGGTAGGGAAAGACTTCTTAAATAAGACTCCCAACGCACAGTCAATAATCCCCAAAATAGACAAGTGGGATTACATCAGACTAAGAAGTTTCTGCATGGCAAAAGACACAGTGATTAGTGTGAGTAGACAGCCCTCAGAATGGGAAAATATCTTTGTAAACTATGCATCAGATAAGGGACTCATAACCAGAATTCACAAGGAACTCAAGCAGCTGTTCCAGAAAAAGACAATCAATCCTATTAAAAGATGGGAGAATTAGTTGAAAAAAAAAAAAAAAAACACTCTCTAAAGATGACATACGAATAGTTAAAAGGCATATGAAAAAATGCTCAGCATCCCTCATTGTAAGAGAAATGCAGATCAAAACAACAATGAGATATCACCTAGCCCCAGTCAGAATGTCTAAGATTAAAAAAAAAAAAAAATAGATCAGTGCTGGCGGGGGTGTAGTGAAAAGGAAACTCTCTTACACTGCCGGTGGGAATGTAAATTGGTCCAACCACTGTGGAGAACAATTTGGAGGTTCCTCAAATATCTACAAATAGAACTACCACATGATTCAGCAATCCCACTCCTTGGTATCTACCCGAAGGACAGAAGAATACTTAATCGGAAAAGTGCTTGCACATCGATGTTTATTGCGGCACTTTTCATGATTGCTAAGTCATGGAAACAACCCAAATGCCCACAAACTGATGAATGGTTAGAAAAACTGCAGCACATATACTCAGTGGAATACTATTCATCCATAAAAAACAACAAAACCCTGGCTTTTGAAAGGAAGTGGATGAATATGGAAGACTTACTGCTGAGTGAAGCAAGCCATGCTATGAAGGAGAGGCATTGTATGTCCCCAGTTAATATATACCGAGTGTCTGCACTCTATGACTGACACTAATTGTCTCAATGTCATAGAAACGCAGTATATAGATGTAAATACAAGATATAATGTGTGTAAAAAGATAGGGTCTGAGGAAGGACATTTGGGGTAGGGACAGGGAGGCAAAGCATTAATGACACAAAGAGGTGTGGTATTATCTGTTGAAGATATTTTGTAGTTTTATGAACAGTACTAGGGAGAAATGTTCACCTGTTTAAATATCCACTTTGTAAGACAAATAATAATATGATTGAATGTACAAAAGGAAGTGAAATGAAAAAAAAATAAAAGAAAATTTAAAAAATAGATATAATAAAAAATAATAATGACAGTGATAAATAATGCTAAATAAAATCATTATTTAAAAAATATTGGTTGTTTTCTGAGATTAGGGGGAGATATAGAGTGAACAGAGGATTTGGGAGGCTATGAAACTACTTTGTATGACATTACCATAGTGGATACATGTTGCTATGCTTGTCTAAACTCACAGAATGCACATCAGAGGCAAAATGATGGGGGACCAGCAGTTAGCATAATGGCTATGTTGCTGGACTCCCATGTAGTCGACTGCAGTTTGCGTCCTGGACCCGGTGGCTTAAAACTCACGCCGGGCGCGTGTGCGTGCGTGCCCAAGATCCCAAGAGGAGAATGGAGGAGAAGGGACTGCAGCATGGCCAACCCCCCTGGGGGGTGATTTCTCACTTTCTGTCTCTCTGTCTCTCTCTGTCTGTCTGGCGAGTGCACGCGCCCTATAGCAAAACCCTCTCCAAAAGAAAAAAAAAAATCATGGCTCATACTTGAGCCCTCTGATTTCTATCCTTCCTTTCATCTCTCAAAAAGAAAATAATTAATCTCTGGAGTTGAAATTCTCTAACCAGACAGGAGGCAAAGGGGATAATAGCCTAACTGTTGACGCAATGAACCATCCTGTTTATCAGATATAGCTAGTGTTTCATTCTTGCAAAACTATTGCAAACACAGCAACCAGTCTTATCTGCCCCTTGGTAAATGTGCTCTTAGTGGTTACATAAGTCAATCCTGCAACCTTGGCTTTCTGAGTCCTCTTCCAGGACTGTGCAGGTGAGGGTGGGAAAATATTGTACCCCAAACAACCCCCAAACACTCACAATGTGGCCTGCCTACTTTCTTCTTCCATAAAGTGAGGGTCTAGAGCTTTCAGTGTATGAATTTAGTCAAGGAGCTTGAGTTCATTAAGTTTTCCTTTACCCATGACCTGCCATTCTTTTGCTATCCAAACAGACGCTCCCTTGGTTCTCAGTCAACAAAAATAGGCATCCTTACAAGACAAACAAAACCCACCTCAAAAAGAAAAACAAAACTATTGAACGGATACAAAATCTGAGCCTTAATTTTTTCTGAACTAAGGTACCCAGTCAGAAAAACACTTGCACATCCATGATTTTTTAAATAATATATTTTATTTTATTTTAATTTCTTTTATACATTCAATCACTATACACTACTTTGCTTGTAAAGTGAATTTTACAACAGGAATACATTTCACACTAGTCTGCTTATGGATACTATAAACATTATTATCAATTGATAACAATCAATTTCTGTGCCCCATAAATATCTTGCCTCATTTTTCTCCTTAATGTCTTTCCTTACACTCTCTTCCTTCCCTCATCCTTTTCCCACACTGAATCCAGGATCTATATTTTCTGTAATTAAAATTCTTTACATAATAATTTATACATACAGTAGCAAAATACAGCAACTTACTCTACACACAGTGGTTCTGAAACTTTTAGGAGCATCAGAAACTTCTTTGGATGGCTAGATCATGCTTCAAGTTTCTGAATCATTTGTTCTAGGGTAGGACCCAAGGATTGGCACTTCTAATTAGTCCCTTACTGTTGCTTCTGGCCCAGGAACATTTTGAAAATCACTGTGTTCAGACATAAAAACATCATTCTATCCTTATAAGAGAGAATGATGTACATCAATCTGAGTCAAGGGGCCAGCATGTGGCTTGGTGATTAAAGGTGCTGGACTCCCGAATGGATGACAGTATTTTAAGTCTTGTTACTCTTATTTAAACACTCTTCTCAAAAATACTAGAAGCACTTTATTTTTTTGTTAAACTAAATGTCCTCTTCCACATCCAAAAACTTCCCAGCTCTTCTAGTGATAAAACAAGATGTCATTATTTCATGCTCTGCCACCTTCCTTCACTGAGAAATAACCATGCCAACTAGAAATATTATAAAGGTCATCTTGTGGAAGAATTAAGCCTACAGTTGTGCATTAGTGAATTTCTAGAGGGTAAGCTAAATGTTAGAAGACATGGGTGTCCTTAACCCTAACCCTAACCTTAACCCAACTGAGAACACTATACCAAGCAAGATTATCCTTCTTATGGGAAAAAGCTAAATATATTTTCCAATAAACAAAACTTGTAGGAATTTATTAACTCCAGAACTGCTCTTCAAGAGGTTCTGAAGGGAGTGCTATACCATCAAAACTAAAAAGTCAGACAGAGAGTTATAGGAGAACAAAAAATAACCAAGAAAAACACTTACTTAATGATAGGAACAGGTACAGAAATATCGATAATTACATTGAATGTCAATGCATTAAATTATCCAATTAAGAAACACAGACTGGCCAAATGGATTAAAAAAAGAAAGAAACCCTCTATCTGTTGCCTACAAGAAACTCACCTTATGGATAAAAACATAGTAAGACATAAAGATAAAGATAAAGGCATACTAAGACACAAAGATTAAGACATAGACTAAAAGTAAAGGCCTGGAAAAATATATTCCATGCCAATGGAAAACAAAAAAGGACTGCAGTAGTGATATTGATTTCAGACAAAATAGCCTTCAAGTCAAAGACTGTAAGAAGAGACAAAGCAGGGCATTATGTAGTGGTAAATGGGGTAAGAAGACATAACATTTATTAATATCTATGCACCCAATTCAGGTGCACCTAAATATGTGAAGGAGGGCTGAAAGGAGAGATAGGTAGAAACACTGTAATTGTTGGAGATCTCAACATCCCATTATCTCCTTTAGACAGATCTAGGCAGAAAACAAACAGATAAAGAACCTAAATGATACTGTAAGTCAAATGGGCTTGACCAATATCGGTAGAACTTTCCACCCTATGTGCACAACATACACATTTTTCTCACCCCAACATGAAACTATTTCAAAGATTGACCATATGTTAGGACACAAATCAATCCTTTACAGATTCAAAGGCATAGAAACTATATCCAGCATCTTCTCTGACCATGATGAAATTAAACTGAAGATTAATTTCAAGAAACACACGTAAAAATACACAAACACGTGGAAACTAAACAACCTACTTCTGAATGACTTCTTAACTACTGAAGAAATTAAGTTTGAAATAAAAAAATATGAGAACAAATGATAATGAATACAAAATTTTCCATAATCTTTGGGACATGGAAAAACAGTCATAAGAGAGAAATTCATAGCAATTAGTGCACATAAGAAAAGGATGGAAAGATGGCAAATAGATAAACTAACATCATGCCTCAGAAAATTGGAAAAACAACAACAAACAAACCCCGAAAATGCCAGGCAAAAAGAGATAATAAAGGTTCGAGCAGAAATAAATGAAATAGAAAACAAACAAATCATACAGAAAATAAAGGAAAGCAAAAGCTGGTTCTTTGAAAAGATTAACAAGATCGACACACCATTGGCTAGGGTGATCAAGAAGAAAGAAAGAAACCAGGTAAATCAAATATGTGATGAAACTGGCAATATTACAACAGACATAGCAGAAATACAAAATATCATTAGAGGATACTATGAACGACTATATGCCAACAAACAAGATAACTTGGAGGAGATAGACAAATTCCTGGATGCATATAATCTACCAAGATTGGATCAGGAGGACAAAGAGAACCTGAATAGACCCATAACAAGCCAGGAGATTGAATTAGTAATAAATAAACTCCTGACAAAGAAAAGCCCATGTCCATATAGCTTCACTTCTGAATTCTACAAAACCTTTAAGGAAGAGTTTATCCATTCCCTACTCAAATTATTTCTAAAGATTCAAAAGGAAGGAAATCTTTCAAATTCATTTTATGAATCGTCCATCATCCTCATCCTCTAAACAAATGTGGACATGAGAAAAAAGGAAAGCTACAGACCAATATCATTGATGAATTTAACGCAAAAATTCTTAACAAGATACTCACAAATCGTATCCAACAACATATAGCAAAGATTATTCATCACGACCAGGTAGGCTTTATTCCAGGGATGCAGGAGTGGTTCAATATACTCTAGACCATAAATGTAATACACCACATTAACAGAAAAACAGATAAAAACCATATGATCATTTCAATTGATGCAGAGAAAGCATTTGATAAAATACAACATCCATTTATGATGAAGATCCGCAGTAAGATTTATATAGAAGGGTCATTTCCCAACACAATAAAAGTCATCTATGAAAAATCTATAGCTAATATTATACTTAATGGGGAAAAGGTAAAAACTTTTCCACTAAAAACAGGTACTAGGCAAGGCTGCCCACTTTCTCCACTGCTCTTTAATATAGTACTGGAAGTCTTACCTAATGCAATCATAGAAGAGAGCAATAAAAAAAGGCATTCGAATAGGCAAAGAAGAGTTAAAAATATCTTTCTTCACAGATGATATAACGATATACTTGGAAGACCCAAAGGTTTTCATAGAAAACTCCTTGAAATAGTAAGAAAATACAAGAAAGTGGCAGGATACAAAATCAATATCCAAAAATCTATAGCATTTCAATATATGAACAAGTTGAATGAAGTAGAGCTGAAGAAAGGAATCCCTGTCACCATAGCCTCAAGATGCATAAGGTACCTAGGGATAAACCTAACTAGTGAAGTCAAAGACCTTTATAAAGAGAACTATTAACATCTTAAAAAAGATGTTGAAAGTGACATAAAAAAGTGGAAGGACATCCCATGTCCTTGGATTGGAAGAATTAACCTAATCAAAAAGGCAATTCTACCCAAATTAATCTACATATTTAATGAAATTTCAATAAAAATACCAGAAATATTTTTCACAGATCTAGAGAAGACAATCATAGAATTTGTCTGGAATCATAAAAGACCTCGTATTGCCAAAGCAATCCTGTGCAAGAAGAATGGAGTAGGAGGCATATTACTTCCTGATCCCAAGATCTACTATAAAGCTGTGATCATTAAAACACCATGATATTGGCACAAAAAACAGACATGTGGATCAAAGGAATAAATTAGAGACCCCAGAAATAACCCCAAAGTATATGGCCAACTGATTTTTGACAAAGGATATCAGTCAATCCATTGGGAAAAGGAAAATCTCTTTGTAAATGTTGCTGAAAAAACTGGGTATCCACCTACACGGACATGAAACTGAACCCCTATCTTTCACCATTAACAAAAGTCAAGTCAAAATGGATCAAAGATCTCAACCTAAGACCTCAAGCAATAAAACTACTAGTGGAAAGTGCTGGCTATACTCTGGGAGACATTGGAGTAGGCAAAGACTTCTTAAATAAGACTCCCAAAGCACAGGCATTAATCCCTAAAATAGACAAGTGGGACTATATCAGAATAAGAAGTTTCTGCACAGCAAAGGACACAGTAACAAGTGTCAATCAACAACCCTCAGAATGGGAAAATATTTTTGTTAAATCTGCCTCAGACTATGGACTGATAACCAGAATACACAAGGAACTCAAGTCCCTTATGCAGAAAAAAAGTGATTAGCCCAATTAAAAGATGGGAAAATGAGCTGAACAAAAATGTCTCTAAAGAAGACATATGAACAGCCAAAAAGCATATGAAAAAATGCTCAACATCCCTCATCATAACGGAGATGTGGTTAAAAACCACAATGAAATACCTAACCCCTGTCAGAATGGCAAAGATTAAAAATATAAAAAGTGGTAAGTGTTGGTGGGGATGTGGTGAAAAAGGAATTCTCCTACACTCTTGGTGGGAATGTAAACTGGTTCAGCCACTATGGAGAACAATATGGAGTTCTTAAAGATCTACAAATAGAACTACCATTTGATCCAGGAATCCCACTTCTGTATATCTACCCAAAGGACAGGAGAACACTCAGTTGGAAAAGTTCTTGCACATCAATGTTTATTGCAGCATTATTCATGATCTCCAAGACATGAAACCAACCTAAATATCCACAAATAGATGAATGTATTGAAAAAGTATGGCAGGCAGAGGAGACTTCACCACAGCTGCCACCGTATCGGGGATTTCTGGTTCTTTTCTCTTCGCCTTAAATTCGGTGAGGGTGTCTTTTATGAATAATCAAAAGCAGCAAAAGCCAACGCTATCAGGCCAGCGTTTTAAAACCAGAAAAAGAGATGAAAAAGAGAGGTTTGACCCATTCAGTTTCAAGACTGTATTATTCAAGGCTTAAATGAAACTGGTACTGATTTGGAAGCAGTAGCTAAGTTCCTTGATGCTTCTGGAGCAAAACTTGATTATCACTGATATGCAGAAACACTATTTGACATTCTGGTGGCTGGTGGAATGCTGGCTCCAGGTGGTACACTGGCAGATGACATGATGCGTACAGATGTCTGTGTCTTCACAGCACAAGAAGATCTAGAGACCATGCAAGCATTTGCTCAGGTTTTTAACAAGTTAATCAGGTGCTGTAAATACCTGGAGAAAGGTTTTGAAGATGAAGTAAAAAAGCTGCTGCTTTTCTTGAAAGGTTTTTCGAATTCGGGGAGAAACAAGCTGGCTATGTTGACTGGTGTTCTTCTAGCTAATGGGACACTTAATGCATCCATTCTTAATAGCCTTTATAATGAGAATTTGGTCAAAGAAGGGGTTTCAGCAGCTTTTGCTGTAAAGCTCTTTAAATCACGGATAAATGAAAAAGATATCAATGCAGTAGCTGCAAGTCTTCGGAAAGTCAGTATGGATAACAGACTGATGGAGCTTTTTCCTGCTAATAAGCAAAGCGTTGAACACTTCACAAAGTATTTTACTGAGGCAGGCTTGAAAGAGCTTTCGGAGTATGTTCGGAAACAGCAAACCATTGGAGCTCGTAAGGAGCTTCAGAAAGAACTTCAAGAACAGATGTCCCGTGGTGATCCATTTAAGAATATAATTTTATATGTCAAAGAGGAAATGAAAAAAAAAATTCCAGAACGGTTGTCATCAGTATAGTCTGGTCAAGCGTAACGAGCACTGTGTAATGGAACAAAAAGGAGGAGCTTGTAGCCAAGCAAGCCATACAGCCCTCTACTTCCTGCCTTTACTACTCAAGGTCAGTCTGAGCTGACTCTGTTACTGAAGATTCAGGAGTATTGCTATGACAACATTCATTTCATGAAAGCCTTCCAGAAAATCGTGGTGCCTTTTTATAAAGCTGAAGTCCTGAGTGAAGAGCATATTCTCAAGTGGTATAAAGATGCACATGTTGCAAAGGGGAAAAGTGTCTTCCTTGAGCAAATGAAAAAGTTTGTAGAGTGGCTTAAAAATGCTGAAGAAGAATCTGAGTCTGAAGCTGAAGAAGGTGACTGAATTTTGAAACTACACCCTCAGTAACGCAAACAGGAGTTGTAGATAAAATGTCATGTCTCATGTGTCCTGGTTCTTACATCTTCCTACCTCCCTATATCAAGCATGATGTAAGGGCTTTCATGGCAAAGTTTACTTTAACTGTTTCTATGGTTATTGAATTTAGTTTCTAAAACCATGTTTTAAGTAGCTACAGGAGCTATAAATTTGAATCTAATGTTGCATTCGTCATTTCATTTATCGTCTACCTCCTGTATTTTCTACTGTAATAATGTAATTTAAGGCCTTCCACAATGAACAGTTCACTTTATTCCCTGGGTTTTCTATATAAACAGTTTTCAAGATATGATTAGGTTAAAATAATTTGTTATAAAAATTCTGTTTGGAAATTAAACTGTGAAAGTCTCCAAGTCTCAAAAAAAAAAAAAAAAAAAAAAAAAAGGCAAGAAAAAGTGTGGCATATATACTCTATGGAATACTACTCAGCCATTAAAAAAAAAAAAAAAAAAAACAAGACCCTGGTATTTGATAGTAAGTGGCCAGATATGGATGATCTATTGCTGAGTGAAGTAAGCCAAGATATGAAAGAATATGAAAGAAAGATATTGTATGTATTCACTTAATACACACCGACTATATGTACTCTATGGTAGAGAGCTAAATATTGGAGGACATAAGAGCAGTGAAAATAGTTGGGACCAGCAGTTAGCGTAATGGCTATGTCGCTGGACTCCCATGTAGTCGACTGCGGTTCATGTCCTGGACCTGGTGGCTTAAAACTCACGCCAGGCACATGTGAGTGCATGCCCAAGATCCCAAGAGGAGAACAGAGGGGAAGGGAATGCGGGGTGGTCATCCCCCTTGGGGGGTGATTTCTCACTTTCTGTCTCTCTGTCTCTCTCTGTCTGGCAATTGCACACACCCTATAGCAAAAACTTCTCAAAAATAAATACTTAACAAGGATAAGACAGTGTGGAATGGGGGAAGAAGAGTAGTATAGAGAAAGATAGCAAGAGAACAAACAGAGAGGCATGATGTTAGTAGGACACAGATACGGTTTATTACCTGTTGATGATGACATGTATAGTATTCTCAACTGGACTGCTCTTAGAAGTATTTCATGATAGGTAAAGTCTTTTTACAAGCAAAATAAGAAATAGTGATTGACTGTTTAAAAATAATTGGAATAAATAATGAATGGGGAAAAAAGATATTGGATGATGAAATGGGGATTTTAATGTCTCTGTATTGACTGATATGCATAATATTCCTTCTGGAAAAAGAAATGTAATACACTGTAAAGTTATATGTGATTTAATGTAATATAAACACGATTATGATGACAATAAATAAATTTTTAAAAATACCTATGGAAAGATTTTCATTATGGGGTAGAATTAAGACCAATATACTTTGTTTACAGGCATGTAAGAAATTATATGAATAATAAAAATCTGGAGACAGACAGGAAACTGTGTTGCCAGAGAAGGTTAATGGAAAGAGATAATTTAATTATATGGCATTTGCTATTTTTTAAATTTTGTGCAATATAATTGATTATAATTAAAAACAATGTATTTAAAAATAACCTAGAAAAGATAGGCCAACATTCAAGGTTTTATAGTTCTGTCAATTAGGAGTCAAAAGATGAAAAGGGGTTTTGTATGATCTCAACCATAACCAGTGAGAGTGGAGAGAAGCTTTTCTCCAACCAAGTCAGAAATAAGTCTAAGAGGGATAATCAGGGCCGCCCCATAACTTAGTGGTTAATCCCAAATGACTAATGTGTCATTAAAATCCTGACCCTGGTGGTTTGAAAAACAGTATGGGCCATTGTGCATGAGTGCACAGCTGCCAGAAACTTGAGGTGTCCTTGCCATAGTCAACAGAAGGAAGAATTATGTATATGAACCACAGTCTACATTACCAAGTAACCTCTGGGAGCATGAATTTTAGACAATATGAAAAAAAAAATCCCTTCCTACAGTTGCCAGAAGGAATCTTGCATGGCAAAAATGCCAGACTGAACTATACTCAGATGCCACTGAAAGAAAGACTTGCATGTAGAACTACAGGATACAGTAACGAGTGACCTCCAGAAAGCAAAGCTCTGGCCACAATGTCATAAAAATGTTCTGAGTCCCAGGGAACAACCCTTCTGGAAGCTAATGCCAGAATGCAAAACCCAGAAGCTTCTGAGAGCAAGATGCCCAGGCATAGTCAAAACCACATTACTCACAAAGCACTGGGATAGATGAATTCTGGGTAGCAATTCAAAACCAACACAGAGAATCTAAAAAGCATAAACACCATGAGAAAGCTAGAAGACACTCACCACAGCTGCCAGGAAGAAGAAATTTGGCCAGAAATGCCAGACTGCACCAATGAGAAGCCTTTGAGAAAAGGGATCCTGTGTGAACAATAATATAGAACTCCTAGAGAGGCTAGCACGATGGTTTCTGGGAAGAAAAAGTAAATGTCATTGCCATGATGCTTCTGAAAGCAAGACTTTTGGCTAAAAGCACAGACAATACTTAACAAATGCTTCCAGAAGGAAAAATTCTGATCAGAATGCCAGAATACATATCTCAAAGTCCTTTGTAGAAATAATAAGGCATGGTGGTGGTGGTGGTGGTGGTGGTGGTGGTAGTGGTGAGGGTCATGTTTAGAATTTAAGCATGCATGTGCAACCTGTGGTGACCTCATAATCCTGTCCCTATAGCAACTTAGCAACTCTTATTGACCTTGTTGTCCTGATAGCAACCTAGCAACACTATAATTTTATGTGTGCCTGTGTATCTAAAGCCCAGTAGCCCATTGCATACATGCATAATTGTACAGCAATATTTTACCCAATCAAAAGTATGGAAAAGTATGTATAACCATATATGAAATAAAGAAACTAGAACAAGTAAAAGGGAGAACCCCAAGAAATTCAGCCTCAGTCTTTTGATTTGAATCTACTGAACTGGTGCTAGCATAGGAGTAAATTGTTGTTTTCCTGTGAAAGCCTTGATTAGTGTCCTTTCTTTCTCTCTCTCTCTCTCATATATCTATATATATATATATATATACACACACACATATATATACATATATACATACACACACACACACACACACACACACATATATGTATCCTGCATCGTTTATGGTGCATTGGTCAGGAAATTTCAGAGATGGTGTGTTTCCACCTCCATTGTCAACAGGGTGCAGTCGCCAGAAAGTCAGGAGAGGTGACTTCACATGGCATAAGCAAACCAGTTGTTCCATAGGGGAGAAGCCTTCCAGGTGATCCAGTGTGTGGCTTCTGGAAGCACAATGGAGCACAGTGAGGCTCAGGAACTGGTTCAGGGAGCACTGCCTACAGGATTGGTAAGTGCCTGACTTCATTTGGGACTAAAGCTGCCCCCATCATGGCATATGGAGGAAACTGATCACTTTCCTAGGACTGGCCTTGGTACTTCCATAATGGAAATGGGAGAAAACTGCTAAGTTCTTAAGGCTCTGGGCAATGGGCCAGAGACATTGTGAAACTGTAGATGAACCTTTACTTCTTCCCTCTTCTCTTTTTTGTGTGAACGTCATTAAGGATAGCTTACTCTCTAAGAGTGAAAAAATTCCAGGCACAAGTATTCAGGAGATAATGGTATTAAGAAGGCCCCCAGAAGATGCCAAGAATCCTATGAAATACATTGGGCCTCATTTCGGGTGGGCTGGACCTCTGAGGTGCCACAAGATGAACTAGTTAGCAGACTATTCAAAGTCATCACGGGTGGGGAGATCCAGGCCACCATTCCCACTAATTACTGCCACCAACAAACCTTGAGCCAACAAAGGCTATAGCCTCAGTCAGACCCCTAAGACCACTTCTCCCTCTAAGTTATCTGAGACACACCTGACCAGAACCACGCTGGAGCTTCCAACTTTAACCCCTTATACTCTAGCCTGGAAGCACTAAAAGAGCCCTGCTGATGATAAAATTCAAAGGGGAGAAAGCAGAAAACCTCCATTATGGAGAGGAACACAACAAAATGCCTTAAGGAATTCTTCTGATTTAAGTTATCAAAAGAGTGCTCATGCAAATTAATTTAAATGCTTTGCAAGTTCACATGACTTAAGTAAACAAGTTGGCTTCAAATAAGAAAAATAGTTTAATATGTGAGTATCTTCACAGTCTCTAACATATGCTTTGTTTAGGGTTTATTAATCAGGCAGCAACGTATTTGTCTTAGTATGGTTGATTTAATAAAACAGGTGGTATTTGTCAGTTATATGTTATATATTACACTATGAGTATCTGACCAAGAGGAAAAGTGAATTAGTGACTAGCCTTCTGTAATATCTTGTTTCTCACAGCTGACCAGGATATAATGGTTAAAGAAATTTTAAATGTTGTGAGATGTGCCACAGTTTTTCAATCTATTAATCTGTTCGTGGGCATTTGGGTTGGTTCTAAGTCTTAGCAATTGTGAATAATGCCACAATAAACATCTATGTGCAAGTGCTTTTCCAATTAAGAATTCTTCTGTCCTTTGGGTAGATACCAATGAGTGGGATTGCTGGATCATATGGAAGATTATTTGTAGATTTTTGAGGAACCTCTAAATTGTTCTCCACAGTGGCTGGATCAATTCATATTCCCACCAGCAGTGTAAGAGAGTTCCCCTTTCCCCACACCCTTGCCAGCACTTATCATTTTTTTTTTTTTAATCTTAGTCATTCTGACTCAGGTTAGGTGGCATCTATTTATGATTTTGATCTTATCTTTTTTTGATGAGGGATGTTGATCAGTTTTCATATGCCTTTTGGCTGTTCCTATTTCTTTCTTAGAGAGTTTTTTTTTTTTAACTCATTCTGCCATATTTTAATTGGGTTGATTATATTTATTTGGAAAGGCCATTTGTGTTCCCTGTATATTATTGTTATCAGTCCTTTCTCTGAAGCATAGTTTACAAAAATATTTTCCTATTCTTAGGGCTCTCAATTCACACTAATTACTGCGCCTTTTTGGAGGAGTCTGACCCGGTAGGGCCCCAGGATCTGTCTTGAGCTTTTGACCTCTACCTCTTAGGTCGGGTCAGCACGTTGGCAAGGCCACTGCTGTGTATGCCCCCCACCCCCCTGACCTAGGAATAAAACTTAGGTCGAATTAGCATGTCAGCAAGGCTGCTTGCTATTTGCTCCAGAAAACTGTGGTAGCCTTGCTGGGAAGCGAACCCCCTCTGACTCCCTGATATACTACAAAAAATTACATAGCTCTCTTGAGTATGTGATGAGACTTTCCCAAAAGTCCCCTGACCACTCCCCTTGGCCCTGATCACCTACTGTTAATTACAATGCTTTATCTCCATGGTCACAATAGAGGGTGGGCTGAAGTTCTATCTAGGCAGAAATAATCTTGATCTTTGGAAGGCTCTTCAAGATACATTTAACATAAACTTAAAGATAATCTTTTCTTTACGTAAAATAGGATTAGGCCGAAACTGGCCCAGGACATCCCCACCCTCACCAAGTGAAATAGATAAATATATTAGGATTCCTTAAATTAAGTTTTAGATCCCTATAAAACTATATAAGTATCATTCTTTATTAAGATCCATAAGAACTAATATCTATACTTGAGATTTTCTTTTCTCAGCACCATTCCTGGTAATCACAAGATGGCTGCTGTGCCGCATCAGCTGATAACCATCTCTGCTTGCTGGAACCGCTTTCCCGAAACTGCATTCTATGGAGACCCACCAACATCAAACGAACAATTGCGGAACTGCACTAGACCCATCCTTAATCCAACCCTGGATAGAATCTATGTTACGTATTGTTAAAACTTTATGAGCTGATAATTGAAATATGTAGCCCCTCTCCCATTTACTTGCATGTAACACATTTTCAATAAAAATGCACGATGTTTCCTAGCTGAGGTCACTCTTCAGAGAGTGATCTCTGAGGGGTGTCCAACTGAGGACGTGCATGAAAATGGCACTGAGGCCTTAGTCTTCTTTCTTTCCTGCGCTGCCTCCAACGAGTCAATCCACCCCTGCCAAGGCTGGACCCTGGCACCTTTTGCCATGCAGAAACTTCTTAGTCTCATGTAATCCCACTTGTCTATTTTTTATTATAATTTTTTATTTTAATTTTTAATATACATTCGATCATATTTTTTAGCTTACAAAGTGACCATTTCAATATGTGAACATTTCTCCTAAGTCCAGTTGATCAAAGTATCTTCTACTGATAACACCACACCTCCCCATCCCATCAACGCTGTGTCTCTGTATTCCTCTTCCAAATGTCCTTCCTTAGGTCTCGCTTCTCTACACAAACCACTTCTGTCACTAACCCCCATCTCTTTTGTTTGTACAAACTTAGGTCAATCAATTTCAGTCATAGAGTGCAGACACTTTGCATATATTTAGTGGGGACATAAAATGTCTCGTCTTCATAGTCTGGCTTGCTTTACTCAGCAGTAAATCTTCCATATTCTTCCACTTTCTGTCAAAAGCCAGGATTTTTTTTTTAATGACTGAATAGTATTCCATAGATTATATGTGCCACAGTTTTTCAATCCATTCATCCATACGGGGGCATTTGGGTTGGTTCCATGTCTTAGCAATCCCACTCGCCTATTTTTGAGATGATTATGCTTTGAGAGTTTTAGTAAGTGTTTGTCTACCCCAGGGTTTTGCAGTAGTTTTTTTTTAGAGTTTTTTTCTCTTTAAATTTATTTATTTTTTACTGATTAATTCACTATACATCATTACAGCATACAAATGAATTTTCCATCCAAAATACACTGTGTATTGGCTCAATCAAGCACATCAACATACATGTTATCATCAAATAATTTTCCAATTCTTATGTCTTGTATACTTTGTTTTTTGTTTTGCCATCCTTGATTCCCTATCCCTCACCCTCTGCCATGTCCTACCCTCCTCCCACATTGTCTCTGGTATCCATGGTTGCTTTCTATGCCTTCCCCCACTTAACTGATTTGCTAATGAACTTAATTAGTCTAAATATATCCAATAGTTAGCACAGCTGATATATACCTATACATGATCCCAAGTCTGATTTTAGGCATAAACCTCAGTGAGTAGAATGAACGTATTATAAAGTAGTATCCAGCTGGGGCTATACAGCTTACTGCACTCATCAAATATGCATTTTTTAAAAATTTTGATACGAACAGTTTTACTGGTTTTTTTTCTCCTGCAACTTTTTTTTAATTACTTAACATTCATTCTCTGAGCATCATCACAACATACTAAATGTGGTTTCCCATCTAGAATAAACTACATAGTTGTTTAATCATGCATGTTATCATCAATAATATTCCATTTCTACTTTCATACATATGTATACGTATATATGTTTTTACCCCATGTTTGACCCTCTGCCCTTTCCCACTCTCTTATTACACTATCTCTGCTATATACAATTGTCTTCCATTCCTTTTCCCCAATATTTTGTTGATCACACAATATCATAAGTAATCTAACTACTTTCAATAGCAAGTTCAACTGGCAATTTCAAGAAGAGCTGTTTTGAACTGGTAATGATATTTCCTTGAAACTTAAAGCCTAGAAACAGGTTAGTATTCTGTTCAAATAGTAGGTACATTCACCTATCGACAGCTCAAGACAGGACATAAATCCTTTAAAACCGGACAACAAAGCTTAGAAGAAAAGCAGCAATATTTTAGTCAAGTCACAGAATGTTGTTTCATCAGTTCAGTCTCATGTACTTAATCTTTCTTCTGTTGTGGTTTGATCTTTCAGATTGAATTCTGGGATATAATATTCATCTCCAGACATTGTCCCTACAATTAAGTTGCCCATTTTCTTAGTTTTTGAACTCTTATTTCTGTGTGTCTGCACTAAATTTTACTGACATAGCACTCCCTTAAGAACTTCTTGGAGATCTGGTCTGGTGCTGGTAAATTCTTTCAGATTTTGTTTACCTGGGAATGTTCGTGTCTTTTCTTCCCAAATGAGCAATAATCTTGCTGGGTACAGTATTCTCAGTTGAAATTGCTTTTCCCTTAACATGTTGAATATATTTTCCCATTCTTTCCTCACTTGCATTGTTTCCAATGAGAGATCTGCTGTTAGTCTGATGGTATACCCCTTCTAGGTAACTTGCCGTTTTTCTCTTGCCAATCTTAGTATCTTGTCTTTGTCTGTTGTTTTGGTCCATCTGGCTCTAATGTATCTTGGAGAATATCTTCTTGGGTTGATTCTATTTGGGGTCCTCTGTATTTCTTGGGACTGAATCTTTGAGTGCCTCTCTAGGTTTGGAAAGTTTTCTTGCAGGATCTCATGGAATAGATTATCAATGCCCTTATGAGTCTCTTCGCCTTCTGGGATGCCTATTATCCGGATGTTTGGACATCTGATGGTATCTAGTATTTCTCATATATTAGTCTCAAATTTTTGAGCCATTTTCTCAGTCTTCGTGGTGGATTTTTCTAGGCTAGCAATTTTCTCTTCTATGTCTGAGATTCTATTTTCTGTACAATCTAGTCTGCTTTTAATACTTTCAAGGGAGATTTTGACTTCTTGTATTATAGCCTTTATCTCTAACAGTTCCATCTGATTCTTTTGTAAAGTTTGAAATTCCTCTTTTAGATCTTGCATGAATTTCCTCACCTCCTGGAACTCAACAACTTCTTTCTCCTTCCTCTTCAGCAGTTCATTGTCTCTCTTCTCTACCATCTATGTTACTTTTGCCATTATGAATATTCTGAATTCTTTATCAGACAATTCCATGAATTCCCTTGAACTGTGTGTGGATGAAGATGAGTTATCCTTTCCCCTTGGAAGAGAGGTATTTTCCATATTTCTTGTGGTCCTGCAGCGATTTCTAGTCATCTGGTTGATGGTCAGTTTCTTCCCAAACTTGGAAGTTCAATCTGAGCATTGAGGAGTGTGCAGAAAAGGAAACAGAAAGAGAGAAAGAATACCAACAACAGCAAAAAATAAACAAGAAACAGAAAAAGAGAAGAAAAAAACGAAGATAAAACTTCTCAATACAACTTGAAAAATTAGTATTTTAAAAAAATTTCAGTTAAAAACGAAAATTGGAAAACCGTGCAGTGCTGTTGCGTGCCATGAGAAATTCTAAAAAGCAAAATTTTTTTTTAAAAAAGAAAGGAGACAGAGGTAGAGAGAGACAAAGACAGGTACAGAGACAGGAGGCCTGGAAGTGGTCATCCTACCACACGAGTTTTGTGTGCTGGAGGCCAAATTATCAGTGGGAAGTCTTGATTCCAGTTTCCCCAAAATGGCTAGTTTGCAGAATCCATGAGGCTGTGTCTTCAAGAAGGCCTCTTCCCTTTGCCTCTCCTGGGTTGGGAGTCTTTTTGTTTTTTTTTTTTTTTTCCCTATAGGGCACGTGAGCTAGCCAGACAGATGGAGAGAGACAGATAGACAAAAAATGAGAAATCAACCCCCGGGGGGATGGCCACGCTTCAGTCCCTTCTCCTCCATTCTCTTCTCAGGATCTTGGGTATGCACGTACATGCACCTGAGTTTTAAGCCACCGGGTCCGGGATGTTAACTGCGGTCGACTACATGGGAGTCCAGCAACAAAGCCATTATGCTAACTGTTGGTCCCTTGTAGTTTTATAGTATGAGGTCTAGGTTTAGATCTTTGATTCACTTTGACTTGAGTTTTGTCAGTGGTGAGAGGTAAAGGTTTAGATTCATTTTTCTGCCGTTGGATATCCAGTTTTTCCAGCACCCCTTACTAAAGTGGTTTTCTTTGTCCAACTGGATTAACTGATACCCTTTGTCAAAAATCAGTCGTCTGTATGTTTGGGAGTTTATTTCTGGAATCCCCATTCTGTTCCATTGGTTCACCTATCTGTTTCTGTGCCAGTACCATGCTGTTTTGATTATCACAGCTTTATAGGATATTTTCAGTCAGAAAGTGAGATACTGCCCACTTCACTCTTCTTGTGCAGGATTGCTTTGACAATACGAGGTATTTTACAATTCCAGACAAATTCGATGAATGTTTTTTTCAGGTCTGTGAAGAATGTCTGTGGTACTTTGTTTGGTTTTGCATCAAATAAGTAGATTAATTTGTGTAGAATTGCCATTTTGATTATATTAATTCTTCTAATCCAGGAACCTGGGATGTCCTATTTTTCTGTGTCATTTTTCTTTTCTTTTCTTTTTTTTTTTTTTTTTTTTAGCTTCTAATCGTTTTCCTGGTGGAGGTCTTTAACTTCTTTGGTTAGATGTATTCCTAGGTATTTTATACTTTTTGTGGCTGTGGTAAATGGAATTACTGTCTTCAGTTCTATCTCAGTCTGCCTGTTGTTCGCATATAGAAATGCTATAGATTTCTGTATGTTGATTTTGTAACCTGCAACTTTACTGTATTTTTTTATAACTTCCAGGAATTTTTTCACAGATACCATTGGGTCTTTTATGTATATAGTCATGTCATCTTTAAATACAGTTAATTTCACCTCTTCTTTTTATATTAGAATACCTTTTATTTTGGGTACCAGCAGTTAGCATAATGGCTGTGTTGTTGGATTCCTATGTAGTCAACTGCAGTTTGAGTCCTGAACTCGGTCACTTAAAGTCATGCTGGGTGCATGTGCGTGTGTGCCCAAGATTCCGAGAGGAGCATGGAGGAAAAGGAATTGTGGCATGGCGATCCCTCGGGGGATGATTTCTCGCTTTCTGTATCTACGTCTTTCTCTGTATTTCTGGCTAATGCATGTGCCCTATAGTAAAAACATTTCCAAAAGAGAGAGAGAGAGAGAGAGAGAGAGAGAGAGAAGAAAATAACCCTTTCTTTTATGATCGCATTGGCAAAGATTTACAGTACTATATTGACAAGGAGTGAATAAAGTTGGAATCCTTGTATGTACCAGTTTTTACTGGAAAATGTTTCAGATTTTCTCCATTCAGCTCTCAAGGCTACATTGAATCAACATTTCTTCATCTCCGAACTCTGTTTTATAGCCCAGATGTAAAGGTAGCTGAGGTGGTCCCCTGGATTCATCAAAGCAGAGTGAAGCTAGTTTCTTGAGCCTAGGAATTCATTTCTGATCCAAAACCACCCTGCAAACTGATTATCTAGAGGAAGCAAGCCTCAAACCCAGAGACCTGAGAGGACTACAGACCTGCTTTAGACACTCCAGAAGTTGACTAATCTATGCAAAGCAGAAGCTTGAGGAGTTAGCTGTTTAGCAAAATATATCTGTAACCTACATTTACCTTGTCCTAGTTTTATTGTTGGAATTCACACATTGTCATCTTTTGTCATTGTTTATTGTTGCAGCCCTAGCCTTCATTCTTGCCATAGGACTAACTGAAGCTGCCCTAGCTAACTGGGGTTATGATGAGAGAGCTCTACTAATGTTTGCTTTTCTTCTGTGGGTAGTACGTTTTGTTATTATTTGGTGTTTCTAATCTGGGCTTTCTTTTTAGATACTGGTGCTCTTTCCTGTGAACTATGCATTTATACCACCTGACAGGGCCAAGGCATCACTAAGTCCTTACTTTACTATATACATATCTGTTGTCAGGAAAACATCTCAGGAACAAATGAGCATAATGGGACAATCTATAGTTATAATCCTATGCACGTCATAAAGTGTAAAAGTATCTTATGGGAATGAGAATACAGGCTCAATGATAAACACATATGTAAACAGGCCTCACCTTCCATTATAAACACAGCCACACATTCCATTACAATGTTATAAAAGTACAGACCTCCCAAAACTAGGAAGATACTCTTTGAGTCTAATAGGGTCTGAGCATCAAGGGGGAAATGTAGAAAGGGGACCTTCCAGAACCCAGGGAGAAAAAGGGGCATGCTTAGAACTTAAGTATGCATGTGCAGCCTGTGGTGACCTCATAGCCCTGTCCCCATAGCAACTGTCAACACTTAATGACCTTGTAGCCCTGATAGCAACCTAGCAACTCTGTAATTTCATGTATGCCAGTGTATCTAATGACCAGTACATATCTACATAATTCTGCAGCAGTCTTACCCAATCAAAAATATGTAAAAGTATGTTTAATCAGGGAACCAGCAGTTAGCGTAATGGCTATGTCGCTGGACTCCCACGTAGTCGACCACGGTTCACGTCCCGGACCCAGTGGCTTAAAATCACGCCAGGCACGTGTACTTGCGTGCCCAAGATCCCGAGAGGAGAATGGAGGAGAAGGGATTGCGGCATGACCATCCCCCCTGGGGGGTGATTTCTCACTCTCTGTCTCTATGGCTCTCTCTGTCTGTCTGGTGAGCGCATGCACCCTATAGCGAAAACCTCTCCAAAAAAAAAAAAAAAAAAAAGTATGTTTAATCATATATGAGAGACAGAGAAAATAAAACAAAACAAAGGAAGAACCTTAAGAAATTTGGGGCTCAGTGTTGATGTGAATCTGATGAGTCAGTGCCAGCACGTGTATAAATCACTTCTTTCTCCTGCAAAAACCTTGGTCTCCTGCCTCTCATTGAATATCCTGCAACAAGATTACAAAGTTGTATACTGGCATAGATGGTGCAGGGAACTTGTCTTCCAAAAAAAGAAAAAACACTGTAAAACACTCCCAAGGTTCTTCTTACACTCAGTCAGAGTGGAAATCATACTTATCAAGGTGTTTTCTAGTCTCTTCAAATAGTCAAGAATGTAAGTGTTCCTGGGAATTTTACAAATACTTTTTTTTTTTCTTTTTTTTGGAGAGGTTTTTGCTATAGGGCGCGTGCGCTCGCCAGACAGACAGAGAGAGACAGAGAGATAGAAAGCAGGAAATCACCCCCCAGGGGGGATGGCCACGCCGCAATCCCTTCTCCTCCATTCTCCTCTCGGGATCTTGGGCACGCACGCACACGTGCCCGGCGTGAGTTTAAGCCGCCGGGTCCGGGACTCGAACCGCGGTCGACTACGTGGGAGTCCAGCGACATAGCCATTACGCTAACTGCTGGTCCCAAATTTTACAAATACTTTTTAAAGGAGCCAATGCATATTTAGATTGTTAAAGGTCAAGAAGTTCTGAATGAAAAAAATTGTTTCCCTTTGCCTCATCTAAGGATTCTTGAACATACTGGATCATGGAACCATGTTTTGTTTGCTTTTTAAGTGTTTGTAGTGACATATAGTAAATTCTGCCCAATTATCTTTATTTTAAAATTTATTTTATACATTCAATCACTATACATGACTCAGTTTATAAAGTGAGTTTACCCAACATGGATACAGTTTAGGATACTATATACATGATCAACAGATAATAATCTATTTCTGTGTTCCATAAATATCTTGCCACTCTATTTTTCTACTTAATTTCTTTTCTCACACACTCCTCCTTCTCCCACACTCTTCTCACACTGTATCCAGTATCCATAAATATTTACCATGCTTTTATATCCTCTAATCTTTTGAGGAGTAACATGACTAAGGCAAATAACAGCTTCCCAAGGTCATTATAAAAGTTAACAATAAGCCATGAGTAAAACTCAGAGCTGCTGATTGATTTCTATCCTTTCTATTAGGGTTTGTCAGTCCACGTACTATTGGCATTTGGGGCTGGATAATTCTTTCTTGTAAAGGTTTGTCCTGTGCATTACAACATGTTCAGCTCCATATCCATGTAACTACCCACTACATGAAAATAGAACCCCCTTTCCAAGTTGTGAGATTTACCAGTGTCTTCAGACATGTCAAATATCCCCTGATGGAAAAAATAATTCTAACTGAGAACAATTGTCCTTAACTAGTAATTCTCAACTTAGATGTGACTCTAAAAAACCAAGGAAATGTGTTTAAAGAAAGGTGGCCATGACTTCTTCCTAGATTTTCTGATTTCATAGATTTGGAGTAAAGTTTAAGAATTTGCACTTTATTATTCCAGACTATTTTTTTTTCTAATTCAGTGGGTAGTATCTCTGGTAATTTGAGTAGCATTGCATTAAATTTGTAGAGTAATTTTAGTAGAATAGACATTTTGATTATACTAATTCTTCCAATATAAGAACATGGAATATGTTTTTATCTTTTTTGTCATTTTTCAATTCCTTTTCAAAGTTTTTGTAGTTTTCCCAAAGATCCCTAATCAACAAAGCAATACTGGGCAAAGAGAAAGAAGCAGGAGTCATCTCATAACCTGACTCCAAAATATATGACCAAGTTGTAGTAACAAAACAGCATGATACTGGCACAGAAACAAGAATGCAGACCAAAAGAACAAAGCAGGGGCTCCAGAAATAAACCCCCAACACACAGCCAATTCATTTTTTTTTGTCTTTTATTTTTCTTTCTCAGATTAATGCCAATTCATTTTTGACAAAGGATATAAGACAACCAAGTGGAGAAAGGAAAATCTCTTCAGCAATTGGTTCTGGGAAAATTAGGTATACACCTGAAGAAAGATAAAATTGGATCTCTATATCTCTCTTCACAATTAACAAAATTCAACTCAAAATGAGTTGATCAAAGATCTAAACAGAAAATCTCAAACTATAAAACTAACCGTGGAAAGCACAGGAGAAGCTCTTGGAGACATTTGAGTGGGCAAAGTCTTCTTAAATAAGACCCCAAGAGCACATAGAATAAACCCAAAAATAGGTTAGTGGAATTATAGCACGTTTTAAGAGTTCTGCATTGTGAAAGGAAAAAAAAATAATTAAATAGACAACTGTCAAAATGAGAGAATATATTTGAAATTCTTTCAGATAAGAAACTGATAACGAAAATATACAGGAAACTCAAGCAGCTTATCCACAAAAAATATTCAATCCAATTAAAAATTGAGCAAATGAGCTGAACAGAAAACTCTCCAAGGAATACATACAAACATCCAAAAGCATAGGAAAAAAAATGTTCAGCATCTCTTATCTTAAGGGAGGTGCAAATCAAAACCACAATTAGATACTATTTTTAACCCCAGTCAAAATGGCTAAGAAAAAAAAATAGAATAATAGCTACTGGTGCAGATTTGGTGAAAAGGGAAAACGCCTACACTGTTGGGGGAATATAAATTAATACAGAAACTGTGGAGAATAATATGGTGGATCCTCAATGACTGACAAATACAAATTTCATATGATCCAGCAATTCCACTCCTGGGTATCAACCTAAGGGACAAGAGAACATTCAGTTGTAAAAGTGCCTGCACATCTATGTTTATTGTGGCATTTTTCACAATTGCCAAGACATGGAAGTAACCCAAATGTCCACAAACCTAGGAATGGTTTGAAAAAAATGTAGCACATATATTCTATGAAATATTACTCAGCCATAAAAATCAAGACCCTGGCTTTTGATAGAAATACAGAAGAAAAATAGGGAGGCAAAGCATTAATGTGACAAAGAAATATGGTATTATCTATTGAAGATATTTTATAGTTTTTTTTTTCCCCTGCTACTCTTTTTATTTTTCCTATTTTTTCTTTCTCTGTAGACAATTATGTTCATCTAATTTTAGTGGGATTTAAGAGGAAGGGTCATTCTATCAGGCCAATGCTAGGATTCTGTTCCTACTTACAGGTAGATAAAAGTAAAGGGTGGCCTTTGGCAAACAAAATGATGGGCAAACAATCCAGCAAAAGACTAGTACAAATAAATAACATACATGTGTCCAATTCACAGTTGTTAGGTATTTAGATAAACTATTTTACTATATAAATAACACTAAAAGTATTATTTATTGTCAATAAAACTTTGTAGATTTATTTTTTTAATGTAATTATTGCTATTTTTTATTTATTTATTTATTTTTGTATATACTTTCAATCATATTGTTTGGCTTACAATGAGACCATTTCGATATGTGAACATTTCTCCCCAGACCCATTTATCGAAATATCTTCAACAGATAACACCACACCTCCCCATCCCGTCAATGCTCTACCTCTGTATCCCTTCTCCAAATGTCTTTCGTTGGGCCCCACTCCTCCACATACACCTCATCTGACATTCACACCCATCTCTTGTGTTTGTTCGTTAGTCAATCAGTTTCAGACATAGAATGCAGACAAACGGTATATGTTAAGTGGAGACATACAATGTCTCTCCTTCATAGCCTGACTTGCCTCACTCAGCAGTACATCTTCCATATTCTTCCACTTTCTGTCAAAAGCCAGGGCTCTGTAGGTTTTTATGGCTGAGTAGTATTCCATAGAGTATGTGTGCCACAGTTTTTCAATCCATTCCTCCATACAGGGGCATCTGGGTTGGTTCCATGACTTAGCAATTGTGAATAGTGCCGCAATAAACATCGATGTGCAAGCACTTTTCCAATGAAGAATTCTTCTGTCCTTTGGGTAGATACCAAGGAGTGGGATCTCTGGATCATATGGCAGATCTAACTGTAGATTTTTGAGGAATCTCCAAATTATTCTCCACAATGGTTGGACAAATCTACATTCCCACCAGCAGTGTAAAAGAGTTCCCCTTTCACCACAGCCCCGCCAACCCTTATCATTTTTTTTTTTTTTTTTTTAATATTGGACAATCTGACTGGGGTTAGGTGGTACCTCATTGTTGTTTTTATCTGCATTTCCCTTACGATGAGGGAGGTTGAACATTTTTTCATATGCCTTTTGGCCATTCGTATGTCATCTTTAGAGAGTGTTTTCTTCATCTCCTTCTCCCATCTTTTAATAGGGTTGATCATCTTTTTTCCAAACACCTTTTTTAGTTCCTTGTGTATTCTGGTTATCAGTCCCTTATCTGATGCAACATTTACAAAAATATTTTCCCATTCTGAGGGCTGTCGATTCACACTAACTACTGTGTCTTCGGCCATGCAGAAACTTCTTAGTCTGATGTAATCCCACTTGTCTATTTTGTGGACGATGGACTCTGCTTTGAGTGTCTTCTTTAGGAAGTCTTTCCCTACACCAATGTCTCCCAGAGTTTCCCCAGCATTCTCCAGGAGCAGCTTTATAGTTTGAGGTCTTAGATTTAGATCCTTGATCCACCTTGACTTGATTCTTGTCAAAGGAGAGAGGTAGGGGTTCAGATTCATCTTTCTGCAAGTGGAAGTCCAGTTTCTCCAGCACCACTTGCTGAAGAGGCTTTCATTTTCCCACTGGATTGACTGGTACCCCTTGTCAAAGATCAGTTGACTGTATGTTTGGGCACTTATTTCTGGGGACTCTATTCTGTTCCATTGGTCCACATGTCTGTTTTTGTGCCAATACCATGCTGTCTTTATTACCACAGCTTTGTAATATATTTTTGGATCGGGGATTGAGATGCCACCCACTCCATTCTTCTTGTGTACAATTGCTTTGGCAATACGGGGTCTTTTATGATTCCAGACAAATTTTAAGATTGTCTTTTATAGATCTGTGAAGAATGTGTCTGGTAGTTTGATTGGCATTGCATTAAATAGGTAGATTAATTTGGGTAGAATTGCCATTTTGATTATATTAACTCTTCCAATCCATGAACATGGGATGTCCTTCCATTTTTTTGTGTCATTTTCAATTTCTTTTTTTACCTTCTCGTAGTTTTCCTTGTGGAGGTCTTTAACTTCTTTGGTTAGATTTATTCCTAAATATCTTATACTTTTAGTGGCTATGGTAAACGGAATAAGTTTTTTCAGTTCTATCTCAGTCTGCCTGTTATTCGTATATAGAAAAGCTATCGATTTCTGTATATTGATTTTATATCTTGCAACATTACTGAATTCATGTATTACTTCCAGTAGTTTTTCCATGGAGACCAATGGGTCTTCTATGTATACAATCATGTCATCTGCAAATAGAGAGAGTTTCACCTCTTCTTTTCCTATTCGAATGCCCTTTATTTTTTCCTCTTTTCTGATTGCGTTGGCGAGGACTTCCAGTACTATATTGAAAAGGAGAGGAGAAAGTGGGCATCCTTGTCTTGTTCCTGTGTTTACTGGGAAAGCTTTCAGCTTTTCTCCATTCAGGATGATGTTCGCTATGGGTTTTTCATAGATGGCTTTTATTGTATTGAGAAATGGCCCTTCTATGCCAATTTTGCTAAGAGTCTTGATCATGAAGGGATGTTGTATCTTATCAAATGCTTTTTCTGCGTCAATTGATATGACCATATGATTTTTGACTTTCTTCCTATTAATATGGTGTATTACATTTATGGTTTTGCATATGTTGAACCAACCTTGCATTCCTGGAATAAAGCCTACCTGATCATGGTGTATGATCTTCTGTATAAGTTGTTGAATACGATTTGCTAGTATCTTGTTGAGAATCTTTGAGTCTATGTTCATCAGAGATATTGGTCTATAGTTTTCCTTCCTTGTCCTGTCCTTATCTGTTTTGAGGATGAGGGTGACAGAGGCTTCATAGAATGAATTAGGGAGAGATTCACCCTTTTGGATCTTTAGAAATAATTTGAGCAGAATGGGAGTTAACTCTTCTTTGAAAGTTTTGTAGAATTCAGAGGTGAATCCATCGGGGCCAGGGCTTTTCTTTGTTGGGAGGTTACTTATTACTGATTCAATCTCCTGGCTTGTTATGGGCCTATTCAGACTTTCTATTTCTTCCTGGCTCATTCTTGGTAGATTATATTTGTCCAGGAATTTGTCCATCTCATCCAGATTATCTTGTTTCTTAGCGTATAGATGTTCAAAGTATCCTCTAATGATGTTTTGAATTTCTACTATGTCTGTTGTTGATATTTTATAGTTTTATCATCTGGACTAGGGAGAAATGTTTACATGTTGAAATATTCACTTTGTAAGCTAAATAATGTGATTGAATGTATAAAAGAAAATGAAACAAAAATATTTTATCTAAAAAATTAATAAAAATAATTTTTTTAAAAAATGGATGAATATAGAAGATTTACTGCCAAGTGAAACAATTCAGGCTATGAAAGGAAAATATTGAATGTCACCTCTTAATATATACCGACCATCAGCACTCTAATTAATTACTTTTTTTATATTTTACATTTAATCATTGTGTATCATTAGAGCATATCAAATGAATTTTACCATCATTAACACAATGCATAGTTAGTAAAAAATATTATTGTATACATTATAATAAACCAATTTCTTTCCATTTTGGGTACCTTAAATGTTATGCTTCTTTCTTTTTCATTGATTCCCTCCCTCTCACCCTCCCCATTTTCCACCCTTCTCTGGAACTGTCTCCAGTATCATTTAAGCTTCCTTTCAGTGTTTAAATTGTCTTGTTTATGTAAAGTGAGTCAGATTACCACTGCATTTCAGATACTGGACCTGTTGCCTTACACATAAAACATTTTTTTTAGTATCTTTCTTTATGGGAAAGAGAGTAAGAAGAAGAAGAAACAGAAAGAGATAGTACCTTCAACATAGTCTTCACTTTGCAAGCTATCCAGCTGACTAGGATCATGGTATGTGAGAACACACCCATGAAGTGAATCTAGGACCTTCCCACATGGAGTCAGTATTGCTGAGAGTTGCATTACTGCTGTGCCACCACAACTGTCCAAAAAAAATGCATTTAATTGAATTCTTACTAATAATTGCCATTTATCAAGCAATAAATGCCAAGTACTCTTCTGAGAGTTTGTTATTTAATCTGCATGTAACGGCTAATTGTATGTCAAATTGGCTAGTCCATGATACCCAAATATTTGTCCTATATTATTCTAGATGTGTCTGTGAAAGCATTTTAAAAATGAGATTAATATTTAAATCAGCTTCATCTGCATCCTACTGCCTAGTCAAGGAACCTTAGGCAGGGCTGAACTTCAGAACCAGCACCAGCACCAGCACCAGTTCCCAACCTCATATTCCACCAGTCATCTCTCAGCCAGAAAGGTCAGGGCAATTGTAGGCCTCCCCAACAGAGCTCATCTCCATCTGCAGCTTCCTGTCCAGTCAGGGAACTTGAGGCTGTACTGAATATCAGCCACAGCCACAGCCACAGCCACAGCTCCCAACCTCAGAACGCACCCCTCTTCTCTCAGCCAGAAAGGTAGAATGTTCTTTATTTCTTTCCTTTGCTAATTCTTTACTTATCTTCCCCTATAGGTCAGGGCTGTTGCAGGCCTCACAGGAAATGTCCATGTTTATATGCAGCCTCCTTCAGAGAACTTGAGGCGGGGCATTATTTCAGTCCTAGCCACAGTCCCAGCTCCCAAACTCAGAACCTGTTCTTTTTCACTTATCAAGAAAGGTAGGATGTTTTCTCCTTCTTTTTTTTCACTAATTCTTTCATTTTTTGTTTGTTTGTTCCCCATTACACTGTTATTTCCTGCTCAACCTCCACCTCCCAGAAAGACTAGAGAGGTCTAGAAATATAATTTTCAAACATTTTAGCATGTAAGGCGCTGAGGAATCTTCACCCACCACTGAACCACTAATAAAAAGGAAAAAAAAAAAACTGCTTTTTAGGAAATGTGAATAGAAAACTACTATGCAGACCACATTACTAATCACAACAGAAGAGAGATTTTGACAAAGAAGCAATTCACAGTGAAAGGGAAGGAAACTAGTTCTGAGGTGCAGAACCATTCTCCAATGAGTTATTCAAAAGTGAACACATCACCAAATGCTTAAAAGTCACAGAAAAGCCTCAAGTATAAAAAACAAAACAAAACAGGAAATACATCTCCATTAACAAGACACAGTACCTCTCCTACATCTCTAAAAAAAAGGAGATATCAAAATGTGAGAAAAATAATTCAGAACATTCATGGTGACAAAATTCTATGATATGGAAGAGAAAAGAGACAACAAACTCCAGAAGATGAGGAAGTCCCTCTCAGATTTGAAAGAATAAATGGACAGCAGAAAAAGAATCAACTAATAATAATTCATCTCTGTGTCCCATAAATGTTTTGCCTCTCTATTTTTCTCCTTAATATCTTTCCTTACCCTGTATGTATAGTATCCCTAAATGGACTGGTGTGAAATGTATTCATGTTGGAAAATTAACTTTACAAGCTAAGTGATGCATAGTGATTGGATGTACAAAAGAAATTAAAATAAAATAAAATAAAATATATTATTATAAAAGGAACACCTTAAAAATAAAAGAATCGATGGAACTGTAAGAGATGAACACTTTTATACAGAAAATTAAAACCTCTCTAAAAAGTATTAAAAGTCAATTAGATCATGCAGAAGATAGAATCTTTGATGTACAAGACAAAACCTACAACCTAGAATAAAACCACAAAAAAGATAGAGAAAATAACACAAAATAAAATAAAAATAATATATGAGAAATACTAGATTCCATTAAACATTCAAGCATCCAAGTAAGTGGTGTCCTGGGAATTGAAGAAACTAATAAGGGTATTGAAAATCTATTCCATAAAATCTGGAAGAAAAATTACAAAGTATAGAGAAGCACTTAAACATCCAGACCCAAGAAACACAAAGGACAACAAACAGCATCAACCCAAGATGATCCTCTTCAAGACACATCATAGACAGACTGGTCAAAACCATAGATAAAGACAAGTTACTAAAATGGGCAAGAAAGAAATGTCAATGTCTTAAAAAGGTTAATCCCATCAGGTTATCATCGGACCTGTCAATGGAAAAAATGCAAGCAAGGAAAGACTGTGAAGGTATATTCAAAGTGGTAAGAAAGAAACAATATCAACAAAGATTATTATACCCAGCAAGATTATCCTTCATATGGGAAATAAAGATAAAAATTTTCTCAGGCAAACAAAACCTGAAAAAATTTAACAACAACAGACCAGCTCTTCAAGAAAACTAATTGCTATGAACTTCAAATTCAAATTAGCAAATTGTATCTAACAACATATAAAAAAGATTATACATCATGACCAGGTAGGCTTTATACCAGGGATGCCAGAGTGGTTGAACATATGCAAAACCATAAATGTAATACACTATATTAACAGAAAGGGGTAGGCAAAGATTTCTTAAACTGGACCCCCAAAGCACAACCAGTAATCCATAGTTAGACAAGTAGGACTACTTTAGATTAATACATTTCTGAATGGCAAAAAATACAGTAATTAGTGTGAATTGAAAACCCTTGAAAAGGGAGAATATTTTTGTAAACTATGCTTCAGATAAGGAGCTGGCAACCAGAATACCCAGGGAACTCAAGTGGCTTAACCCCCACACCCTAAAAAAGATGTACCCAATTAAAAGATGAGAAAATGAGCTGAAAAAACAACTCTCTAAGAAAGACATATGAACAGCCAAAAGGTATATAAAACATGCTCACCATCCCTCATCATAAGGAAGATTCTGAAGAAAACCACAATAAGATACCACCTAAGCCCAGTGAGAATGATAAAGATTAAAAAATAAAATGTGTTGATAGGGCTATGGTGAAAGGGGAACATTCCTACAATGCGGGTGGGAATATAAATTGGTCTAGTCACTGTGGAGAACAATATGAAGATTTCTCAAAGATGTACAAATAGAATTATCATATGACCCAGCAATCCCACTCTTAGGTATCTACCCAAAGGACAGGAGAAGCTCAGTCATAAAAGTTCTTGCACATTTATGTTTATTGTGGCATTATTCACAATTGCTAAGACATGGAACCAATTCAAATGTCCATGAACAAAAGAATGGAGTGAAAAACTGTAGCACATATATTCAATGGAATACTACTCAGTCATAAAAAATAAGACCCTGGCTTTTGATAGAAAGTGGACAAATGAAGATTTACTGTTGGGGGACCAGCAGTTAGCATAATGGCTATGTCGCTGGACTCCCACGTAGTCGACCGCGGTTCGAGTCCCGGACCCGGCGGTTTAAACTCACACCGGGCTCGTGTGTGTGCGTGCCCAAGATCCTGAGAGGAGAATGGAGGAGAAGGGATTGCAGCGTGGCCATCCCCCCTGGGGGGTGATTTCCTGCTTTCTATCTCTCTGTCTCTCTCTGTCTGTCTGGCGAGCACATGCACCCTATAGTAAAAACCTCTCCAAAAAAAGAAAAAAAAAAGATTTACTGTTGAATGAAACAAGCTGGACTATGAAGGAGAGACATTGTATGTTTCTACTTAATGTATACAGACTGTACACATTCTATGGATGAAAATGAAAATAGAGAATAAAGAAGCATGAGAAATGATTATGGATAGGGAACCAGCAATTAGCATAATGGCTATGTCGCTGGACTCCCACGTAGTCGACCGTGGTTCGCGTCCCGGACCCGGTGGCTTAAAACTCATGCCGGGTGCGTGTGCATGCGTGCCTAAGATCCCGAGAGGAGAATGGAGGAGAAAGGATTGCAGCGTGACCATCCCCCCTGGGGAGTGATTTCTCGCTTTCTGTCTCTATGTCTCTCTCTGTCTGTCTGGCAAACGCACATGCCCTATAGTGGAAAAAAAAAAAAAAACCTCTCCAAAGAAAAACATGATTATGGATACTGGAATTAGTGTGAAAAGAGGGTTGGAGAAGGAGGAGAATGTGAGGAAAGAGATTAAGTAAAAAAAATAGAGAGGCCAGACATCTGTTGATGATAATGTGTGTAATATCTCCAACTGGATTAATGTGAAATGTATTCATGCTAGAATATTCACTTTACAAGCAAAGTGATGTACAGAGATTAAATGTATAAAATAAATTAAAAATTTAAAAATATTTTTAATTAATAAAATGATTTATTTTTTTCATTTCATCTATTTTTACTCTTTTTTTTTACATTTTTAAATACATTCAATCACATTTTTTTAGCTTACAAGGTGATCATTTCAATATGTGAACATTTCTCCCCGGTCCAGTTGATCAAAATATAACAATACTACCTCCCTGTCTCAACAATGCTGTCTCCATATCCCTCCTCCAAATGTTTTTCCCCAGGCATCACTCCTCCACACACACCACATCTGTCATTCACACCCATCTCTTGGGTTTGTACATCCTTTAGCCCATCAGCTTAAGTTATAGAGTGCGGACACTCGGTATATATTAAGTGGGGAAAGAGCGGCACTGTTTTACGTTTTTGCAAATATTTTTTAAAAATATCTGACTTAGTGGAATATAACTGGGTCCTCATATCTGCTTTTGTATTGAGTGTGTTACAATATCCCATACAGGTAATATCTGAATATCTCATCTATATACTCATAAAAGAATAAGCGTGTAAAATATAAATGATGTCTTAGTATTATAAAATAGCTCTGACCTTGAATACCCTTAAACAGCTCTTGACGGGCTCCAGACCACTTTGAGAACTACTTCTATAATTTAACTTTCTCTGTATAAATAAGAGTGCTAGATCTCTTGGGGCCAGCAGGTGACATATTGGTTAAGGTGCTAGATTCCCACGTGGTCAATCGCTATTGTAGTCCTGAACTGGCAGCCTTAAACTCACACTGGCACATGCCCCAAATCCTGAGAGGAAAATTAGGAAGAAGTTATTGTGGTGTAACCATCACCCCAGGGAATGATTTCTCACTTTCTGTCTCTCTGTCTCTGTCTCTCTCTCTCTCTCTCTAGAAAGAACATGCACTCTATAGCAAAAATATCTCCAAAAAATAAATAAAATAAGAATGCTACATCTCAGAGAAAGAGAAATCTAAAATTACCCAGCCTGTTAATAGTAGAACACAGATCTTAGACGGTTTGCCTAATTTCTTTTGGATTAGGTTCTCAGCTGAAAACTGGAAAATATACCCTAGTAGCCTTTTCAGTTCTTTCTAGTTGCAAAGGTGTCAAAATACATTAACCACAGTATTTTTTAAACACAATATGAAAGTCAATAAATTCGATATATATTATGCAACAGACATAGTATGTTTAAGTTTAATTTTTATATTTGAATTAGGATCTAAGTAATAACTAGATAAGTAATAACAAGATACTATAACTATCTTGTTCATGGTATGCCAAAGCCTCTAGATGGGATTACTATTATATATTTGTTTAGTCAATAAGTGAGTGAACAAGTACAGCACCCAATCCATGCAAGTTGTTAATAACAAACTGCACAGTAAATATCATAAATATAGAAAGTATATTAACTACAATATTGCTGTTTTTATATATTCTGTGTCTGAAATACAATTCTATCATATATTCAGAAAAATTTTCTCAAGTACTGGCTAAAAGAGTGATGAGTATATTTGAGACTCCAAATAAAATATTCATATGAATATTTTTAAATAAGAGATTTGTTCTGAAATGTAGGCATTTTTAATTCTGTAACCAGACCTTATTTGTTTGTTTGTCTGTTTGTTTTTTAAGAAATCAAGGAATCTTCTTGACCTGCTAGAGATAATTCCCTTTGTAGCCTACCAGGTAGTTCAAATTCTCTTTACATGTATCATTGTTCCTTGAAACAATGAAGTGACCAGAAAAGTTGGTCTAGTGCAGGAAATTCTTCCTAAGAAACCAACCCTTTCATTAATTTAGTAACATAATGGTAATTCTTTTTAAGTTAATTTAATTATTTTATACTTTTAGACAATCATATTAGTTAGCTTACAAAGTGAACATTTCAATATGTGAACATTTGTCCCCAGTCCAGTTGATCAAAATATCTTCAACTGGTAACACCACACCTCCCCATCCCGTCAATGCTCTGCCTCCACATCCCTTTTCCAAATGTCCTTCCTTAGGCTCCACTCCTCCACACACACCATGTCTGGTATTCACACCCATCTCTTGTGTTTGTAAATAAATTTAAAACTGAAGTGAAGCAAAGCAAACATTTTTCAGGTCAAGGACTGCTTTGTCCCAGGTTTCCCTGTGAGCACATTCTTCCCAGGTCTCACAGAACTGTAAATGGAAGTTAAAAACTGCCAGTTCCAATTAATCCTTTCCTCTTCCCAAAGAGGACATAATGAGGATGCCTCCATCTGTTCACCACTACTCCTACCCTAACTCTGGATCACCAGCCCCACACCTCTACAATGTTGGTCATAGTGCTGCATGCGTATTTGCTAGGAATATTTTTTTTGGAGAGGTTTTCACTATAGGGCGTGTGCGCTTGCCAGACAGACAGAGAGAGACATAGAGACAGAAAGTGAGAAATCACCCCCAGGGGGTATGGTCACGCCACAATCCCTTCTCCTCCATTCTCCTCTCGGGATCTTGGGCACGCACGCACACGTGCCCGGAGTGAGTTTTAAGCCACCGGGTCCAGGATACGAACTGCGGTTGACTACGTGGGAATCTATCGACATAGCCATTATACTAACTGCTGGTTCCCTTGCTAGGAATATTTAAGACCCTATTAAAATTCTCTTCTTTAAAACTATAGTTTTTTAAAAGATCTTGAGATATTCTATATTTATGCACATTTAACTATGAGATCCTTAGGACTAAATAACTAAATAGGCAAATATTTTAAATGAACCATTTTATTGAACATAAATAATATATCCTTCTCTAAAGAATTAAATCAAAATAGAGAGAAATAACCAGCATACATGGAATCCTGAGCCTCTTGATGTGTTTGGTGGTGGGTTAAAGGCCATGGTGAACTCTAAATTTCACAAATATTCTTAAACTGAAACCTCTCCGTTGGAACCTCTCTCTGTCAGTAGTAAATGCTGACCCTGAGACCAACTGTTTCTGTTTAACTTACTGGCTACTGCAATCAGAAAACACAGCTTTATAAAGACAGCTACTCTCAGGAAGAACTGCTGCTTCTAAACCTCTAGAGGGACAATCACATTTACTCTGAACTAAAATTGTTGTTCCCAGGATGGAGAAAATGGTGATGATAATTTTGTTTATGTCCAAAAAGCACAAAAATGCAAAAGCACTAAAATTGCACTAAGCAGACCACAGGAAGCACACTAGTTTGTAATCTGAAAGCTAAAAGAAGGCAGAGCATTGCCTGTTTGACTTCATCTGGGAACATTATGTCAGACAACTGACAGTTTTCACCACTCTGCACATGTCCATGACTTCAAAAGCACAGTAAAGACAAATTTGGGAGTTCCAAATGAATGTTAGTGAGGAGGAAAATTCAAAATATCCACAAATAATGAATATCACAGTTGCAAATAATACTTAAAGGCTGTCATCTCAAGGTAAAAGGAAGTTTATTGAGAAAGAGTGCCATGGGTCTGCAGCCAAAGGTGCTTCAGCCTACTCTCCAGAAAAGAGGAGGTCTTTAATAAGGAAACTGATTATGCTATTTTGGAAGGTTGTATGTCACATTTTGCAGGTACCAAATGTTTTTTGGCTTTGTTTTATTTGGGCTTTTAGACTTTTAGACTATTTATACTTATTTTTATTTTTTTTACTTATTTCTTTTTTTTTGGAGAGGTTTTTTTTGTTTGTTTTTTTGTTTTCCGCTATAGGGCACGTGCGCTCGCCAGACAGAGAGATAGAGACAGAAAGCGAGAAATCACCCCCCAGGAGGGATGGTCACTCCGCAATCCCTTCTCCTCCATTCTCTCTCGGGATCTTGGGCACGCACGCACACGTGCCCAGCGTGAGTTTTAAGCCACCAGGTCTGGGACGCGAACCGCGGTCGACTACGTGGGAGTCTAGCGACATAGCTATTACGCTAACTGCTGGTTCCCTAGACTTTATACTTATTTTAAGTCTCTGAGTAACAGTTTTGGATCAGGGTACTTTTACAATGATGATCCATCATTAATCAACTACTAGAAGCAATAATCACCTTGGTGTTACCACATCTACATTCCAATTCCGTATTTTTGCCATAAAAATGTATGACTGGTCAATCATTTTTCATCCCTGGCCCTTAGGATGAAGGCATGGCACCAAGATTTTATCAGTTTTTTTTTTCCCACACTGGGAATACATCATCATTTCTAGGACTATGACTTTTAGAAACACATCTATTGTGGGGCTGGCTAGTAGATGGCATAATGGTTACACCATCTGGACTTGTTGGACTCTCAAGTAGTGGCTCGAGTCCTGGACCTGATGACTTAAAATTCATGCTGCGTGCATGTGTGTGTGCATGTGTGCCCAGAATCCTGAGAGAAAAGTGGAAAAGGAACTCTGGTATGACCATCCACTGGGGAGAGGGGATGATTTCTCACTTTCTGTCTTCTGCCTCTATCTGTCTTTCTGGTGAGTGCATGTGCCTTATAGCAAATTCCTCTACCTAAAAAAATAAAAAAAACAAACAAGCACATCTATTGCAAACTGACACTTTGTTTCTGTGAAGGTTTCTGGCCCAGAAGATAACTCTGTAAACAGAAATGAAATGAATCTCATAAACTAACCCAAAAAAGATTCTCACTTCTTTCATGGCCTGGAGTTGATTCAGAGTCACATGAAGAGCTCAGCCACTGCCTGCCTGGCTTCTGGCCACACCACTGTTTCAATGTATTTTTTGGAGGGGACAGTGTGGTTTAGCGGTGGAGGCCTTGAGCTGGGGAACCTGTTATCCTGGCAAATTATTTAACCTCTGGTGCTTCCATTTCATACTCTTTAAAATGGGGCTGAATTTGTATCGAGCAAAGTGAGTATAAATAGGCCAATGACAAAGAAAAATAATAGACACATTTCCAATTCTATGATATACAGTATCTCCAACTGGACTGGTGTGAAATGTATACATGCTGGAAAATTCACTTTACAAGATAAGTGATGTATAGTGATTGAATATAGAAAAGATATTAAAATAAAATATATTAAATTTAAAAATTAATAAATTAATGGAAGTTATGACTGTGTTCCTGGCATGCAGCATTATTGTTGTCCTTCACCTGTTCCTGTTGGTGATTGATTCTAGGATCCCTTTAGAGATAGCAAAATGCCTCTCTGTGTATATTCCTTTTTCCTGAATCATTTTGCCAAACCATACATGATTGGCTGATTTATTGGGTAGAGGCTAATCCTTTGTGCAAGTAATTACATGTATTTTATTCTTTTGCTTTTTCCAGAATAGAGCCCTCTGTGCAAGCAGTGTGAAGGTGTCTGAAAATAGAGTGCAGTATGTGAATGTTGACTGTGTCTTCATTCCTATAACATCCCCCGATCCTTAATACCATTGAGGTTTGACAAGGGGTTCTGCTTCACTCAGACAGTATCTCCTGGGGGCTATGCATAGCATAGTAGTTTGATTGTATAGCTGGATTATCACACAGGCAAAGTAAACATAGCTGCTGGTACAGCTAGAATCTCCCTATACATCTATAAGCTGTTGTCCATAGCACTTACTTACTCCAGTCTTTCCCCGTTTCCATTCTGTCTCTCTCTCAGATTTGTGACATGACATTAAAGTAACAGTTAACAAATATTTAAAATGATTGAGTTAAGTATGTATCTCCCTGATACTGTGGTTTAGTGAACAAAGGGCATTTTTTTTTTTTTTTGGACCAGTGGTAACTATTTGTTCCAGCTCTACAGACTAAGTTAGGCTTTTTAACCTTCATGGTCTATGAATTATGTATCTGTTGCATGCCAGTAACAAAGACCACCTTGAAGGTTTTGAGAGAATCAAGTGGCTGTGGCTGTTAAAGATATTTAAGGATCTTCTTTTCTTGGTGCTAGAGACAAAGATCAAATGTCTCCTTTTATAGACTGTGTTAAAATAGCTAGGAAGTCAGATATGTTCTGCAGTAACACACTCGCACACTTGTGGTCTAGTTAGCACAAGTACTAAGAATACCAAGTCACATGTACTTGGCTATTATTATTATTTTTTTGAAGAAGGTTTTTTTTCTTTTTCTTTTTTTTATTTTTTTGCTACAGGTGCATGTGCTCATCAGAAAGACAGAGACAGAAATATAGAAAGCGAGGAATCACCCCTCCCCACATGGGGGATGGCCATGCCACAATCCCTTCTCCTCCATTCCCCTCTCGGGATCTTGGGCACGCACACACACGAGCCTGGCATGAGTTTAAGCCACTGGGTCCAGGACTTGAACCACGGTCAGTCACATGGGAATTCAGCAATGTAGCCATTACACTAACTGCTGGTCCGTTGGTTGTTGTTGTTGTTATTATTATTATTATTATTATTATTATTATTTTAATAAGCAAAAAGACAGTGGGGAGCAGGATGAGCACAATCCTGGCACTTGTAGGCTTTACAGATTAATCTGGTGGTTGAGTGCTCTTTAAACAGGAATTTCCTGACTGCCAGGCAAGCATTCAGGACCATATGGCATAAGGAATGACTCTCATGTGGGGGCAGTGAGAGCTTTTTGAAGAAATTGATGTTTGAAGCAACATAGGGAGAGTGAAAAGAAGTTGGGTTACAGAATCAGATGAAAACTTATTGGAACTAGGTAAGAGTAAATATGGAGCCCCTGGAGATGAGGTGAGAGATGCTAGAGAATGCTGATGGGGACTAAGATTTTATTGTCCTGAAAAGAAACTGCATCAGCGAGTTCCATCTCTAGGCACCTGGCCAGCAAGGGGCACTGAGGCAGGGGCACCACTTTAACCTGCCTCAATTCCAGGCTCCAAAGACCAGGACCCAACACCTTAGGCAGACTGGCCCTTGCTCTGCAGGAGAGCTCCAGTTTCATCTCTAGACCCCTGGGGAAATATACACAGGTCTAGAATCACAGTTCTGAAATTCCCTAGTATTGTAAGGTTCTCTGGAATCCTCCCCTGTACTGAACCACCTGTGAATGAGGAGATACTGCTCTTCAGACACCTGAATAGAGTACACCTCTTGAGACCACATTGCTAAAAACAACAGAAGAGAGACTTCCACACACATCAATTCACAGCAAAAGGAAACACACTTGCTCCTAGTTCAAGAAATGTTCTCCTAAAGGTATTCATAAATGAATACATCTTCCAATGGCTAAATGTAGAAGAGTCTCAGGTCGGAATAAACCAGAAAATATGTCTACATCAAAGGAACAGAGTAACTCCCCTCCAACTCTCTAAAAATTAAGGACATGACCAAAATGTCAGAGAAAAAATTTAGAACATTCATAGTGAACAAATCCTACGAGTTGGAACAGAAAAGAGACAATGAACTACAGGAGGTCAGGAAGTCCTTCCACTGTATGAAAGAAGAAATGGACACTCTGAGAAAGAATCAAATGGAACTATTAGACATGAAGTCTGTAATACAGGAAATAAAAAAAATTCTCTTCAAAGTATTAAAAGTTGATTAAACCGTGCAGAAGACTGAATCTCCAGTGTAGAAGATAAAACCTTTGACCTAGAAAAAACACCAAAAAGATAGAGAAAATAACCAAAAAAAAAAAAGAAGATAATATATGAGAAATACTAGATTCCATTAGACACTCAAACATCTGAATAACTGGCAACCCATAAGGTGAAGAAACTAATCAGGGCATGGAAAATCTATCCCATGAAATTCTGGAAGAAAATTTCCCAAGTCTAGAGAGGCATTCAAGCATCCAGACCCAAGAGACACAAAGGATACCAAATAGAATCAACCCAAAAAGATCTCCCCCAAGGCACGTCTTAGCCAGACTCTCCAAGACCACAAAGACATGATACTAAAACTGGCAAGAGAGAAACGACAAGTGACTTACAAAGGTCATCCCATCAGGCTAACACCAGACCTCTCAACTGAAACAATGAAAGCAAGGATAGAATGGGAAGATGTTTTGGAAGTTTTAAGAGAGAAACAATTTCAACCAAGATTACTATATCCTGCAAGATTATCTTTCATATGGGGAAAAAATATTAAAATCTTTTGAGACAATCAAAATCTGAAAGAATTTGACTACGCCAGACCAGCTTTTCAAGAAACGCTGAAGAGAGTACAGTTCCAGGAAAACTAAAGAATGAACAGCCAGAAATAAAGGAATAAAAGGCAACCAAGACAAAGGCCAACTTAAACATCAGGACAAGTCAAGAAATATTGATAATAACATTGAATGTGAATGGATTAAATTATCCTATCAAGAGACACAGACTGGCTGAATGGGTAAAAAAACAGAAACCCTCTACCTGTTGCCTACAGGAAACCCAACTCATGGATAAAGACATAAATAGACTAAAAGTGAAGGATTGGAAAAAGGTTTTACATGCAAATAAGAACAAAAAAAGAGCTAGCTTCACAATTCTAATTTCTGACAAAATAGGCTTTAAAACAAAATCTGTTCAAAGAGACAAAGAAAGACACTATATTGTAGTAAAAGGGTCGATCAATCAATAAAAGATAATGCTTATAAATATCTATGCCCCTAACACAGGAGCTCCCAACTACATGAAGGAAAGACTGTTAGATCTAAAAGAAGAGATAGACTACAACACACTAATTGTTGGAGACCTCAACACTTCAATATCCCCTCTAGATAGATCATCTAGACAAAAAATAGGTAAAGAGATAAAGTATCTAAACAATACCATAAATCAAATGGACTTAACAGACATCTGTAGAATTTTTCATCCCAAAACCACAAGATATACTTTTTTCTCACCCCCATATGAAACTTTTTTTGAAGGTTGACCACATGATAGGATACATGGCAAGCCTCTACAGATTCAAAGGCATAAATAGTATATCCAGCATCTTCTCTGACCATGATGGAATTAGACTTGATTTTAGTTTCAAGAGAAGCCCTCAAAAATACACAAATAGAGACCTTCCTGGACTGCCAGCAGGCACTAGCGTGTCCTGCAAGCCTCTGGCCAGCAAGGGATACTGAGGGAGGGTCACCTCTGACCCCCACCTCACTTCCAGACCCCCAGGCCCCAGACTCCACCTTCTAGACCTTCCTGGACTGCCAGCAGGAAATAGCGTGTCCTGCAAGCCTCTGGCCAGCAAGGGATACTGAGGGAGGGTCACCTCTGACCCCCACCTCACTTCCAGACCCCCAGGCCCCAGACTCCACCTTCTAGACCTTCCTGGACTGCCAGCAGGCACTAGCGTGTCCTGCAAGCCTCTGGCCAGCAAGGGATACTGAGGGAGGGTCACCTCTGACCCCCACCTCACTTCCAGACCCCCAGGCCCCAGACTCCACCTTCTAGACCTTCCTGGACTGCCAGCAGGCACGAGCGTGTCCTGCAAGCCTCTGGCCAGCAAGGGATACTGAGGGAAGGTCACCTCTGACCCCCACCTCACTTCCAGACCCCCAGGCCCCAGACTCCACCTTCTAGACCTTCCTGGACTGCCAGCAGGCACTAGCGTGTCCTGCAAGCCTCTGGCCAGCAAGGGATACTGAGGGAGGGTCACCTCTGACCCCCACCTCACTTCCAGACCCCCAGGCCCCAGACTCCACCTTCTAGACCTTCCTGGACTGCCAGCAGGCACTAGCGTGTCCTGCAAGCCTCTGGCCAGCAAGGGATACTGAGGGAGGGTCACCTCTGACCCCCACCTCACTTCCAGACCCCCAGGCCCCAGACTCCACCTTCTAGGTAGGTAGCCAGGATCTCCTTAAGGCGGGGTTTTTTTTCTCTTTTCTTTTCCCTTGACCCCCCTGCATTCTCTTTTTAACACCTAGCCCTCCTTCTCCCCCCAGACCTTCCTGGACTGCCAGCAGGCACTAGCGTGTCCTGCAAGCCTCTGGCCAGCAAGGGATACTGAGGGAGGGTCACCTCTGACCCCCACCTCACTTCCAGACCCCCAGGCCCCAGACTCCACCTTCTAGATAGGTAGTCAGGATCTCCTTAAGGCGGTGTTTTTTTTCTCTTTTCTTTTCCCTTGACCCCCCTGCATTCTCTTTTTAACACCTAGCCCTCCTTCTCCCCCCAGACCTTCCTGGACTGCCAGCAGGCACTAGCGTGTCCTGCAAGCCTCTGGCCAGCAAGGGATACTGAGGGAGGGTCACCTCTGACCCCCACCTCACTTCCAGACCCCCAGGCCCCAGACTCCAACTTCTAGACCTTCCTGGACTGCCAGCAGGCACTAGCGTGTCCTGCAAGCCTCTGGCCAGCAAGGGATACTGAGGGAGGGTCACCTCTGACCCCCACCTCACTTCCAGACCCCCAGGCCCCAGACTCCACCTTCTAGATAGGTAGTCAGGATCTCCTTAAGGCGGTGTTTTTTTTCTCTTTTCTTTTCCCTTGACCCCCCTGCATTCTCTTTTTAACACCTAGCCCTCCTTCTCCCCCCAGACCTTCCTGGACTGCCAGCAGGCACTAGCGTGTCCTGCAAGCCTCTGGCCAGCAAGGGATACTGAGGGAGGGTCACCTCTGACCCCCACCTCACTTCCAGACCCCCAGGCCCCAGACTCCACCTTGTAGACCTTCCTGGACTGCCAGCAGGCACTAGCGTGTCCTGCAAGCCTCTGGCCAGCAAGGGATACTGAGGGAGGGTCACCTCTGACCCCCACCTCACTTCCAGACCCCCAGGCCCCAGACTCCACCTTCTAGACCTTCCTGGACTGCCAGCAGGCACTAGCGTGTCCTGCAAGCCTCTGGCCAGCAAGGGATACTGAGGGAGGGTCACCTCTGACCCGCACCTCACTTCCAGACCCCCAGGCCCCAGACTCCACCTTCTAGACCTTCCTGGACTGCCAGCAGGCACTAACGTGTCCTGCAAGCCTCTGGCCAGCAAGGGATACTGAGGGAGGGTCACCTCTGACCCCCACCTCACTTCCAGACCCCCAGGCCCCAGACTCCACCTTCTAGACCTTCCTGGACTGCCAGCAGGCACTAGCGTGTCCTGCAAGCCTCTGGCCAGCAAGGGATACTGAGGGAGGGTCACCTCTGACCCCCACCTCACTTCCAGACCCCCAGGCCCCAGACTCCACCTTCTAGGTAGGTAGCCAGGATCTCCTTAAGGCGGGGTTTTTTTTCTCTTTTCTTTTCCCTTGACCCCCCTGCATTCTCTTTTTAACACCTAGCCCTCCTTCTCCCCCCAGACCTTCCTGGACTGCCAGCAGGCACTAGCGTGTCCTGCAAGCCTCTGGCCAGCAAGGGATACTGAGGGAGGGTCACCTCTGACCCCCACCTCACTTCCAGACCCCCAGGCCCCAGACTCCACCTTCTAGGTAGGTAGCCAGGATCTCCTTAAGGCGGGGTTTTTTTTCTCTTTTCTTTTCCCTTGACCCCCCTGCATTCTCTTTTTAACACCTAGCCCTCCTTCTCCCCCCAGACCTTCCTGGACTGCCAGCAGGCACTAGCGTGTCCTGCAAGCCTCTGGCCAGCAAGGGATACTGAGGGAGGGTCACCTCTGACCCCCACCTCACTTCCAGACCCCCAGGCCCCAGACTCCACCTTCTAGGTAGGTAGCCAGGATCTCCTTAAGGCGGGGTTTTTTTTCTCTTTTCTTTTCCCTTGACCCCCCTGCATTCTCTTTTTAACACCTAGCCCTCCTTCTCCCCCCAGACCTTCCTGGACTGCCAGCAGGCACTAGCGTGTCCTGCAAGCCTCTGGCCAGCAAGGGATACTGAGGGAGGGTCACCTCTGACCCCCACCTCACTTCCAGACCCCCAGGCCCCAGACTCCACCTTCTAGGTAGGTAGCCAGGATCTCCTTAAGGCGGGGTTTTTTTTCTCTTTTCTTTTCCCTTGACCCCCCTGCATTCTCTTTTTAACACCTAGCCCTCCTTCTCCCCCCAGACCTTCCTGGACTGCCAGCAGGCACTAGCGTGTCCTGCAAGCCTCTGGCCAGCAAGGGATACTGAGGGAGGGTCACCTCTGACCCCCACCTCACTTCCAGACCCCCAGGCCCCAGACTCCACCTTCTAGGTAGGTAGCCAGGATCTCCTTAAGGCGGGGTTTTTTTTCTCTTTTCTTTTCCCTTGACCCCCCTGCATTCTCTTTTTAACACCTAGCCCTCCTTCTCCCCCCAGACCTTCCTGGACTGCCAGCAGGCACTAGCGTGTCCTGCAAGCCTCTGGCCAGCAAGGGATACTGAGGGAGGGTCACCTCTGACCCCCACCTCACTTCCAGACCCCCAGGCCCCAGACTCCACCTTCTAGGTAGGTAGCCAGGATCTCCTTAAGGCGGGGTTTTTTTTCTCTTTTCTTTTCCCTTGACCCCCCTGCATTCTCTTTTTAACACCTAGCCCTCCTTCTCCCCCCAGACCTTCCTGGACTGCCAGCAGGCACTAGCGTGTCCTGCAAGCCTCTGGCCAGCAAGGGATACTGAGGGAGGGTCACCTCTGACCCCCACCTCACTTCCAGACCCCCAGGCCCCAGACTCCACCTTCTAGGTAGGTAGCCAGGATCTCCTTAAGGCGGGGTTTTTTTTCTCTTTTCTTTTCCCTTGACCCCCCTGCATTCTCTTTTTAACACCTAGCCCTCCTTCTCCCCCCAGACCTTCCTGGACTGCCAGCAGGCACTAGCGTGTCCTGCAAGCCTCTGGCCAGCAAGGGATACTGAGGGAGGGTCACCTCTGACCCCCACCTCACTTCCAGACCCCCAGGCCCCAGACTCCACCTTCTAGGTAGGTAGCCAGGATCTCCTTAAGGCGGGGTTTTTTTTCTCTTTTCTTTTCCCTTGACCCCCCTGCATTCTCTTTTTAACACCTAGCCCTCCTTCTCCCCCCAGACCTTCCTGGACTGCCAGCAGGCACTAGCGTGTCCTGCAAGCCTCTGGCCAGCAAGGGATACTGAGGGAGGGTCACCTCTGACCCCCACCTCACTTCCAGACCCCCAGGCCCCAGACTCCACCTTCTAGGTACCTAGCCAGGATCTCCTTAAGGCGGGGTTTTTTTTCTCTTTTCTGGCCAGCAAGGGATTTCCCTTGACCCCCCTGCATTCTCTTTTTAACACCTAGCCCTCCTTCTCCACCCCAGACCTTCCTGGACTGCCAGCAGGCACTAGCGTGTCCTGCAAGCCTCTGGCCAGCAAGGGATACTGAGGGAGGGTCACCTCTGACCCCCACCTCACTTCCAGACCCCCAGGCCCCAGACTCCACCTTCTAGGTAGGTAGCCAGGATCTCCTTAAGGCGGGGATTTTTTTCTCTTTTCTTTTCCCTTGACCCCCCTGCATTCTCTTTTTAACACCTAGCCCTCCTTCTCCCCCCAGACCTTCCTGGACTGCCAGCAGGCACTAGCGTGTCCTGCAAGCCTCTGGCCAGCAAGGGATACTGAGGGAGGGTCACCTCTGACCCCCACCTCACTTCCAGACCCCCAGGCCCCAGACTCCACCTTCTAGGTAGGTAGCCAGGATCTCCTTAAGGCGGGGTTTTTTTTCTCTTTTCTTTTCCCTTGACCCCCCTGCATTCTCTTTTTAACACCTAGCCCTCCTTCTCCCCCCAGACCTTCCTGGACTGCCAGCAGGCACTAGCGTGTCCTGCAAGCCTCTGGCCAGCAAGGGATACTGAGGGAGGGTCACCTCTGACCCCCACCTCACTTCCAGACCCCCAGGCCCCAGACTCCACCTTCTAGACCTAGGTAGCAGGATCGTGTCCTTAAGCCTCTGCCAGCAAGGGATACTGAGGGAGGGTCACCTTGACCCCCCTGCATTCTCAGACACCTAGCCCCCTTCTCCCCCTTCTAGACCTTCCTGGACTGCCAGCAGGCACTAGCGTGTCCTGCAAGCCTCTGGCCAGCAAGGGATACTGAGGGAGGGTCACCTCTGACCCCCACCTCACTTCCAGACCCCCAGGCCCCAGACTCCACCTTCTAGGTAGGTAGCCAGGATCTCCTTAAGGCGGGGTTTTTTTTCTCTTTTCTTTTCCCTTGACCCCCCTGCATTCTCTTTTTAACACCTAGCCCTCCTTCTCCCCCCAGACCTTCCTGGACTGCCAGCAGGCACTAGCGTGTCCTGCAAGCCTCTGGCCAGCAAGGGATACTGAGGGAGGGTCACCTCTGACCCCCACCTCACTTCCAGACCCCCAGGCCCCAGACTCCACCTTCTAGGTAGGTAGCCAGGATCTCCTTAAGGCGGGGTTTTTTTTCTCTTTTCTTTTCCCTTGACCCCCCTGCATTCTCTTTTTAACACCTAGCCCTCCTTCTCCCCCCAGACCTTCCTGGACTGCCAGCAGGCACTAGCGTGTCCTGCAAGCCTCTGGCCAGCAAGGGATACTGAGGGAGGGTCACCTCTGACCCCCACCTCACTTCCAGACCCCCAGGCCCCAGACTCCACCTTCTAGGTAGGTAGCCAGGATCTCCTTAAGGCGGGGTTTTTTTTCTCTTTTCTTTTCCCTTGACCCCCCTGCATTCTCTTTTTAACACCTAGCCCTCCTTCTCCCCCCAGACCTTCCTGGACTGCCAGCAGGCACTAGCGTGTCCTGCAAGCCTCTGGCCAGCAAGGGATACTGAGGGAGGGTCACCTCTGACCCCCACCTCACTTCCAGACCCCCAGGCCCCAGACTCCACCTTCTAGGTAGGTAGCCAGGATCTCCTTAAGGCGGGGTTTTTTTTCTCTTTTCTTTTCCCTTGACCCCCCTGCATTCTCTTTTTAACACCTAGCCCTCCTTCTCCCCCCAGACCTTCCTGGACTGCCAGCAGGCACTAGCGTGTCCTGCAAGCCTCTGGCCAGCAAGGGATACTGAGGGAGGGTCACCTCTGACCCCCACCTCACTTCCAGACCCCCAGGCCCCAGACTCCACCTTCTAGGTAGGTAGCCAGGATCTCCTTAAGGCGGGGTTTTTTTTCTCTTTTCTTTTCCCTTGACCCCCCTGCATTCTCTTTTTAACACCTAGCCCTCCTTCTCCCCCCAGACCTTCCTGGACTGCCAGCAGGCACTAGCGTGTCCTGCAAGCCTCTGGCCAGCAAGGGATACTGAGGGAGGGTCACCTCTGACCCCCACCTCACTTGCAGACCCCCAGGCCCCAGACTCCACCTTCTAGGTAGGTAGCCAGGATCTCCTTAAGGCGGGGTTTTTTTTCTCTTTTCTTTTCCCTTGACCCCCCTGCATTCTCTTTTTAACACCTAGCCCTCCTTCTCCCCCCAGAACTTCCTGGACTGCCAGCAGGCACTAGCGTGTCCTGCAAGCCTCTGGCCAGCAAGGGATACTGAGGGAGGGTCACCTCTGACCCCCACCTCACTTCCAGACCCCCAGGCCCCAGACTCCACCTTCTAGGTAGGTAGCCAGGATCTCCTTAAGGCGGGGTTTTTTTTCTCTTTTCTTTTCCCTTGACCCCCCTGCATTCTCTTTTTAACACCTAGCCCTCCTTCTCCCCCCAGACCTTCCTGGACTGCCAGCAGGCACTAGCGTGTCCTGCAAGCCTCTGGCCAGCAAGGGATACTGAGGGAGGGTCACCTCTGACCCCCACCTCACTTCCAGACCCCCAGGCCCCAGACTCCACCTTCTAGGTAGGTAGCCAGGATCTCCTTAAGGCGGGGTTTTTTTTCTCTTTTCTTTTCCCTTGACCCCCCTGCATTCTCTTTTTAACACCTAGCCCTCCTTCTCCCCCCAGACCTTCCTGGACTGCCAGCAGGCACTAGCGTGTCCTGCAAGCCTCTGGCCAGCAAGGGATACTGAGGGAGGGTCACCTCTGACCCCCACCTCACTTCCAGACCCCCAGGCCCCAGACTCCACCTTCTAGGTAGGTAGCCAGGATCTCCTTAAGGCGGGGTTTTTTTTCTCTTTTCTTTTCCCTTGACCCCCCTGCATTCTCTTTTTAACACCTAGCCCTCCTTCTCCCCCCAGACCTTCCTGGACTGCCAGCAGGCACTAGCGTGTCCTGCAAGCCTCTGGCCAGCAAGGGATACTGAGGGAGGGTCACCTCTGACCCCCACCTCACTTCCAGACCCCCAGGCCCCAGACTCCACCTTCTAGGTAGGTAGCCAGGATCTCCTTAAGGCGGGGTTTTTTTTCTCTTTTCTTTTCCCTTGACCCCCCTGCATTCTCTTTTTAACACCTAGCCCTCCTTCTCCCCCCAGACCTTCCTGGACTGCCAGCAGGCACTAGCGTGTCCTGCAAGCCTCTGGCCAGCAAGGGATACTGAGGGAGGGTCACCTCTGACCCCCACCTCACTTCCAGACCCCCAGGCCCCAGACTCCACCTTCTAGGTAGGTAGCCAGGATCTCCTTAAGGCGGGGTTTTTTTTCTCTTTTCTTTTCCCTTGACCCCCCTGCATTCTCTTTTTAACACCTAGCCCTCCTTCTCCCCCCAGACCTTCCTGGACTGCCAGCAGGCACTAGCGTGTCCTGCAAGCCTCTGGCCAGCAAGGGATACTGAGGGAGGGTCACCTCTGACCCCCACCTCACTTCCAGACCCCCAGGCCCCAGACTCCACCTTCTAGGTAGGTAGCCAGGATCTCCTTAAGGCGGGGTTTTTTTTCTCTTTTCTTTTCCCTTGACCCCCCTGCATTCTCTTTTTAACACCTAGCCCTCCTTCTCCCCCCAGACCTTCCTGGACTGCCAGCAGGCACTAGCGTGTCCTGCAAGCCTCTGGCCAGCAAGGGATACTGAGGGAGGGTCACCTCTGACCCCCACCTCACTTCCAGACCCCCAGGCCCCAGACTCCACCTTCTAGGTAGGTAGCCAGGATCTCCTTAAGGCGGGGTTTTTTTTCTCTTTTCTTTTCCCTTGACCCCCCTGCATTCTCTTTTTAACACCTAGCCCTCCTTCTCCCCCCAGACCTTCCTGGACTGCCAGCAGGCACTAGCGTGTCCTGCAAGCCTCTGGCCAGCAAGGGATACTGAGGGAGGGTCACCTCTGACCCCCACCTCACTTCCAGACCCCCAGGCCCCAGACTCCACCTTCTAGGTAGGTAGCCAGGATCTCCTTAAGGCGGGGTTTTTTTTTCTCTTTTCTTTTCCCTTGACCCCCCTGCATTCTCTTTTTAACACCTAGCCCTCCTTCTCCCCCCAGACCTTCCTGGACTGCCAGCAGGCACTAGCGTGTCCTGCAAGCCTCTGGCCAGCAAGGGATACTGAGGGAGGGTCACCTCTGACCCCACCTCACTTCCAGACCCCCAGGCCCCAGACTCCACCTTCTAGGTAGGTAGCCAGGATCTCCTTAAGGCGGGGTTTTTTTTTCTCTTTTCTTTTCCCTTGAACCCCCTGCATTCTCTTTTTAACACCTAGCCCTCCTTCTCCCCCCAGACCTTCCTGGACTGCCAGCAGGCACTAGCGTGTCCTGCAAGCCTCTGGCCAGCAAGGGATACTGAGGGAGGGTCACCTCTGACCCCCACCTCACTTCCAGACCCCCAGGCCCCAGACTCCACCTTCTAGGTAGGTAGCCAGGATCTCCTTAAGGCGGGGTTTTTTTTTCTCTTTTCTTTTCCCTTGACCCCCCTGCATTCTCTTTTTAACACCTAGCCCTCCTTCTCCCCCCAGACCTTCCTGGACTGCCAGCAGGCACTAGCGTGTCCTGCAAGCCTCTGGCCAGCAAGGGATACTGAGGGAGGGTCACCTCTGACCCCCACCTCACTTCCAGACCCCCAGGCCCCAGACTCCACCTTCTAGGTAGGTAGCCAGGATCTCCTTAAGGCGGGGTTTTTTTTCTCTTTTCTTTTCCCTTGACCCCCCTGCATTCTCTTTTTAACACCTAGCCCTCCTTCTCCCCCCAGACCTTCCTGGACTGCCAGCAGGCACTAGCGTGTCCTGCAAGCCTCTGGCCAGCAAGGGATACTGAGGGAGGGTCACCTCTGACCCCCACCTCACTTCCAGACCCCCAGGCCCCAGACTCCACCTTCTAGGTAGGTAGCCAGGATCTCCTTAAGGCGGGGTTTTTTTTCTCTTTTCTTTTCCCTTGACCCCCCTGCATTCTCTTTTTAACACCTAGCCCTCCTTCTCCCCCCAGACCTTCCTGGACTGCCAGCAGGCACTAGCGTGTCCTGCAAGCCTCTGGCCAGCAAGGGATACTGAGGGAGGGTCACCTCTGACCCCCACCTCACTTCCAGACCCCCAGGCCCCAGACTCCACCTTCTAGGTAGGTAGCCAGGATCTCCTTAAGGCGGGGTTTTTTTTCTCTTTTCTTTTCCCTTGACCCCCCTGCATTCTCTTTTTAACACCTAGCCCTCCTTCTCCCCCCAGACCTTCCTGGACTGCCAGCAGGCACTAGCGTGTCCTGCAAGCCTCTGGCCAGCAAGGGATACTGAGGGAGGGTCACCTCTGACCCCCACCTCACTTCCAGACCCCCAGGCCCCAGACTCCACCTTCTAGGTAGGTAGCCAGGATCTCCTTAAGGCGGGGTTTTTTTTCTCTTTTCTTTTCCCTTGACCCCCCTGCATTCTCTTTTTAACACCTAGCCCTCCTTCTCCCCCCAGACCTTCCTGGACTGCCAGCAGGCACTAGCGTGTCCTGCAAGCCTCTGGCCAGCAAGGGATACTGAGGGAGGGTCACCTCTGACCCCCACCTCACTTCCAGACCCCCAGGCCCCAGACTCCACCTTCTAGGTAGGTAGCCAGGATCTCCTTAAGGCGGGGTTTTTTTTCTCTTTTCTTTTCCCTTGACCCCCCTGCATTCTCTTTTTAACACCTAGCCCTCCTCCCCCCAGACCTTCCTGGACTGCCAGCAGGCACTAGCGTGTCCTGCAAGCCTCTGGCCAGCAAGGGATACTGAGGGAGGGTCACCTCTGACCCCCACCTCACTTCCAGACCCCCAGGCCCCAGACTCCACCTTCTAGGTAGGTAGCCAGGATCTCCTTAAGGCGGGGTTTTTTTTCTCTTTTCTTTTCCCTTGACCCCCCTGCATTCTCTTTTTAACACCTAGCCCTCCTTCTCCCCCCAGACCTTCCTGGACTGCCAGCAGGCACTAGCGTGTCCTGCAAGCCTCTGGCCAGCAAGGGATACTGAGGGAGGGTCACCTCTGACCCCCACCTCACTTCCAGACCCCCAGGCCCCAGACTCCACCTTCTAGGTAGGTAGCCAGGATCTCCTTAAGGCGGGGTTTTTTTTCTCTTTTCTTTTCCCTTGACCCCCCTGCATTCTCTTTTTAACACCTAGCCCTCCTTCTCCCCCCAGACCTTCCTGGACTGCCAGCAGGCACTAGCGTGTCCTGCAAGCCTCTGGCCAGCAAGGGATACTGAGGGAGGGTCACCTCTGACCCCCACCTCACTTGCAGACCCCCAGGCCCCAGACTCCACCTTCTAGGTAGGTAGCCAGGATCTCCTTAAGGCGGGGTTTTTTTTCTCTTTTCTTTTCCCTTGACCCCCCTGCATTCTCTTTTTAACACCTAGCCCTCCTTCTCCCCCCAGAACTTCCTGGACTGCCAGCAGGCACTAGCGTGTCCTGCAAGCCTCTGGCCAGCAAGGGATACTGAGGGAGGGTCACCTCTGACCCCCACCTCACTTCCAGACCCCCAGGCCCCAGACTCCACCTTCTAGGTAGGTAGCCAGGATCTCCTTAAGGCGGGGTTTTTTTTCTCTTTTCTTTTCCCTTGACCCCCCTGCATTCTCTTTTTAACACCTAGCCCTCCTTCTCCCCCCAGACCTTCCTGGACTGCCAGCAGGCACTAGCGTGTCCTGCAAGCCTCTGGCCAGCAAGGGATACTGAGGGAGGGTCACCTCTGACCCCCACCTCACTTCCAGACCCCCAGGCCCCAGACTCCACCTTCTAGGTAGGTAGCCAGGATCTCCTTAAGGCGGGGTTTTTTTTCTCTTTTCTTTTCCCTTGACCCCCCTGCATTCTCTTTTTAACACCTAGCCCTCCTTCTCCCCCCAGACCTTCCTGGACTGCCAGCAGGCACTAGCGTGTCCTGCAAGCCTCTGGCCAGCAAGGGATACTGAGGGAGGGTCACCTCTGACCCCCACCTCACTTCCAGACCCCCAGGCCCCAGACTCCACCTTCTAGACCTTCCTGGACTGCCAGCAGGCAATAGCGTGTCCTGCAAGCCTCTGGCCAGCAAGGGACACTGAGGGAGGGTCACCTCTGACCCCCACCCCACTTCCAGACCCCCAGGCCCCAGACTCCACCTTCTAGACTTTCCTGGAGTGCCAGAAGGCAATCGCGTGTCCTGCAAGCCTCTGGCCAGCAAGAGATACTGAGGGAGGGTCACCTCTGACCCCCACCCCACTTCCAGACCCCCAGGCCCCAGACTCCACCTTCTAGACTTTCCTGGACTGCCAACAGGCAATAGCGTGTCCTGCAAGCCTCTGGCCAGCAAGGGATACTGAGGGAGGGTCACCTCTGACCCCCACCCCACTTCCAGACCCCCAGGCCCCAGACTCCACCTTCTAGACTTTCCTGGACTGCCAGCAGGCAATTGCGTGTCCTGCAAGCCTCTGGCCAGCAAGGGATACTGAGGGAGGGTCACCTCTGACCCCCACCCCACTTCCAGACCCCCAGGCCACAGACTCCACCTTCTAGACTTTCCTGGACTGCCAGCAGGCAATAGCGTGTCCTGCAAGCCTCTGGCCAGCAAGGGATACTGAGGGAGGGTCACCTCTGACCCCCACCCCCTTCCAGACCCCCAGGCCCCAGACTCCACCTTCTAGACTTTCCTGGACTGCCAGCAGGCAATAGCGTGTCCTGCAAGCCTCTGGCCAGGAAGGGATACTGAGGGAGGGTCACCTCTGACCCCCACCCCACTTCCAGACCCCCAGGCCCCAGACTCCACCTTCTAGACTTTCCTGGACTGCCAGCAGGCAATAGCGTGTCCTGCAAGCCTCTGGCCAGCAAGGGATACTGAGGGAGGGTCACCTCTGACCCCCGCCCCACTTCCAGACCCCCAGGCCCCAGACTCCACCTTCTAGGTAGGTAGCCAGGATCTCCTTGAGGCGGGTTTTTTTTTTTTCCTTTTCTCTTGACCCCCCCCCCCTGCATTCCCTTGTTAACACCTAGCCCTCCTTCTCCCCCCAGACTTTCCTGGACTGCCAGCAGGCAATAGCGTGTCCTGCAAGCCTCTGGCAAAATCGCGCTAATGTGTGGCGCGCAACTTTTTCTTTACTTTTCTGTGTTGTCTTCCCTTTCGCTGCATATTGTCCTTTCCTCCTTATTTTTTACCGTGCCAGACAGTCTAGACAGGTCTAGAATCATATATCTGAGATTTCCTAGGAAGGTAAGTGTCTTTGGGATCCTCCCTAGTACTGATCCCCTTTGAAAAAGGAGATTCTGCTTGTTAGACACTTTTGTAGAGTTCCCTGCCTGAAAACTCATTGGTAAAAACAACAGAAGAGAGACTTCAACAAACAGCTATTCCCATCAAAAAGGAAAGACTCTTACTTCTCGTGGGACAAAAGTTCTCCCAAGAAGTCTTTAAAAGGGAAGTAATCCTCCAATGGCTAAAGGTAGAAAAAGAGCCTCAGGTCTGAATAAACAAGAAAATATGTCTCCAACAAAGGAAAATGCCCCTCCATGTCTCGTAAATATGGAGGACGTTACCAAAATGACAGACACAGAATTCCGAACATTCATGGTGACCAAATTCTGTGAATTGGAAAAAAAAAGAGACAACGAACTACAGGAAATTAGGAAGTCCTTCCAGGATATGAAAGAAGAAATGGATACTCTGAGAAAGAATCAGGTGGAACTATTAGAGATAAAGTCAATAAGACAAGAAATCAAAACCTCTCTGGAAAGTATTAAGAGCCGATTAGACCATGCTGAATATCGAATCTCTGATGTAGAAGATAAAACCTCTGATCTAGAAAAAAACTACAAAAAGATCGAGAAAATAACTAAAAAACATGAGGATAATATACGAGAAATACTAGACTCTATTAGACGCCCAAACATCAGAATAATCGGCATCCCAGAAGGTGAAGAAACTAATAGCGGAATGGAAAATCTATTCCATGACATCTTGGAAGAAAATTTCCCAATCCTAGAGAGGCACCGAACCATCCGGACCCAAGAAATACAAAGGACCCCAAATAGAATCAACCCCAGAAGATCTTCCCCAAGGCACATCTTAGCCAGGCTGTCTAACGTCACAGAAAAAGACATGATACTAAAACTGGCAAGAGAGAAACGAGAAATAACTTACAAAGGCCATCCCATAAGACTAACACCAGACCTCTCATCAGAAACAATGCAAGCAAGAAAAGAATGGGAAGACATACTGAAAGTGTTAAGAGAGAAACAATTTCAGCCAAGACTATTATACCCTGCAAGATTATCCTTCATTTGGGAAAAAAAGATTAAAATCTTCTCAGACAAACAAAACCTGAAAGAATTTGCCAACACCAGACCAGCTCTTCAAGAAATCCTGAAGAAAGTACTGTGCCAGGAAAACTAAAGACGCAACAGCCAGAAACAAAGAAATAACAGGCAACTAAGACAATGGCTAACTTAAATGTCGGTACAGACCCTATAACATCGATAATAACATTAAATGTTAATGGGTTAAATTCTCCAATCAAGAGACACAGACTGGCTGAATGGATAAAAAAACAGAAACCCTCTATCTGTTGCCTACAAGAAACCCACCTCATGGAAAAAGACATACATAGACTGAAAGTGAAGGGTTGGAAAAAGGTTTTCCATGCAGTTGGGAACCAAAAAAGAGCTGGAGTTGCGATACTAATTTCTGACAAAATAGGCTTTAAAACAAAAAGTGTCCGAAGAGACAAAGAAGGGCACTATATCATAGTAAAAGGCTCTATAGATCGAGAAGATATAACGCTTATTAATATCTATGCTCCTAACACAGGAACACCCAAATATGTGAAGGAAAGATTGTTAGATCTGAAAGGGGAGATAGACTGCAACACACTAATTGTTGGAGATCTCAACACCGCATTATCCCCTCTGGACAGATCATCTAGGCAAAAAATAGGTAGAGAGATCAAGGACCTAAATGATACCATAAATCAATTGGACTTAACAGACATCTATAGAACTTTCCACCCAAAAACCACAAGATATAGTTTTTTCTCACCCCGACATGGAACTTTCTCGAAGATTGACCACATCATAGGACACAAAGCAAGCCTCTGCAGATTCAGAAGCATAGAAACTATTTCCAGCATCTTCTCTGACCATGATGGAATTAAACTCGAGTTTAATTTCAAGAGAAATCCTCAAAAATACCTAAAAACATGGAAACTAAATAACCTACTCCTGAATGACTCCACTATTACCGAAGAAATAAAGTCCGAAATCAAAAGATTCATGGAAGCCAATGACAATGAAGATACAAGTTTCCATAATCTTTGGGACACTGCCAAAGCAGTCATAAGAGGGAAGTTCATAGCAATTAGTGCACATAAGTGGAAGACAGAGAAAAGGCTAATGGATCACCTAACATCAAGCCTTAGAGAATTGGAAAAGCAACAGCAAAAAAATCCAAAAAATTACAGGAGAAAGGAAATAATAAAGATCCGAGCAGAAATAAATGAAATAGAAAATAAACGTACTATACAGAAAGTAAGTGAAAGCAAAAGCTGGTTCTTTGAAAGGATAAACAAAATTGATACCCCACTAGCGAGACTTATTAAGAAGAAGAGAGAAAGGAACCAGGTGAATCAAATCTGCAATGAGGCTGGTAACATAACAACAGACATAGTAGAAATTCAAAACATCATTAGAGGATACTTTGAACAGTTATACGCTAAGAAACAAGATAATCTGGATGAGATGGACAAATTCCTGGACAAATATAATCTACCAAGAATGAGCCAGGAAGAAATAGAAAGTCTGAATAGGCCCATAACAAGCCAGGAAATTGAATCAGTAATAAGTAACCTCCCAACAAAGAAAAGCCCTGGCCCCGATGGATTCACCTCTGAATTCTACAAAACTTTCAAAGAAGAGTTAACTCCCATTCTGCTCAAATTATTTCTAAAGATCCAAAAGGGTGAATCTCTCCCTAATTCATTCTATGAAGCCTCTGTCACCCTCATCCTCAAAACAGATAAGGACAGGACACGGAAGGAAAACTATAGACCAATATCTCTGATGAACATAGACTCAAAGATTCTCAACAGGATACTAGCAAATCGTATTCAACAACTTATACAGAAGATCATACACCATGATCAGGTAGGCTTTATTCCAGGAATGCAAGGTTGGTTCAACATACGCAAAACCATAAATGTAATACACCATATTAATAGGAAGAAAGACAAAAACCATATGGTCATATCGATTGACGCAGAAAAAGCATTTGATAAGATACAACATCCCTTCATGATCAAGACTCTTAGCAAAATCGGCATAGAAGGGCCATTTCTCAATACAATAAAAGCCATCTATGAAAAACCCATAGTGAACATCATCCTGAATAGAGAAAAGCTGAAAGCTTTCCCACTAAACACAGGAACAAGACAAGGATGCCCACTTTCTCCTCTCCTTTTCAGTATAGTACTGGAAGTCCTCGCCAACGCAATCAGAAAAGAGGAAAAAATAAAGGGCATTCGAATAGGAAAAGAAGAGGTGAAACTCTCTCTATTTGCAGATGACATTATTGTATACATAGAAGACCCAATGGTCTCCATGGAAAAACTACTGGAAGTAATACATGAATTCAGTAAAGTTGCAGGATATAAAATCAATATACAGAAATCGATAGCATTTCTATATACGAATAACAGGCAGACTGAGATAGAACTGAAAAAACTTATTCCGTTTACCATAGCCACTAAAAGTATAAGATATTTAGGAATAAATCTAACCAAAGAAGTTAAAGACCTCCACAAGGAAAACTACGAGAAGGTAAAAAAAGAAATTGAAAATGACACAAAAAAATGGAAGGACATCCCATGTTCATGGATTGGAAGAGTTAATATAATCAAAATGGCAATTCTACCCAAATTAATCTACCTATTTAATGCAATGCCAATCAAAGTACCAGACACATTCTTCACAGATCTAGAAAAGACAATCTTAAAATTTGTCTGGAATCATAAAAGACCCCGTATTGCCAAAGCACTTCTACACAAGAAGAATGGAGTGGGTGGCATCTCAATCCCCGATCCAAAAATATATTACAAAGCTGTGGTAATAAAGACAGCATGGTATTGGCACAGAAACGGACATGTGGACCAATGGAACAGAATAGAGTCCCCAGAAATAAGTGCCCAAACATACAGTCAACTGATCTTTGACAAGGGGTACCAGTCAATCCAGTGGGAAAATGAAAGCCTCTTCAGCAAGTGGTGCTGGAGAAACTGGACTTTCACTTGCAGAAAGATGAATCTGAACCCCTACCTCTCTCCTTTGACAAGAATCAAGTCAAGGTGGATCAAGGATCTAAATCTAAGACCTCAAACTATAAAGCTGCTCCTGGAGAATGCTGGGGAAACTCTGGGAGACATTGGTGTAGGGAGAGACTTCCTAAAGAAGACCCTTAAAGCAGAGTCCATCGTCCACAAAATAGACAAGTGGGATTACATCAGACTAAGAAGTTTCTGCATGGCCAAAGACACAGTGGTTAGTGTGAATCGACAGCCCTCAGAATGGGAAAATATTTTTGTAAATGTTGCATCAGATAAGGGACTGATAACCAGAATACACAAGGAACTAAAAAAGGTGTTTGGAAAAAAGATGATCAACCCTATTAAAAGATGGGAGAAGGAGATGAAGAAAACACTCTCTAAAGATGACATACGAATGGCCAAAAGGCATATGAAAAAATGTTCAACCTCCCTCATCGTAAGGGAAATGCAGATAAAAACAACAATGAGGTACCACCTAACCCCAGTCAGATTGTCTAATATTAAAAAAACAAAAAATGATAAGTGTTGGCGGGGGTGTGGTGAAAGGGGAACTCTTTTACACTGCTGGTGGGAATGTAGATTGGTCCAACCACTGTGGAGAATAATTTGGAGATTCCTCAAAAATCTACAGATAGATCTGCCATATGATCCAGAGATCCCACTCCTCGGTATCTACCCAAAGGACAGAAGAATCCTTCATTGGAAAAGTGCTTGCACATCGATGTTTATTGCAGCACTATTCACAATTGCTAAGTCATGGAACCAACCCAGATGCCCCCGTATGGAGGAATGGATTGAAAAACTGTGGCACATATACTCTATGGAATACTACTCAGCCATAAAAACCAACAGAGCCCTGGCTTTTGACAGAAAGTGGAAGAATATGGAAGATATACTGCTGAGTGAGGCAAGCCAGGCTATGAAGGAGAGACATTGTATGTCCCCACTTAACATATACCGTTTGTCTGCATTCTATGTCGGAAACTGATTGACTAACAGTTGAACAAACACAAGAGATAGGTGTGAATGTCAGATGAGGTGTATGTGGAGGAGTGGGGCCCAACGAAAGACATTTGGAGAAGGGATACAGAGGTAGAGCATTGACGGGATGGGGAGGTGTGGTGTTATCTGTTGAAGATATTTCGATCAACGGGTCTGGGGAGAAATGTTCACATATCGAAATGGTCTCATTGTAAGCCAAACAATATGATTGAAAGTATATACAAAAATAAATAAAGTAATTAATAAAAAAAAAAGAGGATAGGCAAATAAATACAGTTGAAGATTAAAGAAGTTTATGAAAACTGCTGGTTAAAAATGAAAACCTTCTCTATAATTCATTCACAAATCCATATAAAAAGTAAAATTATGATGGGCAAAGTATTTGTACAAGCAAAACGAGAAATAGCGATTGACTGTTTTAAAAAATAATTAGAATAATAATAATAATGATTGGGGAAAACATAGAAAAGATATTGAATGTTGAAGCGGGGAGATTAATGTCTCTGTACTGACTGACATGCATGGCATTCCCTTTTGAAAAAGCAATGTAATACACTGTAAAGTTGTATGTAATTCAATGTAATATAAAGAAGAATATGATGATAATAAAATTTAAAAAAAGTAAAATTATGTGGAGTTACAAGAAAAATAAATCAACTAAACATTTATGTGAATGTGCATTGTGGATGGGAAAATATCATTCTAAATGTATTAATATTCCTATCTATACATTTATGATAAAAATAAATTTCAAAAACATCTAGAATAAAGGAACTCACAAAAGCTCATTGTGGCTCAACTTTATCTACCAGTCTATTGAATACCTCAGATTTTTAGTAATTATCTATTTTTTTCAAAGAATTACTTTATTTAACTTTATTTATTTTAATTTGACCAGAGGGACAGAGAGAGAGAGAAAGTGAGAAGGCAAGCTGCCGGGTCCAGGATTTGAACCACAGTTGGCCACGTGGGAGTCCAGTGCCCTTAACCACCACGCCACCTGCTGGCCCCAGTAATTATCTATTAAAGCAACTAATTATGTGCCATTTGTATTCCTGCCGCTATTACATGGGTAGTGAGTTACATTGCCCTTAATCGTTAGGAGGTTTTAATCTCTCTGAATATTTACAAATTCCCTGTCAGAGCCCTCCAAATTAGCAATAATAAATGACAAAATGATATCATAGAGAGATACTGACTATAGGCAGAATACTTGAATAGATTGGATTGAAAAAATCTGGCCTATGTTCTAATTCCAGTTTACTAAGTGTGATCTTAAATTAGTCTTTTTTCCCTTTCTTGACCTACATTTCCTCATATGTAAAATAAAGAGACTGTAAATAAATCTTAGATCTTTTCCAGCTAAAATTCTTAAAGAACTACCAGATCAACATTACAACAATAAGTAAACATAATAGGTAATTCAAGGCATTCCCTCCATAATATAACCGCCCTGAAGACTAGGGCTTTGTCTCATTAGTTGCTATATTCCCAATGCCTGAGATTGTTCTCTGGGGCAAAATAACTGTACAGCATTTGTTGAATGAATAAATGGTTTTCTTGAAAATGTTTATCAAACTGTTAAAACAATGGAACACTTTTCCAAATGAAATCCCACAATAAACTGAAATATATGAATGTGATATAACCTGCAACCCTTTTAGTTACATTTAAGAGCCGGTACCCTCAAACCCCAGCAGCAGCTTTGAGGAAACTTGGGGGTCAACCAAACACTCTTTTAGAAATGAGTAACTAACAAATGTTTACTTAGTTATTACCAAGAGATAGGCTCTTGGAAAACAGCAATAGAATTAACACAATTTAGGAAGCATGGGCAAAGTCCCTAAAGAAACAACAATTAGACTAACTTCTAAAGGATGGGTGAGAGTTAACCAAATTAAAAGGGAAAGATACAGTTGAAAGGGTATAAAACAGTGTTCTGGCACTGCTGTTTTTGCTGACTCACACTCACAGTGGTTTGTTTTCTCGAACATTTGGTGTTTGATTTTAGCCCCCAGCTAAAAACCAGCAGTAAAAACCATAAATGGTTGTGATTTTTGCTTTGAGCTGCTAAAATCGGCAATGCTACTTGAAAGGAATGAGAGATTGCAGTTTATGAAATAACTTATTTTAATTTTTGAAAGCTTGGGAATTAATTCATAGTTTCTAATGCAGTGTTATGTTTTGAAATTCTCTTATATATGCTTAATTTCACAGTGGACTTTGAGAGAAATTTCACATGCATTTTACAGGAGTTCTTTAGTTACTTGGACATAAAATTGACAATATTTACCTTTAAGCTAGTTATGGGCTTTTGTTGTAGATATTTTGATGTTTTTAGATTTGTGTGTGTGTGATAGCCAGTATTAAATAATTATTTACTATTCAGTGAAGGGCCCTCTAGCATCATCCTGATTGTCCCTCAGAATTTTATAAAATAACAATTATTATATACATTTCACAAATGGTAAAAATTGAGATTTAGAAAGGCGAATTATTTTAAGTTCATATAATTAACACAATTAACACAATTTACTGTTACAATTTTTGCTGTTTTTGCTGACTCACACTCACGGTGGTTTGTTTTCTCGAACATTTGGTTTACTTAAGCAAATAAATTCTGGTTCAATGGATAAATTAAAACAAACAACTTTCAGAAATCATATTCAAAATAAATAATTTTATTCATTATTACATGAGACACTTTTTAAAGTTATCAAGACCACATGACTATAATAACTGGCAGATAAAATATGGAAATTAAAATAGTTAATACCAAAAAATGATGAAGGCTTTTTTAAAACTTGCTTTCAAAGTTCTGTCAAAGCAAAGTTAATTTAACTCAAAATAATTTTAAATTGGAATTTAATAATGATATTTGTTTGAGTGTGTGCTTCATCTGAAGGTTAAATAAGAACTGGCATATAATCAAGAGCCAATGACATTCAAAATCAGAAGTTGAGAAAATCTACTTGAAAGCTGGTTTGGAACATTCAATATTAATGGAAAACTGACACCAGCAAATTTAACCTAAAGGTCAGTTATATCTGGCATTCAAATAGAAAAATAATCCAAATTTAGATCTACTTTTATCACATGAATTATAAATGGTATTATTTATCTAGTGCTTTTTGAATCAATATGCCTTGAATTTCATTGACGATTTTTCTCTTTTAAACCAGTCTTCCTTTACAAAGGTCTTCTTTAGTATCCCAACATTGGTTTTCTGTTCCATTTATTTAGATGTTTTTAAATTTTGGTGATAATTCTTATCGTTATTACCAGAGAACTGTTAAGTGTCATCGGTTAAATTTTTCATTTTTATCACTAATCCTTTTTAAAATTAAGTTTGTATTGTGACAACTGCTACATCTTCAGATAGACAAAACTTAGGTTAACCTAGGTGAACATAAATGAGTCTAAAGCATTCCACTTTTGTAAAGAATGGATTTTGTGTATGTGGGTCTGGATAGAGAAGAAAAAAGCTACAGAAATTCTCTTTAAAAATTTTCTCATACTTACCTGGCAGGGGAGATACCATGATCACGAAGGTGGTTTCCCCAGGGCGAGGCTTATCCATTGCACTCCAAATGTGCTGACCCCTGTGATTTCCCCAAACCAGGAAACTCGACTGCATAATGTGTGGTAGTGGGGACTATGTTCGTGCTTTCCCTGAAAAAAAAAATATTTTCACATTCCTATTATCCTCTGACTTTAAGCTTAGGTAGATGCTCTTTAATTTACAATGGGTTGACATCCCAGTAAACTCAAAATAAATTGGAAATATTGTAAGTTGAAAATGCTTTTAGGCCTAGTCACAGCGACACATATGTTGCACCACAGCTTGTGAGGCTGGATGCTTCATGGTAGATATGGTTTGGTTTGGGCCCCAGGTCAACCTGAACAGAAGAGGGACATTGGCCTATGGCTGTAGTTTCAATTAAATAGGAAGTGGGGGCAGGAAGATTGTGATAGGGCAAGACTGGTCAAAAATACCTATCTCCTGGGATAGAAGGTGGTGTGGGTAAGGTGCTGGATACCACATGGGTGACTCTGAGGTTCAAGTCCCGGACCTGGTGGGATGAAAATCACACCTGGTGTGTGTGTGTGTGTGTGTGTGTGTGTGTGTGTGTGTGTGTGTTTCCCAAATACCGAGAGTCCAGTGAAAGAGAAGGGATTGTAGCATGCCCATCCCCTTGGGGAGTGATTTCTCACTTTCTCTCTAACTGCCCTTCTCTCTCTCTGGTGAGTGTAAATTCCATATGACAAATATCTGAAACAAAAAATAAAACCAAAAAAATCTCTCTCTCTCTTTCCTTCTATCTCTCTCTAAGGGAAAAAAAGAAATAAAATGTGTTTAATACACTTAAGCTACCAAACATTATAGGTTAGTCTATCCTACCTTAAACATGATCAGAATATTTACATTAACCTACAGTTATGAAAAAAGAAGATCAAACTAAAACTTTATTTTATAACAAAGTAAATAAAGTGAAACATATAACTACTCTAGGAAAATATTAAAATTCACAATCCAAAGTATGGTTTCTACTGAATACGTATACTTTTATAACTCTAAAATCATAATATGGTTAAGTTGAACCATCATAAATCAGAGATTATATTTTTATGTATACAATGAAAATATACTAGGATGATACAATTCTCTTACATATCATACACTGGTATATGTATAAAAATATTCTCAATCGAAGTTTTTGAATTGGAAATTTAGCATTCTAAGAGAGATATGGAGAAAGAGTTTTTGCCTCTCTGTACTGAAAAGCAATTTTGATCTAATCCTTTTCCCATTATGGTTACTTGTCTAACTATTCACTTTAACAGCAAATTTATTCTAGGACACAGAAGACAGAATCTTTGCAAAGCTTAACTCCTCTGGGGTGTAAAATGAGTCATGAGCCTCATTAGTTTAATGTTAACACAATTCTTGTGATTGGGGTGAGCCTTTTGACAGAAGTGTATGTTTAACAGTTCTTACCAACCTAGGTTTCAGTATTCATCATTTTCACCTTACTTCTCATGTCTGCCTTTTCTCATGTCTTTCCTGTTTGTGCTAAATATGGGCATATTCCACTAAATACCCTGAGTTGTCGTTGATTCTTTTGTACTATTATTTAATATCCAGTCCTCATTAGAAACTGCTCCTATTACATTTGTGATGCCAATTTTTTTTCTGTAATCTAATTTCCATATCACAGCCACAGACAGCCCCATAGTGGGTTTTAAACTCTTCTCATATAAACAATTACATGTTATAATGATCATAACAGTGCACATTATATTAATGCCATAACATTGTATGTTTAAAGGAGTCTCTGTCTCCAGGCTGTATATTCTTAAAACCACCTTACACCAACCAGTTTATACTTCATTAAAGATAGCTCAGACCAGGACATTCTCCTTCTCCTAACTTTCTCTGTTCTCTCCTAGCCATATATTCTTCCTGCCTCTGAACTCCCATAAAGTATTTTAAACTTTTTTTTACCACAAACTACACTACATTACTGTACTTTATGTACATGCCTTATCTTCTTGCTGCAGTGCTTGGAATATTGTCTTATATACAGGAGGAATTTAGTGGACACTAGTGAATGGATGAACCTATGGATAAATATCTACTCACCATTATGTAGAAAGATGGGTGTTTTTTTTTTTTTTTTTTTTTCTTTTATTTAGACATCTTGTCTTGTGGACTTAAATTTCTAAAGAAATCTGGGTGGTATGGTAAGTACATAATAATCCAAAATTAAGTCTTATGTATAAGCTAAGTAGATTGCCCTCATGTTTAAAATTATTAAAATCCCTGAAAATGGACTTTCTCCAATCTTCTCTATAATCCTCCCAAAAAATTTTTCTTTGGCGAGTGCACATGCCCCATGGCAAAGGCCTTAAAAAAATAGAATAGGGATCAGCAGATGGCGTAATGGCTATGTTGCTGGATTCCCATGTAGTTGACTGCGGTTTGAGTCCCGGACCCAGTGAATTAAACTCACACTGGGCAAGCGTGCGTGTGTGCCCAAGACCCCAAGATCCCAAGAGGAGGATGGAGGAGAAGGGATTGCAGCATGGCCATCTCCCCTGGGGGATGCTTTCTCATTTTCTGTCTCTCTGTCTCTCTCTGTCTTTCTGGCATGCACCCTATAGCAAAAACCTCTCCAAAAAAATAAAATAGAATATAAAACAAAAAACTTACACTGTTGTGGAAATATATTCTGAAGATTTGTTTATGTACATGAGGGATTACTTATGAATTCAGACCAAATCTAACACATCTCACTGCTTTTGTTTTGTTTTGTTTTCATTTTCCCTTGTGAATACAGCCATTTACATATGCTGTGCACTTCAGTGGATTGTGGGAGACCAATTATTGATTTATTGGCTCCTAAGTAATTGTATTTCCTATTTTATATTGTTTCAAGTACCACTATAATTAGATTTATTATTATAATACTGATTTGAATGCTTTAAATGATACTCAGAAAAGCATAGTTCTTTTAAAGTAATATGTCCTAGAAATTTCTGAGTTAATTCACTTTCCAAAGTGACTAGCACATCATAATGGATTAGGTGAATTTCACATGAATAAATATTGTCCTTGATTTCAAGTGTCCTTAATTTAGCATCAATTATTGAGCTTCAAAATATTAATAAAATTCTGTATAGATATGTGCCTATCATTGCTCTCCCCCTTCTGTTTCAAGAAAAAAATCTACACATTTTATATCATATTCTGAAAGAATTTCATGACCCAAGAGTTGCTAAGAATTTGCTGAAAACAAGAAGTTATGGGATCTTGGTTCTGAGGACCAATTTAGAAACATAAAAGACTTTTCAGACTAGAAACATATACCTTCACCAGAATATAGTAAGACAGAAACTAAATATTTAATAAATAATTTAAAAATTATTTTAGCCTACTCTGTGTCCAGTACAAAAACTGTGATCTAAGCTATTCCTATAACCTTGTCACTCATTTATTTATTCATTCAATATCCAGTCTTTTTCTGACATGCATATATAGCACTAGGCATTGAGATATTGAGGGAGGATGCAAAAAAATATGTTCTTTTCCTATATTAATTCTATAAAACCCATCAACACATGAAAACTATCTTTTATCACATTTTCACAAATTGTTTAAATTATTGGTCTACATAACACATAAGCTATTTCCTTGGAAGAAAATTTAAACTTTTTTTTTAATTTAAGTGACCTAATAGTACAGTAAGCTGAAGAAGCATTATTATATCTTACTGCATTTCTTGAAGAAGAGCCTATGAGCTAGCTGATGTATATATGCTCCAGCGAGAGCCTATGGGGATATTACTAATGAATGACACTTCAGTGATTTATGTCAAAGACAATCTGGTGCAAAAAAAATACTTATAGTGCTTCTCATTCAATAGTGTATCTATGGCAAAAATAACCTGAAAAATAATTTCCTCATTGAAATAAGTGTAAAGCAAGGTCACTTATAAAAATTTTTCCTCTAAATTTAGAAGTAATATCACAGACTTGCACCATCAATTTGATGTCAAAGCTAAAGCTAAAGGAAACACTAATAGTCAAGTTTCCTCTGATACTTTATTTAATCTAAAGGAATCTATCATTTCCAAGTAAGGTTGGAGTCATAATCATAAAAAAATGCAATTCTTGCTGGTGCCAGTTTTTCTCATTCTATCCCCTATAATAAAAATTACTTTTTTTTCCAAAACCTTTGAACTTATCAAGGACAAGTCAAAACTCACTCCTCCTAAGTCAAACAAAATAATTCCTCTTCTTTAAGATCTCCATATGTTAGGGACCAAGAGGTACCATGGTGGTTAAGGCACTAGACTCCCACATGACTGAGTCCTGGACCTGGTGGCTTTCCCTTTCTCTCTCTCTTTCTCTCATGCATGCATGTGCACATGCCCTATAGCAAATTAGAAAAAGAAGTACAATTAAATAAATAATTCTTCAAAAAATCCCCATATGCTATATATTAATATACAACATTCTATAATAAAGTATATTAATATATCACCATCACATTATTTTATTCAGATATTTTACAAATATTTTGTAAACTCCAGCTACATGACAAAACCTATTTCAAAAACTGGTAGAACAATGGTTTACAAAATAGTTTCCTCATTTCATAGTACATACATTCTAGAAAAATGAAGAAGATAACTACAAAAATGTGGTCAAAGAATCCCTCTCTGATGGTAGTATTTGAGGAGAGATCTTTAGGATATGGGACAATATACCCTATGGTTATCCAAGGGAGTATTCTAGTCAAAGAAATATTCATTTAAAAGACCCAGCAGCAATAGTGTACATGGCATGTTTAATGAACAGAAAAGTGGCCAGTGTGACTACAGTAGAGTAAGCAAGTGGTCAAAGTGTTAAGACAAGAATTCAGAGAGAGAGAAAAATACAAATATGCATATCATTTATTCATGAGTAAGGTCTTTGGGGTATTAATTTGAGTGAGATGATAAGCCTTGAACAGATTTGAGCAGAAAAATTCCATGAAATGACATATCTTTTTTTTTTTTTTTTAGACAGAGATTTTTGCAATAGGGTGTGTGTGCTTGGCTGAGAGACAGAGAGAGACAAAGACAGAAAATGAAAAATCACCCCCAGAGAAGATGGCCACTCTGCAATTCCTTCTCTTCTATTCTCTTTTCGGGATTTTGGGCATGCATGCAGATAAGCCCAGCATAAATTGTAAGCCACTGGGTCCAGACTCGAATCACAGTCGACTACGTGGAACTCCAGCAATGTAACCATTATGCCGTCTGCTGGTCCTGAGATGACATACCTTTTTAAAGGATAACTCCTCCAGTGATTTGAAAAGAAACAGATCTCATAAAAGCAATGCAAACACTAGCCAAAAAATTGTGAAAATCAGGGCTAGACAGTGGCACAGCAGTAAAACACAATATATTGAGAAGCTGACCCACATGAGAAGGTTCCACGTTCACATCTGGAGATCTCTCTGAGTAATCCAAGCACACGTGCTCATGGTCACTGTTGTGAGTGCTGTGGTCTCTATCTCTCTTGCTCATGCAATAATTAAAAAAAATCTTTGAAAAGTCAAAATGAACTTTTACAGAACTCTGGATATTACTCAATAATTTACAACAATCTAAAAGCATTTTTTCAAGAAAAATGGTTGAATTTTGTGAAGACTAGTGAGGTTTGTGGCATTTTATCTTGCTCTCTCCTCATCCCTCTCTACCTAGAGCCTCTGTAGTCTTTCAATAAATCCCAAGTCACAGTGAAAACCAATGTACTAGTAGCCACTGAGAGAGGCAGAACAGGTTTGAAGCTAGCCATTAAGCTTGGAGAATAGTCATTATTTGATCTGGGTGGCAGTTTCTTGAAAGGACCAAATCAATAGGCTAGTTTTTCTTCTATCTGATTCTGAGCTCACTAAACATGAGAAGTTTTTCTCTGGGGTTGTTTGAGGAAACAGTCAGAGGCAGAGTTGTTCAATATCTCAGCTATGCAGCAACAACAGTTGAGGTACATAGAAACTTCCAAAAATTTCAAAAGAAAATCTAAAGAACGAGATGTTCATACAGACCTTGAAAAGATCTTACACATCCTTGAGATTTTAGAAGTGTTTATGTATGCCCATGTACAAACCTACAAGACAGCTGAGCAGGCCCTACCATGGCAGTTGGCAAGAATAAGCACCTTACGAAAGGCGGCAAAAAGGGAGCAAGAAGAAAGTGGTTGGTCCATTTTCTAAAAAAGATTGGTATAATGTGAAAGCACCTGCTATGTTCAACATAAGAAATATTGAGAAGACACTAGTTACCAGGACTCAAGGAAACAAAATTGCATCTGATGGCCTTAAGGGAACTGTGTTTAAAGTGAGCCTTGCAGATCTGCAGAATGATGAAGTAGCATTTAGGAAATTCAAGCTAATTACTGAGGACATTCAGGGTAAAAACTGCCTGACTAACTTCCATGCCGTGGATCTCACCCGTGACAAAATGCGTTCCATGGTCAAAAAATGGCAGACCATGATTGAAGCTCAAGTGGATGTCAAGACTACCAATGGTTATCTGCTTCGTCTCTTCTGTGTTGGGTTTACTAAAATACGCAACAATCAGATATGGAAGACCTCTTATGCCCAGCATCAGCAGGTCCGCCAAATCCAGAAGAAGATGGAAATCATGACCTGGGAGGTGCAGACAAATGACTTGAAAGAAGTGGTCAGTAAACTGCAGACAGCATTGCAAAAGACATAGAAAAAGCTTGCAAATCCATCTACCCTCTCCATGATGTCTTTGTCAGAAAAGTAAAACTGCTGAACAAGCCCAAGTTTGAATTGGGAAAACTCATGGAGTATCGTGGTGAAGGTAGCAGCTCTGGAAAAGCTACTGGGGATCAGACGGGCACCAAAGTTGAATGAGTTGATGGATATGAACCACCAGTCCAAGAATCTGTTTAAAGTTCAAACTTTTAATAGTAAAAAAAAAAAGTCCTATTTGTGACAGTTTCCATCTGAACATTCTTTTTAAATAACCTGAAAGCTTGGTGAATCAGATACTCTGATTTGATAATGAAGTTTTTTGACCTGTATGAGTTTTATTAAATAGTTGAAAAGGGAAAAAATAAAAAGAGAGAGAGAAAGAGAGAGCTGAGCAGGCCCCAATATTTAAGCTCTCAGTGACTTTCCGTATGAAGGCTAATGCAAAGCTTTATATCATCAGAGGAATAAGGTATGACCCAATATACCCCGTGTCCCTCACAATGGCTAGGAGATATTTATTGAAGGTAATTAGCAAAGAATTCATCAAATCATTAGATGAACACTAAGATTAGTGGGGAGAAACTCAGTAAGCACATGCAACAGATAATACAGGTCTGACAGAATTAATTCTAAGATGCAATTAAGCAAATAATAACAAACTAGGGGAAAAAAACTAACAAATACTGAAGCAGGGAGAATCTGATTCTCAGAATTACCACATTATTTTATTCAATATAAATAGTTCCAACAAAAACAACAAGATCATAAAATATGCCAAGAAATAAGGTCGTGTGACCTATATTCAGGAAATAAAAGCAGTCAATAGAAACTGTCCTTGACGGTTGTCATAGCTTGGATTTCCTAGGCAAAGACTTTCAAAGAACTAAAGGAAAGGATGTCTAATGAAATAAATGAAAGTATGAAAATAATGTCTCATCAAATAGAGAGTAGCAATAAAGTGACAGAAATTCTAAGGAAGAAACAAATAGAAATTCTGGAATTAAAAAGCATAAAAATGAAATGAAAAAATCACTACAGCAACTCAATGGTAGATTTCACTTGGCAGAAGAAAAAATTAGCAAACTTGAAGATAGACTGAGACTATACAGTCTGAAGAAAAAGAAAAAAATTTATAAGTCAGGGACCCATGGTACACTATCAGAAAAACCAATATATGCATAAAGGTATCACCAGAGGAAAAAGGCAGTAGAAATATTTGAAGAAAAAATTTTCAAAACACTTTCCAAATTCGAAGAAAATCACTAATCTACATACCCATGAATCTCAAGGACTATGAAGTAAGATAAAATCAATCAAGGAAATTCACACCTAGTCATATTATAGTTAAACTGTCAAATGCTAAATATAGAGAAACTTCAAAACAGCAATGGAATTATTTTGTATAAAGTGCATTCAATGATATTAATAGTTGTTTTCTTATAAAAATTAAATAATGGCCATGAGACAATGGTATCATATATGCAAGGGTTAGAAGAAAAATAATATAAAACAAGAATTTTATATCCAGCAATACAAATTTTCAAAAATTAAAGAAAAAGTAAGAAATCTCCAGGGAATATTACACAGATTTGTTGTTATAGTACCTGCACTACAAGAAGTACTACAGTGAATTGTTTAAGATGAAATGAAAAGATGCTCAGGAGTGTATGAATTCTATATGAAGAAATAAAGTTGACTAATAAATGTACAACAAAGGTAAAACATTTATAAGTATAAATGTATATTTTGTAACTTATTACTTATTGGGATTTTATTGAAAAGATAACACAGAAAGGTATTTTTTTTAAGTATTCTGTGAATTTACATTGTATAAAAATTTAATTTATATGTTAATAACACAATGGAAGGGGAGGAAACGAACTTATATAATTATAGAAATTATATAGGGATTTATCTGATGTGATAATTATGTTAAATTTTTAATTTTAATGACCAAGATATCTACAGAAATAATTCAAGGAAAATTTAAAAAAAGATAAAGAAAAGAATTAAAATACTACCAAAAAAGTTAACTTCAACAAGGCAATAATGGACAACCAGAGCAGTAAAGAAGATATAAGACCTAGAGAAAATAAATAGCAAAATTTTAGATATAAATCTTACCTCATCAGTAATATATTAAATACAAATGGATTAAAAACTTGAATTAAAAGGCAGATATTGACAATAGATTTTTTTTTGGATCATATGGTAATTTTATTTTTAATTTTTTGAGGAGCCACCATATAGCTTTACACAGCGACTCTAACACTTACGTTCCCACTGGCAATGCACAAAGGTTCTGGATTTTCCAAAACCTTGTTAACATTTGTTAATTTCTGGATTTTTAAAATACTGTTCATCTTAATGTGTATGAAATAATATTCCCTGATAGTCCTTGAACAGCTGGGTCAGAGATTGCAGAATGAATGTACAGTGCAATAGTTATGGGAAGCAAAGCTTCTTACTTGGGAACATAACTTTATCTCTCCTCCCTGGAGCACACTGACTTTGGAGGTTACACCAAACAAAACTGCTTGCGCATCTATTCAAAGTGAATTTGTGGTACAAAAAATATCTCTGTGCCTCCAAACAGCTCACTCAGAAATGCCTGAAATGCTCCTAAATGAGTTCTTTCTTTCTTTTTCTTTTTGCCTTTGCCAAAATAAAATATTATTTGGAAAGACACTCAAGAGACACTGAGTAAGGAAGGACCCTAAGACTCAACGGATGGAGTTCAAATTTGCATTCTTCCTGGCCTAGCCAATGATCTTTGCTCAGGCCAAAAAGCTGCATTCTTTGTTTTGTTGTTTGTTTGTTTGTTTTTTTGTTTTGTTTTGTTTTGTTTTGTTTTGTTTTTTTTGTTTTTTGGCTGAGCTTAATTTCCAGGAGTTAGTTGGAAATGGATTTAAAAAAAAAAATCAAGGTAGATCCAATATGTTCAACAAAGTGGAGAGACTCAACCAAAGGTGTAGTGGAAATGTTCTTTTAATATTTGCTTATAATCTTGCTGCAACCAGAAATCCACATGTGGAAATGGCATCCAGGAATATGGTCCTATACGATGTTGTTCTGTCTTGGCATCATAAATGCTAATCATTGGTCCTCCTGCTAAGGCTTATGTGGCATGCAGCTCCTCTTCCAAATCTCAGTCTTGAAAAGGGTCTCTGTAAATCTCTGAGGTTTTAATATTGACTATAACCAGCAATAAAGAAGAAGAATTTGAAATTAAAATCCATATTGCCATGTAATCTAATCAGTACACCAAAAATATTCGGTATAAACCTAACAAAGTATGTATAATATATATATATGTAAAAAATATAAAATTTTGATGAAAGATTTCAGAGAAAAGCAAAGTAAATGGAGAGGAGAACTGTGCCATGTGCAGGGATAAAAATATTCAACGTTGTCAACATGTCAGTTCTTCGCAATTTGTTCTCTATATACAATGCATTCTTATTCTTACCATATAATCCATCATTTCAATTCTTCGGTATTATCTCAAAAATCTAGAAAACTTATGCCTACAAACTAAATGGATGTTTATAGCAGCTTTATTCATAATTGCTAAAACATGGAAACAACCACGATATCTTTCAGTAGGTGAGTGGATAAATAAACTACTCTAGTAAACTCAGACAATAAAATATTACTTCACATTTCTAAAAAATGAGTTCTCTAGATACAAAAAGACATGCAGGAATCTTAAATGCATATTATCAAGTGCAAGAAGCCAATCTCAAAAGGCTGTGCACTAGGGAACCAGCAGTTAGCATAATGGCTATGTCGCTGGACTCCCACGTAGTAGACCGAGATTCACGTCCCGGACCCGGTGGCTTAAAACTCACGCCGGGCGCGTGTGCGTGCGTGCCCACGATCCCGAGAGGAGAATGGAGTAGAAGGGATTGTGGCATGACCATCCCCCCTGGGGGGTGATTTCTCGCTTTCTGTCTCTATGTCTCTCTCTCTGTCTGGCAAGTGCACGTGCCCTATAGCAAAAAACCTCTCCAAAAAAAAGAAAAAAAAAAGGCTATGCACTATATGATTCCAGACATATAAAATTCTGAAAAAGGCCAAAAGATAAATATTTAAAAGATTAATGATTGTGAGGGGTTGGAGAAAGACAGAGGTTAATAAGAGGAACCTAGTCAATATTTGGATCACTGAAACTATTTTGTGTGATGGTATAATGGCAGACACATTTCATTTTACATTTGTCTGAATCCACAGAATGTACAATACCATGAGTGAATTTTAATTTAAACAATCAACTTTGGGTAATAATGATGTGTCAGTGTAGGTCCATTAATTATATATAAATCTCTGGTGGGGTATACTAATAATTAGGAGGTTATCTGTGTGTAGGGGTACAGGGTACATGGAAAAATCTCTGAACCTTCTGCTCAGTCTTGCTGTGAAGCTAAATTTACTCTAAAATAATAAACATAAAAATTCAACTAGAGTTTGTCTACATGAGATAACATTTAAAATAAAGGACACAACTAAGTCAAAACTAAATGGAATGAAAAGGATATATTATACAAACAATATTCAAAAGAGAGTGGAAATGGTTGTACAAATAACAAGCAAAATGAACTTTAAGTCAAATTTTTTACCAGAAAGAAATTGAGTACATTTTATAATGATAAAAGTGCCAATCAATCAAGAAGTCATAATAGTTATAAAAATATATGCATCTAACAAAAAAAGTCCCAAAAATGTTAAGCAAAACTGACAGAAATAAAGAGAAGAATACAAATTTCAAAAATAATAGCTGAAGGAGCAAGTAGGTGGCATGGTGATTAAGATTCTGGAAACCCACATGTCTGATGTGGTACGAGTCCCAGACCTTTTGGCTTGAAACTCATGTCCGGAATCTGTGCATACATGCTTGCTCAGAATCCTGAGAGGAGATTGGAGGAGAAGGGACTGTGGTGTGGCCATCCTCCTGGAAAGGATGAGCACCTTCCTGAGGGGTGAATTTTCAATTTTCTTCTCTCTGTCTCTCTCGAGTCAATGCATGTTCCATATAGCAAAAGGCTATAAAAAGGAAAAAAAAATAATAATAAAAACTGAAGACTGCTGTTCTCAACTATCAATAATGGATAGAGAGGCAAAGAAAGGCCTAACTTGTCCACAACTCTCCCAAATTAATGAAGAAGCTGAAATTCAGGTCTACTGACTGTTGCACCTATCAAGGGGATGATGTCTTTACACTGAAAGTCCTTTAAGAACTGACTAGAGAAGACAGTGGAGAGGGGTGGCACAGTAGTAAGGCAACTCTCCACAAGGTTGACCTACAAGGGAAGCTTCCAGATTCATGCCCAACAATCTCCCTGAGCATGCTGGGCATGCAGGTGCCTATGATTCAGGGCTGCACAAGGCTGGAGGTGAATTGGAGCACCAAGACCCCAGTTGGAGTATTCTCTCTCTCTTCATCACTCAATGAGAAGATAAATAATCTTTTATTTTTAAAAACAAATAATGATGTTATCGATAAAGTCATTATTCACAAAGCAGTGAGAAATCTTTTTATATAAATCAGTAGTGCAAAATGACATCCTCCATGCCCAAAGATAAGTGTCCAAAATCTTGTTCTTATTGAAGTATTTCACAAAAGGATTTGAGAGGGTGTTGTCTTTGCAGCACTGCATTTAATAGGGTTGAATTAGTCATAATCTTATGTCCACAATTATACTAAGCCCAATTTTAGAAAGGTTAAATCTGGAGTTAAAATGTTTCTGAAAGAATAGAGGTTAACGGGATTGGTAAGTATGTAGTGCCAAAAGAGGATCATGGAAGATTTTCTGCCAAGCGAGAGAAGTCTTTCCTGAGACGGTGCCAAAGGGAGGCGTGAAGAATTTCTAGAAATTAATTTGGTAGAGGTGGAAAGGGAATGGGGAACTCAAATAGCAAGGCTGTAAATGTGAAATGAAGGTTACAGGCTATTGTTACAGTTCGGATGTCCTCTCCAAATTAATGTATTGGAACTTGATTGAATTGTAAAGGTGTTAAATGAAAACTTAATCCTCTCATGGTGTCCAAGGGTGGGGCCTTTGGGTGCAAAAAGGTCATTAGAGCAGGCAGAGCCCTTGTGATTAAGTTATGGTGAGTTTATAAGCAAAGGAAATAAGACCAAAATGAGAGAGCTATATATGGATACAGACATGCTCTGTTTTGCTAAAAGTTCTACCCGCCACCATTTTGTGATGCTTTTGAATTTTCAGCCAATAGAATTGTTTTGTAATGAACCTCTATTCCCTTTATAAATCATCCGGTCTCAAATATTTCTGCTAGCAATACAAAATAACTGCTATGTCAAAGATTTGGGTTTTTCTCCTAAAAAATAATTTAAAAACAGTTTTAATGGAAAAAGATGTGATGTGGGTGAAATTATTCAGTAGGCTCCAGAGTAGTTTACACAGGACAAGATAAGACCTTTGGCTAACATTGGTGGAAGGACATGGAGACAAGTGCATGGATTTGAGAGGTGTCAGGCAGACTGGATACTAGGGTGGATATAGGGGAAGAAGAAGCAGGTCTAAGGGATACTTCCCAGAGTACTACAAACATCTGTTGAATATCCCCTAAATGTCAGCCACTTTTCCAGATGCTAATACCACAGAAGAACAGAATTTAGGATTGAGTTAGTATGAAGATAATAGAAAAAGTAAACAGAACCATTGCTTAAATTAGTTAAGAATGTTTGTAATTTTTCCTTCTTTTTAAAAAACCTTCTTTTGTTAAAAATTAGCCATGAAAAAAAGAGACCCTGACATTTGATATAAAGTGAATGAATATGGAATATTTAATGCTAAGCAAAGTAAGCCAGAATATGAAATATAGGCATTGTATGTCCCTGCTTAGTATATACTAAATGTCTGCATTCTACAGAAGAAATGTTATTATTGGAAGGTATAATAGCAGAGAGCACAGCTGTAGATACTAGAAATAGTATAGAAGGGAATAGGAAATAGAGGGCGGGTATTAAGGGATGGGAGGGAGAGAATCAGGGGTGAAAAAAGACACTTTACAGACACAAAGAAGAAAAGTTATCTGCTGATGATAATGTATATGCTAATGTCTTTGACTTGACTAATATGCACCATATTCATGCTGGCAAAAACTTTGTTGTATACTATAAAGATGTACAGTGATTAAATGTAAATTAAAAAATAAATTTTAAAAAATCTAGAAGTTTGAGGTTCAGACTTTCCTCCATAAAATTTGGGATTCTTTGAACTTGTTGCTCTTCCAGGTGGGGCCTCTGTTCCCCACGTGCCCCAGCAGGGCCACTTCAGCTTTGGTTATTTTATGATTATTCCAGTCAACAAGAAAAGAAAAAGAAAGAAAAGTAAGGGACAAAGGATAAGGGAACGTCACAAAAGCAATCCCTTATGTCCATTTCAGAGAATTTATTTACTTGAACCAAAAGCTATAAGGGATGTTGGGAAAAGTAGTCTTTCTTTGAGGCAGCCATATGTCCAGATAGAAATTGTATTACTATGGAAGGAGGAAAGGATACCTAAGGATAACTCAGTTTCTACAAAGATTTAAGCACAGGTGTAAAACAGCTTGAAGTCAATGGTTTTCATTTGATGAATCTCTTCATCTGTTGAACAAGAGATTTTTCTACGGTGACCTCCATGATTTCTTGTGGTTTTAGAGTACCTGGATTCTATATAAACTTTGTTTACAATGAGGAACTTTATAACTGTTCATTTCTTAAAGTATTCATTATATTTAATTCGTTACAAATAAGCACATTTCTTGAGGACATATAATACTCTTTCCCGCAATGATTCTCTTTGCTGAAGTTGAATTAACTGGAAAGTGATACCTTTACTGCCTTTTGATGTCTTTATGCATTTGTTTTGTATAAAATAAAATATTAATACAGTAGGAGAATGTAAAAAAAGTAGAGGTTAACTTATACTGCCTCTTTTTCTATTATAGAAACAGAAAAAGAGGGCAAACTTAAATATGCAAATTACGATCAACTTTATAAAAAGAAAAATTTCTAACTCAGATTATAAAAAATTTTATTTATTAAACAAGCATTGAATAATATGCTAGGCCAGACACTGATTATACTATAGTTACTAATGTCATTTTAACTATTTCTCTGGTGAACAATGGATGAAAGTTATTTAAAGGAAGACAAAATCTTGTTTAATGGTAATATATCGCTATGATTTGATTGTCCCCACAAAACTTTATGCCAAAACTTAATTTCCATCAAAGTAATATTAAGAGGCATGACCTTTAAGAGGTGACTAAGTCATAGGGAATATTCTTTCAAGGATAGATTAATACAGTAATCACAGGAGTAACTTACTGTGGGTATAGGCTACTGATGAGAATGAGTTTCCATGATTTCTACTCTCTGTCTCAGGCACTTTCTTTCATCTTATTCCCTTCTGCTAAATTTTCCAGCCTTCAGAATGTAAAAAAAAATAAAATAAACTCCTGAGCAGAGCCCATTTCCAACTCCAGCCCCCTGGCCAGTAAGGGACATTGAGGCAGGGCCCCAGCATCACTGGCCTTGGCCCCAACTCCAGCTCTGGCCCCAGCCCAGCTCCCCTAACCTCAGAGTCTTCCCCTGTCAGGAAGCTAGGCTGCTTTTTTATTTTTCTCTTCTTTCTCTTGTTAATTTCCTACTTCTTCTTACTCCACAGGACAGTGCCCAGCTCTCCAGCAGAGCCCAGTTCCATCTCCAGCCTCCTGGCCAGTAAGGGACATTGATGCAAGGCCAGTCACTGGTCCCTGCCCCTTCCCAGCTCCAGCTCCAGACCCAGCTCAGCTCTCCCAACCCCAGAGCCTCCTCCCTGTCAGAAAGGACATCCCCTGGCTCTCCAGCAGAGCTGAGTTCCATCTTCAGACCCTTGGCCAGTAATGGACACTGAGGTAGGACCAGTCACTGGCTCTGACCCCAACTCCAGCTCTGGTCCCAGCCCAGCTCCCCCAACCTCAGAGAACCCCTCTTGTCAGAAAGGATAGCCTCCATAAATTCATAATAATTTTTATGGTTCCACTGTATGAGGGAAAACTTAAAACACTGGATTAACACATTCAGTATTTTTTTTTAGAGGTTTTTGCTATAGGGTGCGTGCACTCGCCAGACAGACAGAGAGAGAGACAGAAAGCAAGAAATCACCCCCCAGGGGGTATGGCCACGCCGCAATCCCTTCTCCTCCGTTCTCCTCTCAGGATCTTGGGCACGCACGCAGACGCGCTCGGCGTGAGTTTTAA